>OX579642.1:2383221-2874713 GCA_951230915.1 Antitrichia curtipendula | reverse complement strand
CAAATGATTGAGAAAGATGAAGCTAAGAGTTTACAAAGCCATCACTTAAACATTCCCTTAATATAAATGTACCCTTGGACTCTAGGACATGTATAAAAGGCTAAGCTCAATATGAAATCTCACACATATTTGTAAAACTAAAAGGACGAAAAAGAAGAAAGATAAAAGAAACAAACTACATGCAATTTTCCACCAATATTTGGAAAATTCCATTGGTTAGTATATTATAGGCGGATGTAAAAGAAAAAAGAAAAAAACTCTGCTAGGAGAGGTGCACGGATATTGTTACTCACACTAGAAAAGACATTGAATTTTGAAGTTTCTATGAATTAGAAAAGTGCTTCTACTATTTCTATTTATTAGTAAGTCATGTTGGCCATTGTTACAATCCACATAATAATAGAAGTAATTTTCAAAATTTTTATTCATAAAAGCTTCAAACTTCAATAACTATCACATTGTAGGTCCAAACGCCACAACACAAAGTCCGTGCACCCCTCCTTGCAGAGAGCTTTCAAATGGTACAAAGAACACACGTGAGGGATGCATGGATTTGGAGATCCCATCAGAACAAACAAAACAAAGTAAAACAAAATGACTAATTTTATATATGGATATTGTAGCAGCGGTAGATTGGAGTGAAGCACCCCCCTCACTCACCCCCCTGAAGTCATTCCAAGGATGCATGTAAAATAAAAGACCTCCTATTTTGTGCTTGATTACTTTATCTTCTACACCGCTCAAGCGAATTTGGTGCCTCTAATTTCTAATATGAACTCAAAAAATTTTAAGTTTTATTGTATGTGGCAAATGAAAAATTTCAGCATTTTCCCCTCCAAGACAAGCAAGGGATTTGGTTCACCCCGGGCGCAAATGTACATGGCACACTACTATAGACAGTGGTAACTAGTCCTTTTTCTGGCACCATGGAGACAAATTGCACCATTTCAAAATAAATTTCCACATTCATCCATCTTTTGGACAAAAAGACACTATACAATCATATCCATGCACTTTTTCGTCCAAATTCGTTTTCTTTTTTAGTAGAAATGGCAGAGAAAGATTACTTTTGATTGGACAGATTTTAAAATGATTTCCACCTTGGCACTTTTTCAAAAAGAAAAAGGGTTGGATCGGTAGGGGTCTGGTAGTCCCTACTGACCTTTTGCAAACGGACGTTTCCATCCCCCAACGAACTCCGTCTGTCCGTCCGTCCGTCCGTCCCACAGCGGTGGGTTGGGTTCCCTCCACTCTCCAGTTGCAATTGGCGAACGTGAGGAGAATATCAGTTAAAGCCCCGTCCTCCATTGGCGTGCCCAATTGCCATCCCTGTCACTGTCTGTGCCTGCGCAAGCTTGACAACTTCTCTCCGCGTAAGCGTAACTTACCATGCCCTACCTTACCCTACCCTACCCCAAGTTGCACCCCCACTGAGTGTCCAGTCAGTTGTAAGGTAGGCCCGGCCCCTCCCTGGTCCGACCCTCCCCAGCGGAAGTCCATGATCCCATGGAGGGAGTTCCCAAAGATTCGCTTTACTCTCCGTTGTCAGGATAAAACTCCGTTGCTCCATACTCCCTTGGGCCCAGACTCCCAAGACAAGCCACACTGTACTGTCAAAAGGAAGGGGGGGTGACTGACCTGCGGCAACTCGAAGAGACTGACTTCCGGGAGACTTCCAGGGACTTCCAGAAACTTCTAGAGAGTTCCAGAGTCTTCAAAGGACTTGGAGGCTCATCTCATTTACAGGGGGACTTAGGGCCTCCTTCCTTATATGTATTGGTCATCGGAGGAATTGCATTGTGGGTGCTACATGGAAAAAATAGGCATTGCATTACACTTTCATGTGGACCCGGTGGGTGTGGAGGGAAACAACTAAAAAAAAAAAAAGTCACATGTATTTAGATTCATTAGTCTTTACTAATGAGGTTGTCTACCGGTATCGGTAAAATTTCAACTCCTCCTTTCCTACTTGTCCACCTTGGCAAGACAATTGGTGGAGCTCCTTTTGTCTGCTTGCTTGAATTAGTTGTAAACTTGCCCACCAAGCGAGCATGCAAGGAGGCCCTTGAAGGTGGAGGTCAATGTGTACAAAAGACTGAACTTTGTAGAAAAGATAAACAAAAAAAATTTGGAATTTTGCAAGGAAGTGCGCAATATTTACTAGAGGAGAATCAAAATTGTTGGTAGGCAAAATTATAGGAAGAGGTCTATGGAAAGTGAGGGTAGCAACTTTCCAATTTATGAAAAAACCAAGTTTTAACATTTTTGGACTTGACCTTTTCTTGTTACTCTTTAGTTTGACAACAAGGCAAAAACTAATCTTGGCAGAAATGCAAGTGCAAACATCATGAAACTCTCTAAATTTCGAAAAGTCTTTTTGGATCCCTACCGATAGAGCACGGACGTTCACCCTTAAAGTAACGGCACACCTAAAACCAACCCCTACAAATTCTTAACTAAAATGTATTCCCATCATCCAAGGAGAGTTTTGGATTGATTTCAGAAAACACCTATTTTCAACACCTATTTAAAAATTCATAGTTTATTTCATTCATACAATGTCCAATTCTAGAATGCCCACTTTGACTCCCCACCAAGACCCCATCAAGACCCCATCAAGACCCCCACAAACCCTTTATTTTTCAATGTATTAAAATAACAGAACTGCAATTTCTCGGTCGGTTTTCGGTGTAGTGACCTTGGTGGGGACTTGTGGGGACTGTGGGCTCCCCAACTGAGAGTACGAAACGGCAGATGGAAAAAGCCGCTCCACTCCACCACAGTAAGTTAGCAGTCTAGGAGGGTGGCTGTGCTCATCATGCCGATCTGGAAGATTTTTCCCTTTATATGGAAACAAGTGGTGGAGATCTCCACTGTGGACCCAAATTATTTTTTTAATTAATTTTAAAATTTTAAAATGATTCGTTGGTGACTTGGGACGGACGGACGGAACTGACGGAACTGACGGAACTGGCGGACGGAATATGCGTAAGTTAAGGGTGGGATGGGAAGGCAGCCTTTTTGTGGAGCGTACAGAAGCGCCTTTTTGACCCGGGACGGGGCTCTTTTGGCTGGCGGGGCGGGGGCTCATCCGTCAGCTGTGGGGATTTTCCACAAGCAAAGCTGGACGATGGGGACGTGCCGCTCCGTTACATGTCCTTTAACGAACGAAGGGAACCTCAAATGGGAACAAGAGCCGTACTCTCTCAGCTGAGGGAGGAGGAGTTCGGAGTTCCCAAGGAGTTGGGAGATCCATCCAAAAGCCCGTAAGGAACTAAACTCCCGAACAATTTACGAAGAAAACAATCTGTGGATGGATTCGTTCGTTGGGAGCAGAGCACTGAGGGAAACAAATAACAAATAGACACGTGTGTCCCCTTTGGAACTCGAAATCGTCTTGACTTCCAACAATGGGGAACACGTTGTTTTTTCTTAGGATTGACCAACTGTTGTACACAAAATAGTGAAATTAAGTTGCCCTTCACTATTCTCTCGACATTTGGCAATGTATAAATGTTTACTCCAAGTGTATATGAATGAACTACTTTTGAATTCGTTATTGGTGTAATTGGGACTCATGAACTTCCATGAGTACAAATGGAAGTATTTGTAGAAATGTTTGTTGACTTTGATGGCTTGTAGAGTAACTTTCTTGAAGTAAGGCAACTTAGATGTTAAGGCAAACTAATTTTACTATTTTGTGTAGTTTGTGTAGTATAGAAGAGAGGGATCCAGCAACAATGGTCCAAATTGAGGTGCCTTGTGTTTTAACCGTACAAATTTGTACTATAGATTATTATGGGAACGTGTGGGGAAAATTTCAAAATGTTTGACCGCATGGATTGAAAGATTATAATGTTTGAGATCAAAAGAAAAAAGTTTCTTTTGGGACCTATCATGATAGGACCAACAAATTTTTAACTCCTAGAATGGGATTTTACACTATATATGGTTATATTTCTTGACATTTGCATCTTGTATCATGTAAGTTACATACTTTGAAAATTTTTAGAAGTAGAGAAGAAGTTTTGCACATGCTACCTAAAGTTGCCCAACTCGCCTTGAAAAGTTCAATGCAACATTACTTTTGGTTTAGGCAACTAATTATAAAAAAAATTGATATTCTCACTAAAGGGTTACATGTTCACACCTTGTGTAGAAAAAATTCATAATATCCAACCAAAATTGACTTCATGCATAACTAAAAATTATATTTTCACCAAAGGGTACATGTTCACACTTTGGGTAAATTTTTTTAATAATATCCAACCAAAATTGACTTCATGCATAACTAAAAATTATATTTTCACCAAAGAGATACATGTTCATACTTTGGGTAATTTTTTTTATAATATCCAACCAAAATTGACTTCATGCGTAACTAAAAATTATATTTTCACAAAAGTGGTACATGTTCACACCTTGTGTTAAAAAATTCATGAACATTTGACCAAAATTGACTTCATGTGTAACTAACAAATTATATTCTCGCCAAAGGGGTACACATTCACACCTTGTGTTAAAAAATTCATGAACATCTTACCAAAATTGACTTCATACGTAACTACGTGAGATTTCTTGTGTATGTTGAACGGTCACTTGATCTTTTAGGAGTTATGAATTAAAATTTCTTCAAAATGAATGCATAAAGTTGTCCAAGGTGTTGTTCTTTACAATTTCAAAGAGCATTTTCTTATTTTCGAGCCTTAGAACTTTAGGTAATAAAATAAATGAAAAATGGGAAAAGAAATTGGTTTAAAATAAAAAGCCTTTCCCTCACTCTCCATAGCCGACAAAGCAAAAATAAAAAACAAAAACAAAAACAAAAAAATACTCCCATGTAGTGGACGGAAGTGGCCCTACTTCCCCGGTCCTGTGGACTTCCGTCAGCCTGCTGGGACCCCTCCCCACCCGCAACAGACTCCCCATTCACGCCCGCCCTATAAGAAGCCGCCGCCTCCAAGTCTCCAGTCTCCACACCCCTCCCCAAAAGGAAAAGAAAGAAAAAGAAAGAAAAAGAGAGAATAAAAAAAACAGAAAGAAAAGAAAGAGGCTTCCGTCCGTCCGTCCGTCCGTCCATGGCCAGCCTGCCAGTTGACCGTTGCGACGCTGATGCACGCCCGGTGGGGGCAGTTGCAGCAGCAGCGGCTCGCTCCCGACGGATTTGCCAATCAGGTGCTGCAGGGCGGGTCTCCGTCCCCGGCCCGGCCCGGCCCGGCCCTTGCGAAGTGAGACAGTGGGCCCCGCCTGCCTGCCTGCCTGCCCGCCCTGCCACAGTAGAAAGAAGGCCCCTTCTTCCTCGGTCCAGTTAGAAAAGGCCACTTCCAAGGTCCAACCAACACTCCAAGGAATCAAATTACTCACACCAGCGTCAGCTTTGCACATGGAACCCACTCGCCTCCTACTCTCCCTTTGCAGATGTTTTTTTTAAATCAGAAAACGCACCATGTTGGAGCAAGTTAGTGGTCGAGTCCGGTACGGTGAGCTCATGGCGAGCTCCCGGGCATAATGCGCCCCACATGGCGTGTTCCCTAGTATTAAGAGTAGTGCTTGACGTTCCTTGTGACGTTCCATGGTGGAATCGGCTCTACATGATAGAATTGACCAATGTTGCTCGTTCTACAATATGACTCGTCCCTAAAAATGCATACTCTTAACTCTTAACCCCTATAGTCCCAAGGTCATATTTTTGTCCCAAAACACTCAAAATTGCCATTTCTGCTGCATTCATCCAAGAAAGTAGAAAAAAAACACCATTTGTTTTAAGAATCTAACCATAGGATCTTGTACTTCACTTGTCCGAGATCACGTGGTACAATATTTATCAAATCTGACTATATGGATTGGAAGATGTTATCATTCAAAGTTGGACAAAAAGTTTTTTTTCAAGAACATCCTTAGATTGCCCGAAAAAACAAGATCGTCCATAACTTTCTCATCACTAGTCCAAATAGAATGATTCAAAGTTTTACATGTAGACAAAAAATATCATGTTCTAGGGAATTTTTTTTAATTTTTTTTTAATTTACTTTTTATGATTTTTTTAGCTTGCCCGTCGACCTCCAATTTTGGCTTTTTGTGCAATAACTTTTGCTTCCGAGCATTGATTGAAATTTAAGAAAATTATAATCCCCCAAAGCTTATGTGTTTTTCTAGCTTTACACAAAGTTTCAGAATTTTTTTGATGAAAATTGAAACCGTACGAGCCTACCCAAAGTCGCATTTTGGACCCCCGTAGGCCCAATGGGACTTTAGGGGTTAAACGATGAGCCGGTCAACATGTAAATCATTTCTTTGGGTGCCGTGTGAATTGCTAACTTAAAAGAATGAAAAAGCATTCATTGGAAGACAAACTACTATAGAAGACTTTCCCTTTTCACACAAAATTTGGAAGATGAATAGATGCACTTTTTGCCCCACATGGAAAGATTCTTTGTCATTCATCAGCCATAAAACATCCTCCGCGTCGTTTATGGGTTCACGCTTTGCCTTCCCTTCCCTTCCCTTCCCTTCCTTTTCCTTCACATTGGGAACACTGAGGAATCGTTGGTGGAAGGAAGGAAGGAAGGAAGGAAGGAGGAATCACTCTTGACAGATAAGACTTGGTGACGCATGACTCAACAGCGATAACGGATGGGATGGGAAGGGATAGGGCAGCAAAAAAGCAGTGGGACGAAAATAGGAACCCTGTTCTCATGGACGATCTCTCGCAGGTACAGTGTACATCATCCATCACAGCCAGAATACAGTACCGGTACAGACAGACAGACAGTACCGGAGTACCGGTACAGACAGTAACATGGAGATGGGAAGAAGGGAATGATACAGTATCACAGAATGCAGGAAGAAAATTTTGCATAATTTCCAGAGAAAAAAAAATTACGGAGCAGGAGACGTAAAGCTAGAGTTGGTGGTGCATGACTCAAAAGTCGATAACAGATGGGTAGGATAGGGCACCAGGTTGAGCATCAAAATAACCCGTGTCCCGTGGAAAAAGCAAAGACTCCACATCCCACAGTTAACAGTATATATCATCCATCACAACCACAAATGGACAAGGAACACAACATGAGCCACAACATGGAGACTGGGACAGAGGATGACAACAGAGAATTCAGGGGAGAAATTGCATAATTTTCAGAGAAAAAGTCACTAAACGTGAGGCATAAGCCTATTCCAAGGATCTGAACTCCCATCTGCGAAACACCAAGAGTACAGAATATATCATCCATCACTGCCATACACAAGGAACACAACATCGAAATCAAACCCCAGATGACATCACATGGATTTCAGGACAAAAACAGGGTAATTTGAGAGAGAAACCCTATTTCCATGGATGTGAAGTAAACCTGATAACAGTTAGTTCGCATCCCACACCACTGCGTCAGAAGCATGGAATGGAGTTGAGGAATACAACAAGCAGATCAAGAGCATGCAATGACATTATACGAAACTCAAGAAGACAACACATGTGGACACAGATGGAATTCAGAGGGAAAAAAACACACCATGGAAGAGGAGGGACGTTGGTTGCAAGTCAGAATGAATGTGTACAAAGTTATTATTGTCTCACTTTGAATCTACAAAACCGGTTGCCGCCTCCATCTGGGGATGGAAACAATCGGCACCATAAAGAGTGCCCTTCCTTCGTCTGTATATAAGCTTTCATGATGAAACTGTACAAAACTAATCTCCGCGCACCTCACCAAACACACGCTCGCAGCAGCTCCAGCTCCAGTTTCGAAAATGTTCCGGAACTGCAACATCTGTCTGTCTCATCTTCTTCTTGTCCAACTAGGAATTTACAAATCGCGTCAATTGCTCACATTTTTCGTTTCGACTAAAGCTACTTCGGTGCTGGCAAATAGCTACGAAGAGATTTGGAAAGCTCTTCACAGTTGGTGGTTCCTACTATTCACAAAACTCTAGTTGGTCACCCCTGGATCTCACGCCTGTACATCACTAACCGAGAAAAAAATCTTCGCTGGTGCCATCCTTCACATATCAAGCGGCATCTCAAAGATGCCAGCCTCTCACTGTGTGGCCAGCCACTACTAAAATAAAACCAGGCAACCCAAAAATGAGAATAATAATCCGAATCGGTACTACGAGAATAACAAACCAAAAAAGCTCAGGGAAAGAATACCACACAGCCTCGGGAGAGAAAAGAGATGGAGAGGTGGGGGGAGGAGGAAGAACAAGAGGAAGGAGAAGAAGAAGAAGAGGTCATTCAATATACAAGATGGAGATTTTGTGGAGATGGAAGAAAAGAACACAAAATCTGAGGGAGATGTTGGGGAAGGGGAGAATTGGTGATATGTCTCTTGAAAGGGTGACGAGGGGCATGTTGACAGAAAATGCTTCCCCCGTTCACCCTGCCTTGCGTGGGGCACTGGCTGCCAGGGAACCCAGGAAGTCCGACTGACCAGAGTATTTCCCATGCGACGCCATGGCCGCATGGTCCGGTCCAAAACTGGGGTAAAATGGAGCACAAGAGGAGCTGTGCACAGCCGCCATATACTTCTGCACTTCCTTGGCCACCATATCTCGCATCAGGGCCACAAGGCCCGTATTTACAGCCGCATCTAAGCCGTAGCTCAAACCTGAAGGTGTAGAAGAAACTGGAGCAACAGGGGTAGCGCTGGGAGGAGCAGCCCAAGGCTGCTGCTGCTGCTGCTGAGCACCCTGAAAAACTGGGCTGAACGCTTGCGCCACTGCAGATCGGACTGCCACGCTCATCATCTCCGCAGTCGACGCGTTGCTGCTGCTGCTACTGGGGACGTACCCGTTCTGAGGGTAAGGAGATGGCACTGGAAACTGGTCTTGAAATGGCTTCACCATGCCGAGATCTGGTGGAGAATTTGGCACGGCCGAGACGACAGACGTTTGACGCAACAGCGGGCTATCCTCAGAGGAAGAAAGCGAAAGCTCCTTCCGCGAAGGGCTGGAGCCCGGTAAGGAAAGGCTCAAAGATGTTGGAGGGTCGGAAATTTCTGCTTCCATAGGAGGAGCCATGGGCGGACTGAAAGTGGCAAACGCGGAAGAACGCGCGAGGGGACGAAACACTTGCGGCTGTGGCACAGCTTGCAACATCGTGGAAATCTCACGCGGGGAGATGCAAGGGGGAGATGAAGATTCAGACGTAATGTGCATGCGCTTCATCTTGTGAGAGTCTGCTTCTGAGCCATTCTCTTCTTGCACGCTGCCATCCGTAGAAATCTCGTTGCTGCTGCGCTTGCGTCCGTCGAGGCTACCCATCTCCTCGTCGTCCCCACGAAGAGGCTGCTGCTCGGGGTTAGAGGATCGTTCAGCCAAGTGGCGCCGACGAAGCGTCGAGTTCCAGTGGTTTTTGATCGCATTGTCGGTTCGGCCGGGGAGCAGACGGGCAATGGTGGCCCACTTGTTGCCGTGCTGGCTGTGCGCTTGGATGATGGTCGCGTCTTCCACGGCGGTGAAGGGACGGTGCTGCACCTGCGGGCTCAGCTGGTTGCACCAGCGCAGCCGGCAAGATTTTCCAGACCGGCCTGGAATTCCTTTGCTGATGAGCGACCAGTTCCTAGCTCCGTACTTGTCGACGAGCTGCTGGAGCGCCGCGTCTTCTTCCGGGCTCCAAGGACCCTTGATGCGGTCGAACTCCTCGAGTCCACGATGGGATTGACCGACCATTGCCATTATCGCCACAATCTGCTAAACAATCTGCTGACCACTGATTCATATACAACAGCCCCGTGCAGCTAAGTCTCCGGAACCGCAGCTCCAACGCCCAAGTGATACTGACCGAATTATCCAGTTCTTCCAATCGGTGGACACACAACCAGGAGTCGTCACAAGGATATCGCCTCTCAAAACGAACTCAGCCGGTACGAACGAATGAATGTTCAAGACATTTTATACAAAAAGTTGCCGCGGAGAGATACTCAGGTACGATAGAGCACCAAAAAATAAACCGACGGTGTCACGAGATGTACACTCTTATCCGATAAAAAAACGAGGAGCAACTGCGATGAAAAAATCACAGACTCCGTCTCAGATCTGTTCCAGAACACAACAAGACAGGAGAATCCACCGATCTCACGAGTTATTTTTGTACACGGATCAGGTGTAGTCTCCCCCGATGCATGTATCAAACTAAGCTTCCCCACTGAAGTGAGACGCTCAGCTTTCTCTCTCCCCTCGTTTTCCGGCGGAAGAGAGGAAGGATCCCAAAACTAGCCAACCCAAACAGAAGCAGAGCGTTGAACCACTGTCAATATCGAAGAACCTCTTTGCTCACAAGCAAAGCGAACACAAACACAACCACGACAACAGATCGTCTTGCTTTGGTTCCTTCTTGGATAAAGTTCAAGCACATCTACTTCTATTGGGATCCCTCTACATGCATCGGATCTTGTTGTTGTCGTTGAGGTTGCAGACACACACACCTCCTTTATACCGCGCCGAGTAGCGTCCCCCACATCTCCCCAGCCCAAAACCCCGAACCCTCAGCACATCCGCCAACACCATCTATGTCTCCCTACACCAACAACAAAATACAACCCCAACAAACTCGGACGAGCTTGGATACAAGCTCTTTCAAAGGAGAAAACAGAGAAAAAAACAGAGCTTTCAACTGCAAAACTCAAACTTCCGCCTCAGGCAACCAAAAATGGGCGACTAATAAGAGGTCGATCGAGAGAGGAAGGAGCAGAGATTCAGAGGAGAAGAAGGGCAGGGCAGGCACAGGAAGAACTGGAGAGCGGGGGGGGGGCCCGGCAGGCGACGAAGGTCTGGCAATGGCGGCCTCGGGAGACAACCTATTGTAGCGACGACGCATTCGCGGCGAGCGCGTCCGGTTCGAGGTTACTAGTAACTAACTTTCGTCAGTTACGACTTACGCTTGGTGGACAACGGTGCCAGGGGGGTTGTTTAACTTACTAGAGAGTCAGTTGGTTTGGTTGGGGAGGGTCGCTGCGTAAGTTAACTCCCCCCCTGGTTTGCTACCGACTACCTACCACCTACTACTCACACGGGGTCTGGAATCCTCGACGTATGTAGATTCTTCCCCGGCTCCGACCGCTTTTGGATGGGGTGGGGGGCGCCTATTGGTCTGGTGTTGCACCGCTTGGAGTGGGGTTTCTATGTAACCGACTGAAAACCACAAGTTGGGGGCCTTTCTGTTTTTTTATTTACTCTTTTATATTTCATTCCGTTGGGTTTTCGTTGGATGAATGTGTGTGGCCATCTAGAACTGTCGAAGATTTGGGGGGTGGGGTGGGGATGCAGGTGGTTTGTTTGGTGGTTGCTGGTGTGATTAATAAGACGTTTGGGGTTGCAAATCTAGTTTGCACGGATGGACAACTACTGACCAGGTTGCTTAGATTCAGTTTGCTTAACCCCTCACCGCCGAAGCTCTAACCATGTCAAAAAACAACCTTGCTTTTCAAGTGTTATAAATCTAAATGTGATTAAGATATAAAAATCTCAACCGTACAATATTTTAGTGTGCATGTTGTAGATGGTGTAAGTAAAATTTGGGGTCATTTGACCGTATAGATTGAAAGATTATAATGTTTTAGTGTTGAAAAAAGATGCTGAAATTTTCCTAAAAACACATTTCGAGGTGGAATTCGATTTCTAAACCTACTCAAATGAGAAAACTTTAAGCTACAAGGTAATTCTAAACCAAAAGACAAACACTTTGGTGGAAAAAAAACACATTTAATTGACTCATTGCATTTGCAAAGTTGTTTTGAAATGTCAAAAAACAGTGAAAAAAGTAGCAAAAAAACACATCTACAGCTGAACCTACCTCTGCTAAAATGCTTCTCAGTCAATCATATCTTCTTGGATTGATATGAAATTTTTACTACAAGAACTAGACTAGTATGTGAAACTTTTCCAACAAAAATTATTGAAAAAAACTCCTGTATGAAGAATTTATAAGCCACCAAAGTTCACTGTAATGCAAAAATGTCTAGATTTTGAACTTCGAATTGCTCCCAAGCATTCAAAACAACTTGGGTTGACATGAAAATTTAACCACGATAACTAGACTTAAAGGGGAACATAACACAGCAAATTTGATTGAAAACGAACATTGGATGAAGGAGATACAAGCCCCCGAAGTTGCAGCCTTCAAATGCAGTTTGGTGAATTCAAATTGAACCTATGAACTTCGATTGGCTTTCAAAAAATCAATAAAGCTCGCATTGATCTGAAAATTCTGCCACATAAACTAGAAGAGAGAGCGCAACTTTACCAACAAGTTTTATTGAGTTTGGACAGCGGATGCAAAAGTTACAGCACTTTGAATTTTCTGTGAGGACACTTTTCGTCCCCTCCGGCGATGAGGGGTTAATGGCACAACTAAACTCCAAAAGAACTGGGGGTGTTTTGCAGGAAAAAAAAAAGTCAAAAATTGCCATTTGGGGGGTGTTTTGACTGTAATTGGAAACTGAAACTTTTGTTCCCAGAAGAAGACAAAAAAAAACAAAAAAAACTCTCCTATGAAGGTGACATTAATCTTCCAAAATGTACAAGGCCTCAACGACTCTACAAAGATGCGGGTAGTTAGGCACACCTTCGTTGCAAAAACACAAAGCCCTCTTACTTTTGTCTTTGATGGATAACAATATGTCATTCTTCCTTGAGGTTCACGGCCATTCATTCCCACCCAAGTATGTAGAAGATGCTTACATAACTTGGTACAAAATTGTAAATGTGTACTTGGTCTACAAAGGGACTTTCGCCATTCTTGCATTTGTCCATGTAAATAATAAACATGTTGACAATATTCATGTCCAATAATAAATTAATTAATTAAAACACAATGCCACCACTCATGGGATTGATTTCGACAACAGATTGTTTTCAGTTGATCTGCTACATCCATGTCATGCATGTGTGTAGTGTACTCAAGGTGGATTGGAGAAGTTTGAATGTCTTCTCTAGTAGCTACATGTCTCTTAGGCATTGTAACAGAAAAAACAATCCATTAGAAATTGGATTGGCGAGCCATGAGTGGAAAGGAGTATCAACCACTTGTCCTTCTACACTATTGAGTTCATTGCCCACGACTCATGCATTTGCCATTCAAGTGTACCTTGGGCACTTCTACAAAAAAATTAGTGTCTTTCAATACCAAGGGTATGACGTCCCAGATAGTACGTAGTATTCTTGTAGCATAAATGCCCCTATTGAATAATATTTTGGAAAGTCCAATGGATGTGAAATAATTATTTATTGTAACAACATGTCCTTTTCTTTCATAATGTGCTAATGTATTGAGAACTACATCATGTGCAAATGAAGACTCTTATTGGGCAGCGAGTGATTTTTCTTCAACTACTTTGAGATTTACCACAATATATGTCTAAACACCACACTTTTATTATATGTTTTTATATGATTGGCATGTATTGACATAATGGACAATTAGAAATCCTTATATCTTATCATCATTTCATCCACCATTACATTTTTATCCACATTACAAGCTTCCTTGCAAAAGTTTCTCAAGGCAATGGGCACCACCAAAGTTGTTCCATTTTATCATACCTGTGCTCATCTTTCTCATGCACATATGTTGTAGGATTGGCTAGATGTAGGCAAATTGCCAATGCTTCAAGTCGTATCCGAGGAGTTACACTTGAAATGATTCGGCAATGAAATAGGGACCCATTTCTATACCAAAATGACATATATATGGGAATTCCTATTCCCATGTACAAAAAAATTGCCAAAAAAGCATTCAATCAATTCCTCCCAATATAGCCCACCTAAGCTATTTCCATCTCAATCAATCTCTATCGCATATCGGATTGTTTCAATCACAATTATGTAAAATAACAATTGGTCGAAAAATTTGAAACAATTCCATCATCATGGCAATGCGGGGCCAAAAAAAACTTGGGTCCCTATCCCCGAGTAACTCTTAAAGCAATTGGTTATACAATAAATGATTTGGATTCCCTATGCAATTTTAACCCCTAAAGGACAATTGTCTGTTGAATGGACAATTGAAAATCCATATAGGTTCCTATGAGTCAATTTTGGTTGGATGTTCACGAAATTTTGACATAAAGTGTGAACATGTACCTCCTTAGTGAAATATATGTTTTTTCCTATCGAGTGCCAAGATTAAGAGTTATGTTGCCTTGAACTTTTTGGTCAGCTTTGAAAAACTTTTGCAAAAATACTCTTTCACTTTTGAAATTTGGCAAGTGTGTTGCTTACATAATATAAGATTAAAAAAATAACCATGTGTAGTGTAAAAATCTCACTCTAGGAGGAGTGAAAGCCCGTTGGCCTTGTTCGACAAGGTAAAAAAAACTTTTTCTTCTAACTTCAAACGTTATAATCTTTCAATCCATGCGTTCAAAGTTTCTGAAAAAATTTCCACACATTCTCATAGTAGTCTAGTACAAATTTGTACAATTGAATTTTGAAAAAAAACTTTTTTTTTCATTTTTTTCTCATTGCTTTAAAAAAATGGTAGTTTTTCACAATTTTTGCTCAAAATATGCCTCGGTCCTTTAGGGATTAATACAAACGTTTTATGCTATTCAGGTTTCCCACAATTACATGTACCTCACTATCATCAACATCCCCTCACTAAATTTCCACTTTTCCACCAAATTATCACTCCCACTTTCCCACATGGACATCCTATTTTGTACTCTTCTATGTTGTCTTTGTAGAGGTGAAACCCTCGGCAAGTCTTCGAAAAATATTCTTCATTATCAATGAATTTTAATCCATTTATACATTGCTTTCTTCTCGCCCCATGTATCTTTGATTTCCATATATCCCTCATAACTTGTTCATCAATAATATGTTTATCATTATTTTCCAAGTGCCCCTATCAAATACACCCATCTCATTTGTAGCTCTATTCCGTTGGATTCTATAAAATCCTTCCAAAGCCTTTGTTGGCTTTAAAATAGCCCCAGTTCCTCTCCAACCTCTCCAACCTCCTTTGTGAACACTAACTTGATAGGGAAGAATTAACACCAAATTAGGCTCCTAAGGCTTTGCATTGAGTTGTTTTCATGTAGATGCTCTCCGCCTTTAGTATAATCCCTACCCTTGCTCCATAGCATGCTATGGCCGTTGTCATAGGTCGTAAGTTGCCCATGTTGTGTCAACTTAGGTCATAGGTAACTGCGGAAGCCTTTGGTTGAAGGTTGCAGATGTCGCATCCAAGATTGACACTTCTTCAACTAGACCAATGGCTCTTGCCTTCCATCCACTCTCCATTACTACCTCTCTACCACAGATGCAGGTTGAAGAATCTTCTTTGCCACTCTCTAAATCTTTCTTTCTCTTACTTCTTTTTGAATTTTTATTATTATATGTTGTTGCACCTTGTAGACATTTTTCTAGCCACTAAAGTTCTTTAAGACTCTTTACTTTGATTCTTGCAGATTCACCTTCTTCAAAACTTTCCTTAGACAATTCTTCACAACTAGATTCCCTTCCCTCCAACCCAACAAGTTCTTGGTTGTCCACAAATTGTGTATGAAAACCACCAAGAGCATGCATTATTCTTGCTTCAAATGTTGTGTTCACTACTTGGAGGGGAGGGGAGGGGTGGGGGTGTGTGGGTAGAGTTTATAGAAGTGTGGTTGCCTATAGGATAGATGTTAGAACACACTAAGGTGTTGGTGTCAAGTCTTTGCTTATAGAAGTTTGGTAAGCCTCTATGTGAGAGTTGCAACATGTTGCTTTCAAGTAGGAAGCGAAGTGAAAATGACAAAAAAGAAACAATAAATTGTGGATATAAATTTTCCTTTCTAGCCTTATGTGTGAAGGTCTTTGCAATTTTAGAAAATATTGCACATAAAAAGGTAGGCAATTAAAATCAAATTGAAAACTCAATCTTTTCCCCTATGTTTGAACACGTGATGCTTCAAGTGTATGTGTTTATTGAGTTTGGCTACAAGTTCTTGAGAGCTTGAAAAATTAGATTATCAAGGATTCTTCTCTCTCTCTTTCTACACCAACACCTGAGTTAATTGTCAATAATGATAGCACCACTCCTTAAATCTAGGATGCTTGAACCATGTTTGTATACCATGAGAAATTGGTGGCTTGTGAAAATAATTTGCTTGCATCTATGCCACAAGAGTTTGTACTTGCTTGTGGATGTACCAATCTCCCACCCCCAATGACGCAACTCATGTAATGCTTGTGAGATCAAGATAATCCATCCCTCAATTCTCTCATTTGTGCCTCCAAACTCAACTTCATTTGTGTACCATTACAAAATGCTAAGATATCTTGTAAGGTGTACATTGACTTGGTAAGAATAGGAGAAGGATTTAGTGCAAGTAGACATGGGAGACATAAAGAGTTGGTAAAACACTAAAATTTAGGTGCAATTTTATTGATTAGAGACTACAATTAACATTATTTATGAAGTGGGTGAAGTAGATGAGACTTTTAGGAATTTCTTCCAAGTGAATGTAGGTAGAAGTCATTGAATTTGTGCCGTGGAGGTTGGTGCACTTATTACGAACTCTATTGTTGTATTTCACTTGACATTGAGCTCATTACATTATATTTATAGAAATTTCTATACAAATTGCACCAACAAGTGGATGTGGCTCTTTGGCTTCTGATACTTGCTAGTTGTTGGGATATCATTTTTATTTGTGAAATTCTCAAAGGCAAAATTGGGAGATTCATAATATTGCCTTTGAAGTGTACAACTTGTATGAATCATTCAATTTTTGAATTTTTCTTGAAGCATATTTTGTAATTAGTGCATATATATTTAAGTATTTATTGTGCAAATTGTCTTAGACATCTTCCAAAAACATTGATAAAGACCCCTCCTAAACTACCTAAGATTCCTCCCCAAAAACATTGACAAAGACTCTAAGAACTATCCAAGATTCTCATAAGTCCTTTTTGAAGACCCCAGTTGAAGACCCCATTTCAAGACATTGAAGACTTTAATAAAGCCGCTAGAAGAATCCTACAAACTTTTACACCTATAGTTCTAAATGTCTTAAACAAATTGTGAACTCGCTCCATTGGGGTAGCCATTGTCCACCCCACTCAAAAATTTTGAGTCTAATCGCAATAAAAATTATATATTCATAAAACTTAGGCAAACATGCATTTTATGTAAAATTTTCAATAACATCCATTCTTAAATGCATTTGTATACAAACCCTACCCCCGTCCCAAATATCCAAATGGTGTTAGAACATCCAAACTGTTCTTAACCCCTCAGGGCCCAACAATTTTTAGACAATGGAGGTTTTCAATGAATTCACTACAAGAGAAAGGGGTGTTTTAAGTATAGTCCTAGAGATAACATTTTAAGTAATGACCTTTTTAGGAGATTTTCAATAAGAATTTACAAGATATTTGTGTCTTTCTAGTAAAATTTTACTAAAAAGACACAAATATCTTGTATATTCTTACTGAAAATCTCCTAAAAAGGTCATTACTTAAAATGTTATCTCTAGGACTATACTTAAAACACCCCTTTCTCTTGTAGTGACTGTCTTGTCCCACTTTGATAGTTTTTTACACATGGATATGATTGAAATTTTAAATTCTAACCATACAAAATTAAAGATTATTTTTTCTAGTGCACATGGAATTAATTGTGAAAAATATTAACCATTGAATTTTTTAATTATAACAATTTTGGATGATCAACTTTATAGGTAAAAAACATAGCTTTGAGGGAAGAAAAATTACAAGAAGATGAATAAGGCTTTCTTACCCTCCCAAATTTTTTTATTGGAATCTTAGGCAAATGTAATATTTTTTAATTTTTAATTTTAAAACTCTCTCAAATTTGTATACATTTTCAAACAGAAGGAGTAGAAAGCCAAAACTAACCAAATTGGATCCTACAAAATTTTAAAAACTTATATAGGCATCAATTTTTAAGATTTAGCAATTGATATTTTTATCATATTATTTGAAACATCTTGGAAAAAATTGGAATCATTCTAATTATTGTACATTCTTAATTACGTAAGATTAAACCTTGTGTTTTTAAAATTGCTAAAAATACAAATACGAACTTATTTATTTTCTAGAACCAATTTGTTTGTATAGAGTAAGAACTATAAATGTCTAAGAAAATGTTTTTTTCTCCATCTCTACTAGTCTTTTCATTAGAAAAACATTATGTTTGTTTCCTTTTTCTAGTAAACTACATTTCCTAATTATTGACTTAAATATAGCTTGTGTATATATATTTGTAAGTTTTATACTTCAAGAATTTATTTCTATAAATTTAAAAGTTTGTAGATTCATGACTTCAATTTTTTTGGTGGATTAAATTATGAACTATTAATTTGTACTTTTTAAATTTATAGAAATATATATATTCAAAATTTGAAATTCATTATATTGCTAAGAATAGGATCTAATTGAATTGATAAGATTCCAAATATTTAGATGTGAATGCATCCTAAATGAAGAGGTAGGCTAGTGAGAGATTTAATACACTATGGATGAAAGATATACAAAAAGAAAGTGGACTTGGAATAGTTTCTTTTAAAAATGAATCATGTATAGAAAGTACAAAGTCAAAATTCATCATGGATGTAAGGACATGACATTTCAACTACTCATGGCAATAAGTATCAAATTCTAGGCAAAAAAAACATTTTTGAAAACATGTAACCAAATGATCTTGCCATACACTGGTTTGAAAACATGTGGAAAAATTTCAAAAAATTCCACCATGTGGATTGCAAGATATTAGCGTTTGAAGTGACGAGAATCCATTTTTTGGCCTTGCAAAAAACAAAGCAATTGCATTACACAAGGTCATATTTGTATTGAAAAAATGTCCATGTTGGTGGTACTTCTTTAGATTCATTCTTCAAGTCAAGTTGGCTACATGCTTGAAAATTTTCAGATCATTTGGAATTATACAACACATACAAAAAAATACTAAGTAAAAAGAAGTAACTGATAATGATTCAAAATATTGAATTGTTAAGGACTTAGTTGTGGAATTAGAAATTGTCAATCCAATTGTTCTAATGTTGTAATGTTATAATGTACAATCTACATCTTGTGATTATATTTTTTTCCAAAAATATTAAAAATTGAGTTAAATAAAGGACTTCAAAGTTTATTTTAGAGTAGAGAATCCATAACTACCCGTGAACTAAAACTCCTCATATTTTTTATCTCATTAATCAAAATGGAATAGTTCAAGGCTTTCCATGTATATATAAATCTAGAAAACCAATTTCATATTTTTTTTTGAAAAAATGATTTCTTGAAATCAGCCTAAATTAGCCTAATAGGGAAAAAATTACATATCATACAATAACTTTAAAACCATGTAGCCAAAAGTTATAAAAGTTGTTGGACCTCAGAAGAAAAAACTCGTCCACATATTGTGTGAATTTATTAGAAAAAAACAAAAAAAAACATTCTTAGTGAGATGTCCGAAATTACTATGTTGCTAAAAAATGCAATTTGGTCCTTTAGGTATTAATTGTAAATTACTTAAAGCAATGCAAAAATGATAGTGATTATATATAGAGAGAGAGATAGATAGAGACACACACACACACAATTTAAACATCTTCTATTATGCCAAATGTCCAATCTTACCATAATTTTTGCCATGAATAGAATATAAAAGAGAATTGGTCATTTGGCAATGTGAAACATGTACTTTGGTTTTATTGGTGGTCCATTGAAAGTATTAAGAAATAAATGAAATTGATATTATGAAAAGAAAATTGCACATATATAAATTAAAAGTTCAAACTAAAAAAAGCTATTATGGATTTCTATTACATTGAAAATACTATAACATTATATATATGTTGCATTCTTAAAGCTCTTAAGCTATTATGGATTTCTATTACATTGAAAATACTATAACATTATATATATGTTGCATTCTTAAAGCTCTTAAAATACAAGATAAGGATATGTAAGTTTATAATAAATTTTTAGTGTATACTATAGTCAATTTCCTTCCAATCAATCCTACAATTTTTTCTTTTGAAATTATTATGTGAAGTTTTACTTGTTGCAATGTTGGTACCTAGAGTAACATTGAATCTTCTTTCAAAAAGAAAAATTTAGTGTTTGTAATTGTTGCCATTATTATTTACATTTTATTATAGAATCTCAAAAAAAATAAAGTCTTCACTAGCTTCAATTATAATCTCTATTTTTATAGGATGAATACAACATACTAAATATTTTGTACAATTTATCCATTTTGCAAATAGAAACACCATGAAGAAAAATGTATTGAATCAAGTACTTGAACTTGTATTTAGCACACATGTTTTTAATTTGCAAACTCTATGCAATACTTAGATGTTATATAAAATCTTTTATATGGTGGATTTGATTCCATCTCAAATGCCTTCCTTCATGCCTTGCATTATGTACAATCATTGAAGCATTTCTCCAAGTCGATGTTCACGACAATTTTTTAGTTCTACTAAAATTACATCATACTTCTTGTTGTCTTATACAAAAGAATGCTATACAATACGGTTTATTTGTCTTTGGTTGGTTTTTATTACTATATTTAGTCTTGCAGATAATTTATGAAAAAGAAAAAGTATGTAATGCCTTTTAATTTATATTTACTCTGAAAACTCTTGTAATTATTCTGAAGATCACAAATGTGTTCATTATTGATTTAAAGACTATTATTATTTTTCTTCATCTCACAAAATTGAAAATGCTAGCAAGATGTATATGACAATCTATATCAATAGAGGATGATACATTTTTATTATTCTATCACATATATATTATTAGTTTTTATTGATGATTGGTTGAATTATGTAATTGTATTGTTATTTCTCATATCTATTTTGAATTTTTTTTTTCTTTCCACAAATCATTTGTAAATATGCTACTTCTTGCTATGTTGTTTGTCTCTACATTTGTTGACATTTAAAATTATAAACTCTCCAAATTGCACGTGATTTAAATTTGTAATTATATTAAATTATGATTTTTATTTATTTTTCCTTGAAACACATGGACATTTTATTATTGGCTTTAAATTCTATGTAAATGTAATCAAATGATCCATCCATCCAAATACACTTATGATAAAATATCTTACAGATTTTTTTTTGAGGTTTGGATTTTTAAAATGTAGTTAATACATTATTGAAGAATCTATTTATGTCTAAGCTCTTTTTACGACATGATTTATGATCCCTTGCCTAGACACAAATTGATCAAAATATGTTTTAAAAAGCAAATTCTACAAAAAAATCAAGAAAAAATGTGTGCACTTTAAAATATAAAAGACCAAATTTCGTATATTCTGCTACTTGTATTCCATTCTAAAGTTTGTGAAGATCTTTACTTCATAATTAGAATTTAAAAGGTTAATCTCTCTCAAGATCAATTACTTCACTTTGTTGCAATCTAGGTGTACAATTTATTGGAAAACAACTCTAGAATATTATTCCAATTCAATTCTAAATTTGAGTTTATTATTGTATCTCTAGATTTTGTTGGCTTCTAATTAAATTAGCACAAATGTAATCAAGCCAAGAAGCTCAAATAAGAGTTTTGAGAACAT
Source organism: Antitrichia curtipendula (assembly GCA_951230915.1). NCBI lineage: Eukaryota > Viridiplantae > Streptophyta > Bryopsida > Hypnales > Leucodontaceae > Antitrichia > Antitrichia curtipendula. Next base: position 2,853,169 of record OX579642.1, on the reverse strand, counting down.
ATTTGAATGAATTTTTTTTACCAATGGATTCATGCTATTGTATTTCAATTATGAATCATTAAGAAACAATGTTTTTATTTGAACTTTATCTCCACAAGCTGTTAGTTGAAAGATTCACAAATCTTAAAAATGATGTTAGAAAGTATTCATAATTCAAAGATGTATGAAGGTTTACTTGCATAAATTGAAGCAAAATTGCATGAATATTGAAGTTTTTTTATTGATGAAGTTTTTTTTGCATTCGTGAAGAGGATAACTACCGTGTACTTAATTGCAATAATACTCTGATGTTCTACACTATAATTCCCACCCTTATTAAAATTTTCAGATTTTTTGAGTGTTTTTTATATTTGGTGTGAATTTCTTCCCATTTATTCAATTGTTCAAGGAAATTTATATCTTTTTATAAGATTTGAAATTATTATAATTTGTTAATGATTTGTGCGTTCACTTCTAAAAAATGATCATTTATACTACAAAAGACTGTGTTCACGTAGCAGTGACTCACTCTCTAGGTAAGGTCCTTTCCAAATTTTTAACATTTCCTCACATTCATTGTCAATATTGGCAAAGTTTATATTTTGAGCAATAATTTGTTTTAACATGATACAAAATAATTTTGACTAAATATTTAGAAAGACATTATTATTTTTTTAGTGGATAAAACTTATGATTACTACAAAACCTTGAAATAGTGGCGTTTTTTTCAACGAATTAATTAATGTATAAAGAGATAATAATAAGTTTTTTATACAAACAAAGGGTTGAAGCAATAGGGAAAATCATGACTTTCAAGCATCCCCTTTTTATTGGCATCATCAAGAGCCAAATTCCACCATTTCACACCCTTGACCCTCTACTTTTGATACCATGCTCAAAGTCCCTCTTGACCAATTTTTTCCCATTTCTTCACATGATTCATGAAATCCGTAAAAATTGGATTAAAAAAACGCATGAATATTACTAAAAATTACTACTGTATCTATTTGAAAGATGTTGTATAAATTTAAAGACTCATTTCTTTCACCAAAAATACATCCCTTTACTATCTCTGCACTTTTTTGAAAATGGTAAAGAAGAAGACAAGTTGTTTCAATTTAAAGGGTGAGACTCAAACTTTGAATGCACACCTCCACAAGCTAATCATACAAAATCAAAAAGCTAAAGGTCTAATAAACCTCTAATTTTTTTCATTGTGGTGGATAAATGTAAATTTTTTCTCCTAATCCAGTTGGGGTGAACTACCATTAAGGGAAGTTTGAGGCCTCTGAAAGATTGTTTCAAGGTTGTTTCCACATTTGCAGTGCTCGTAGAGTACTTATTTTTAAATCATTTAAAAAAAATTCTTTTAACATTTAAAAAAAAATTCTTTTAATTAACTAAATATCATTATTTGATGTGGTCGTCTCTTGTGAGTTTCTTGGCCACATCAAATTGTTGATTTGGCGTTGTTTCCATGTTCCCTACAATCTCGAAAATCACAGTCTTTCAAAGGCCTCAACAATCTTCTAATGCCCCCTCGCTCATCCCTTGGAAAAACACTGAATTTTTTTAATTTTCTACACTTGATAAAATTTGAAAATTTTGGATTCATATTTGCAATCAAAGGTCCCAAATTAGTTGAAGAAGGAGTAATAGGTTAATTAATCAAGCACAAAACAAGAGGTATTTTTTTTACTCACACCCCTAGAATGACTTGGGGGACAAGCAAGAAGGCCAATTTGCCCATACCCTTTGAAATGACTGAGGCGGGATGAGCGAGGGGGGGATTTCACCCCTTACCCCTAATCCATAACCATTACTTGCATCTTTTGTAAGCCTCTCTACCTACATTGAATAGTGAAATCAGGTTGCTTTAACAAGCAGTTTACTTTACTTCAAGAAAATTACTTTACAAGCCATGAAAGTCTACAAATATTTTCCATTTGTATACATGGAGGTTCATGAGTCCCCAATTGCAACCATACTTAATTCAAAAGTAGTAAATTTTTGTTGTAAAGAAACAATAGAAATATGTATATAGCGTAGAACGTCGAGAAATTAGTGTGGGGCAACCCTCATTTCAAACACTATAATTTAGTATGTAGGGGTTTACGATTCCAAATATCATGAATTTCAAATTTCCCAAATTCGTTCATCTCCGAGTTGCGTAAATAGTGGAATTCCTCCTGGCTCTTTTTTCTGACCAGTCCAGGGAGGTTGAATGCACCTGCACCCTGAGAATCAGGTTTTAGGGCAGGGCAGGGCATGGCAGGGGGTCAACCGAGATTAGAAACCAGATCCACGGAAGGGGATTGTCCTGTCCAGTTGGGGTCCCACCACCACGGCCAAATAGTGCTTCACTAGTAAGTTGACAAGTCAGATTAGTTAATTATTTGACGGATCCCCTGCCCGGCTGCCCGGCTGCCCGGACCTTATCGCGTTGAAGATGATCACTCTTGACTGACTTACTGCAGTCAGTCCCGTCCCGTCCCGTCCCGACCGGCCCCGTCCGTCCGTCCGTCCTATTCCAGAGTAACTACCTTTGTTTTGTAACAGACTGTCGCTGCAGGTCCGTCAGTCCCCTACCGGTACGTTAGAGACCCCCTTCTACTACTATTAGTTAGTTAGTTACTTCTCTCTGTTCTGTACTGACGGACGGGACCCGGCCCAGCCCGGCCCCGGCCCAGCCCGGCCCCGGCCCCAGGTCAGGTAACTTCCTGTACTGGACTGTACATTCCTTTCTTTTCGCGTGCAACTGCAGTACTCCCATTCCTTGGCCTACTCAAGTGAAATTGATGGCAAGTGGCGGGGGTCTGCAATCAAGGGCCAGGGAGGATTGACCCATGTATTGCCCCGTCTTTTTTTACCCCTCAGAAAACACTGGAGTTTTTTTATTTGCCGCAGATTCTTGAATTCATATTTGCAATCAGAGGAACCAAATTAGCTAGGAGGTGTGAAGAAATACAAAATTTAAGCGGCATAAAATAGGGGGCAATTTATACATTTACCCTTTGATGGGGCAATCCATAGGGCAATCCGTCAAGTTGATGGGACTATACATAGGACAATCTATCAAGTTGATGGGACTATACATAGGACAATCTATCAAGTTGATGGGACTATACATGGGACTATACATGGGACAATACATCAAGTTGTGGACGTTCATCCAATGAACATTCATCCAATTGTATAGGCTTTTATGCCCATTTGGTAGAAGATGTAAGGTGGATTATACAATGCATAAAGTGGAAAAGGGGGTGTTTGGATACATGGTTTGGGTTGAAACATGGTTGTTGTGGATGATATGATATGTCTTCAGCAAGTAGAAGTTGTGGATGTTCATCCAATTTACATTCATCCGAAATGCATATAGACTTTTATGCCCATTTGGTAGGAGGTGCAAGTTGGTTTTTACCATGCATGAAGTGGTGAAGGAGTTGCTTGAATCCATGGTTTGGGATGAAACATAGTTATTGTGGATGATATTATATTTCTTCATTAGAAGTTGTGGACATTTATCCAATGCACATCCATCCTTTTGCATGGATATCCATGCCAATTTGGTAGGAGACACAAGTTGGATTCTATAATACATGAAGTAGTAAAGGGGTGTTGGTATTCATGGTTTGGATAAAATATGACAGATGTTGATAATATGATATTATTTCATTCAAAAAGTTGTGGACGTTCATCCAATGCACATTCATCTGAAATGCATATAGACTTTCATCAACGATTCATGAATTCATCCATAATTCATCAATTTAGTAGGGGATGCACGTTGGGTTATGCAATGCATGAAGGGGTGAAGGGGGTGTTTGTATTCATAAAATTGGATGAATCATGGCAATTGTACATGATGTAATATTTCTTCATTAGAAATTGTAGACATTCATCTAGTGTACATTCATCCAAAATATATGGACTTTTATATCAATTTGGTAAGAGGTGCAAGTTGCATTTGGGAATGAAGGAATTGTTTGTATCCATGTTTTGGAATGAAATGTGTTTGGTGTGGATGAGATAACAAAAATTCATCCAAAATTGTGAATGTTCATGCAATATACATTCATCCAAAATGCAAGGACTTTTGTCCAATTTGATAGGATGTGTAAGTTGTGACTGTTAAAGAAAGTGGTGAGTTGTCTACTTGTATCTATGAAATGGAATGAAATACGTCAATTGTGGATAATATGATATTTATTGCCTACAAATTGTATAGTCATCCCCAATTCATGGTTTTTCAATTTAGTTTGTTAGGTTGTGCAAGTTGCAGTTGTGAAGGAAGTGGTGAAGTGACTTCTTATATTAATGAATTTGAATGAAATACGTACTTGTAGATTAAACAACATTCATTCATCCAAAATGATTATAGGATCTTGCATGAAAATGTATAGAAAAAAATTCTGAAATTTTGACCATAGAAATTGTAAGATATTAGTATTAAAAGTGGAAAAAAGTTTTTTGAATCTAGCAATCCTAAGTTTCCAAAATTTGAATCCTTGTAGCTTAAATGTTCTTACACTACATAATCATGAGTTTTAAATATTTATGGTGGTTAATAGAGTTGATAATTTAAAGAAAAATATATAAGAAAAAAACTTGATTTTCATCATTTATAAAATTGTTAAGTAGAAGTAGATATATACAAGATGGAAGGGAAAGTTAAATCTCAAATTTATTTAAAATGGAATTCAAACATGCCAATCCTAATTACAATATTAAATTGTAGCAAGTAATCTACATACAATGAAACTTCTATTTTGGAAAAATACAAAAATTGAACTCATAAATAAATCCTATAAAAAAAAATTTAGGAAGATGCCTTCAAATTGCTTGCAAAACAAAATATTCACAACTTTTACATGACTACTCCTAATTGAACAAATCAAAGCTTCATATATATATAATTAAATTTTTGAATTTTTTCTCAGCTTCTTAGGATCAAACATTTTAGATCTTAGGAAGTCATAACTTTTGTTTCTGGCCAACAATCAAAATAACAAATTTATTCCCTAAAAGCAAGTACATTTTCATCCCTCCTGAAGAAGTTTCAAACTATTGTAGACTTTAACATCATAGGAACCAAATGGAAATTATTTAAAATCCATTCAAGAACTTCAAACCTTTAGAAGTTAAGTGCACAATGTGTCACAACCCATTGTCATGATTTCAAATATTTGGATGGCCACATATTAATCTTCGCACATTTTGATCGCAAATTTAGAATCACTGATGAGTTTTAAATTTAGTTTTACCAAAACAAAAATATACTATTTATTCAAATGAGTGTTGTTGCAATGTTGTGATGGTTGTTCTTATATAGGTATAGATGCAAAATATTAAGTACATAGTCACAGCCCTTGTCACAACTCTTGCTACAAAATCCATAATGCTTTCATCCCATAAAAATATCATCCAATTATTTCATCTAATGTTCAAGATGGAAATCCAAAGTGTGATGAATGAGTGTTATTTTTCGACTTGAGCGTGATGATTCATTGTAATTTGAAGTGGCTAGTATAATATCTCTCTCTCTCTCCATTGAATCATGAATTAGGCTATTTGTTTTGTTTTGTTTGTTACGATGAGATTTTTGGAACTTTGTGTCCCTCGGTTGCATTCATGGTCATATCATAAAGCCCTCAACAAAGAAGGGTATAAGGATTTGTTTCATGATGTTATGACTCATGATAGAAAAGACATTAAATTTCAAAAAAATTATGAATAATTTTTTTATAAAATTACTTTTAATTATTCTTAATAAAAAATTAAATTACATGGGTATGAAAGGAGATTAACCTTTAAATGCCCAAGGCACCAAATTTTGGTGTCAATAATACTTTGAAGTTAAATTAACCTTTCTAAGTTATTATTTTTAGTACTTTATATGTTTGGAAAAAAAAATTCAAAGTCTAGTTTTAGCATCAAAATTTTGATTTTGAAAACGAATGATTATGATTTTTCTATTCAAACTTTTGTGCAAAAGTGACCATTGCAATCTTGATTTTCTAATGTTGAAGGCTCTTGAAATTGAGCTTCAAATACATGAGATCTTGGAGAAAAATCACATTAGAAATGCATTTAAAAAAATTGTAGAGTAAATTTTGAGAAGCCATAAATTGATTGGGATTATGCATGTTACACCTTCTAACCTCCTATTTTTTTGTTGACCAGTATTATAGATTTGACATGTGAAAAGAAGATTGAAGGGCTTTGTATTGCTTTCATAGTTTTAACACCCTTATAATCAAATATTATAATCTTTCAATCCATAAGTGATATTGTCGTGTTTTCATTTTCCATGTGATTTCTAATACGTTTAGCTTGAATTTGTTCAGTTACACTTCAATTTTTTTTGGTAAAACTTACCAAAATGTTGTTTTTTGTTCAATTTCAAACAAATTCCAAGAAGTTAAAAAAAGACCTTGGACATTTAGGAGGACTTAACCATCACTTTAATTTGTGACCATTACAAATGACATCGCAATGGTTGTGGCAAAGGCACACTAGTATATAAAATTATCAATTCCTACCCGTTCTTTTGTTTCTTCCTCTTTTCTAAAGAAATGTGGGACTTTTTCAACCGCACGCCCATTGATGGAAAGACGGAGGGCGCCTCTAGTGTCTTCTCCAAGCAAGCAACTCTACCAAATCACTGATCCATGTACCTTCCGTTCCAAGAAGCTCAAAAAAAGGCCTTAGACATTTAGGAGTTAAGGAAGTCTTAGTCATCACTTTAATTGGTGGCCATTCCAAATGACACCCAAATGGCTGTGGCAAAGGCACAAAAGCGGGCATACTAGTATATATAATTATCAATTCCTACCAATTTTTGTTTTCTTCCTTCTTTCCTAAAGAGATGTGGGACTTTTTCAACCTCACACCCATTGATGGATGGACGGAAGACGCCCCTAGTGTCCTCCCCAAGCAAGCAACTCCACCAAATCATTGATCCATGTACCTTCTGTTCCAAGAAGCTCAAAAAAAGGCCCTAGACATTTAGGAGTTTAAGGAAGTCTCAGTCATCACTTTAATTGGTGGCCATTCCAAATGACATTCCAATGGCTGTGGCAAAGGCACAAAAGCGGGCATAGTAGTATATATAATTATCAATGCCTTCCAGTTTTTTTTATTTTTTTCCCTCTCTTTCCTAAAGAGATGTGGGACTTTTTCAACCGCTCACCCATTGATGGATGGACGGAGGGCGCCCCCTAGTGTCCTCCCCAAGCAAGCAACTCTACCAAATCATTGATCCATGTACCTTCCGTCCGTTTGTTTGCCATGAACGTCCAAGATGTGGGCTTTCCCCACCCCACCCCCATCTTTTGACCCTCCCCGCCTGCAGTGCTCCTCGAGTCTCTTCTTCCCATGCATGTCACATGTCCATTTGCCCATATCCTCATTTGGTAGATTTGTCAGACCCAATATCCACATAAAATGGAGGAAATTGGCACCCATGGCAATCACCGCACTCATTTGATTTGGGTTGGGTTGGGTTGGGTTGGGTTGGGTCATGTCATCCTGCCCCTGAGACGTACGGACCGAACGTACAACTAATTTAATTTAATTCAATTTTTTTAAATGGACGTTTTTCCTGAGTGCCAGTTCAAAATTCAAACCCAACTGGAGCTTTGGGTGGGCAAGTTGCTGTAAGTTAGTACATACCTGACTCTGGAGAACCAACAGAAAAATTATGCAAGTTTTATGTACCCTCCTCAGTGATGAGCCTCGGACTGACCTTCCCTCCATAATAAAAGTTAAAGTTTAGGGGCGCAGACGGATGCCTCCATAATATGGCTCCATAGGTTATCATCATCACTGCTACCACCTTTCAGTGGAATATGCTAAAATAAAACTGAAAACTAAATTAAAAAACACACAACCAGATGCCCTGCTTGTGGAGAAACGGGACTGAACTTTGGCAGATGGATGGCGGCCAATAACTGAACTTCAGGGTGGGGAGGGGGAGACTTTTTCTATAATAAGCTCAAAAAAACAGTTTAGTTTTAAAATAAAAAAACTGGCAGGGAGGGGTTGGGGTTGCAGGATGAATACGTTATTCAGTTGTGCAGAGCCTCGGTTCCTTACGATATTACTGGGGAGTGAACCTTGAATTTGTTGTGTTTTTTTACGTCTGTGATCTCATTTTTGCAAATCTGGACAGTTTTGAACTAGAGTCAATGTGATTTTGGCTTGGTCAACTACTTGACACATTTCTACATTTGTAATTTTAGAAAAATATGTATTTTAGGAACACCAACTCCAATTATTAGGTAGGACAACAACGTGATAAGGTAACTTCGCAAATTAAGATGAATTTCATTCAAGTGGTAATGGAAAAAAAAAGTGATTTTTAATTTGTTTGTCATCTAGAAATTGGACGTTGGAGCGCTCCAGGGTTATAGGAAGTGGACTTTCTAATTGTGTTGGTAGAGAGAGGACAGGGAACTGCTATAGATTAGGAATTAGGAACCCAAAAACGTACATTTAGCAACCATATTGGAATGTTTCTTAAATTTATTTTATTTTATTTCTTCTTTTTCTTCTTTTTCTTCTTCACACATATGAAATCATTTGTCTTCTATATTAAAAAAAAAATTCAGATTTTTTTGTGGAAATCTAAAATTATAGTAAATTTTTGAAGAAAAAGAAAAAGAAAAATGAATATCAAACACAGAATTAGCTTCCAAAATCTCAACATTCTAGCTTAGGTTTGTATGCTGGTGTGTAGAACATGGTGTTGTAAACCAGATTTCCTTTGTCATTCTATAATTAGACATTCAATAAACCGTGGTTGAAATGCACAAAGTTCGAATGGCTATAATATATTCAATTTAGGAAATTTTACAAGATTTTAATTAAAGTGAATGATTAGAGTTGATGGCCACCATTTTGTTAGTTGGACTCAAATTCAAAAAAATCCATTTTAATAGAGAAATTTTAAAGACAAGGAGGTAGAAGCGGCCCAAATGCACAATTTTTTGCAATCCATTTTAAAGACTCTTTTTATGTAGAGAAGTCAAGAATACCTCCAAGGCCATTTTTCTATAAAATAAAAAAAAGACTCAAAATTGCCAATTTTGTTGCATTCATTCAAAAAATAAAATTAGAATCAGACCATAGGATCTGGTACTTCACTTGTTTCAGATCATAAGTTAAAAAATACATAAAGTTTGACCATAAAATTTGGAAGATATTAGCATTCAGGGTTGGAACAAATTATTTTTTTGAATAGTAGCTGGCAATTTCAGATGACTTTAACCACCACGTGGAATTTTTTTATACTACAGACTCTAAATTTGAATTCTTTTTGTGTTTAAGAATTGAATTGAAAGTCTAGGAAAAAAAATCCCCAAAAAACACTTGATTTTCATTGTTTAAAAAATTGTTAACCAGAAGTAGGTCCAAATAAAAATTAAATATAAATTGTTAATAGTTCTAAGATGGTATTGAAACACTAAATATTCCAATGATGAGATTGTTTTAGCAAGCAAATTTAACCTCGTCAAACAATTTAATTTTTTAATGTAAAAATCGCATTCTAAAAAGAATCCTATAAGTTATTTTTTCAAGAAGATGCTCTAATTTATTGAAAAATAAAATTGTCCACAACTTTTACAAAATAAATCTAAATGGAACGAATCAAAACTTCCCATATAGATAAAATTTCAATTTGTGAGAAACAAAAAAAGATTAATTTTATTAAAAATTTCTTTGTGTGAAGAGATTTTTGTCCACTATACCAAAAAAAAGGACCTTTTGTGCCATAATTTTTGCTCCGAGGCATCGTATAGAATAAAAATTATATTCTCCAAAAATTAATGTATTTTTCTTATCTTTACAAAAAGTTTCAAAAAATCATGATGAATATTGAGGCCGTAGGAGCCTACAATATATCCATTTTATCTTTTGAGGGGTGAAAGGGACTTCAAGGATTAAACAGACAATTTTCAATACCATTCAAACAATATTCAAAATGAAAAATAATTTGCCATCCGAACACTCCCAAATGGTGCCGGTGGCACTTTGGGATTAATCCCTAGAAGAATGAGGCCTATACAACTAAAGGCAATTACTAAAGCACTCCAATAATTAAACCAATAGGTGTATTTTTGTTTCTACAATTAAAAGTGAAGTCATCCATTGGACCTTTTAGATTTGCAGCGTACTTACAAGGTAAAAGATTCATAAGTAGAGTGGTTGCAGTTAGATTTGAGAGATCCAATTAGGAATTCCAAATCCTAGCAAAGTTCATTCAAATAGGTTTGCTATAAGACAATCAAATCATGCAATCACAACAAATGGAAAAGACACATGTCCAAATCAGTATACAATCTCAACATCCAATTTATCAATTCCTACACCAAGCTTTACAACAACAATTCTCACAGCTCTAAATGATTCCAGCTTAAACTCACACACACAACATCCAATTTGGACTACAACGACATTCTAACTTGGATACACATAGTAACACATACACAAAAAAGTAACATAATTCAATTTGATTAATTGTTTTAAAGTTACAAAAATATAAATGTACTCATCACTCAAACAATAAACAAAAATAAAAAACCAATTTGGGTTTGGACTCGCATGCTCATCCAAGCAATGAATGAAAAACTAAATAAGACTTCCAAAGCCTAATAGACGTTAGGCAAGCAGTTGCCAAACCAATATCCAAATTAGCCTTTCAATTCCCAACTGGCAACTATCTTATCAACCAATTGGGTTTTACACACTCTAATGCCTATAAGGATTTTTCACATTGTTTAGCATCCAATTAGCTTATTAATCGGCTTAACTAGGAAAAACAAGAACAAATTTTGAAATTCAAGATCTCAAGGTCAATTAATGAATCTACAATGGCATATTGACATCTTTTACAACCCATCCTAATTTCTTGGTGCTTCATGCTAAGATAACAATACCTAAAATTGTTTACATACGGACTTGAGCATAATTTCTATTATTGATCTTCAAAAGTTTTAGTTGGATCTTTTGGATAATTGAATTTGAACTTTAGACTTTTATAGAATGGATTAGACATTGTTTGAACAAATTATAAATTTAAGTGTTACAAAGAGATGAATCCAAAATAAACCTTAAATTGTTGTAAACGAAGTTGTACGTTTTAGTCAAGAATTTATCAGGGTTGATTTTAGAAAACTTGGACATTTTAAGCACGATGTGCATTTTATTAAAAGCATTTGTTATAAATATAATTTAAAAAAATATAACCTATGTGTTAACTATATAGACAAATATCAATTTGACAAAATTCATTCATATAGATAGATTTTGATTATTAATTCTCCCATTTAAAAAATATTTTGACCAATTTCTATCCACACTTTGATATTAAAATTGCCCATTTTCAGATTCAAATTTGAAAATCCAATATTATTCTCACCTTAAAAAAATTCTTTTCAAGCTCATTTACAAAGAAAAAACTATTTTTTTTTGTATTAGTAGATAAAAATCTAAAATAAATTATAAATGGATAAAAATTTAATAAAAAAAAACTAAATAAAATTTAAAAAAAAGGCTCAATTCATTTTGAAAGAACTTTGATTTTACATCTTTGAATATATGAAAGTTTAATAGCTTAAAATTCCACCCAAAGCACTCTTTTTCATTGAATATGTGACGCATTTTTTTACTGGGACATGAATGTCTTTAGGAAATCTCATTTACTTGTGTGAACATGATCACAATTCTATTATTGACATTCCCAAACCATCTAAAATTAATTTTATAATTAAATCACTTTTTGACATTTGTCCACGTTTTTTTTAAATCTCAAATTTGTTTATTTAGTGCAATGGGACACAAAAAGAGGATGACCGTACAATATATTTGCTCATGTTCTCTTTGTCTTGATTCTATTACTAGTTGTGGAAGAAGAACATTGAAATAATAACTTTGGAGTTGTACATGAAGATAATTTGTATTAGGCTTTGCCTAATTGGACGAACTAAATGGCGGTGTAATCTAGCACCATCCTACTTTGCATCACTAAGACCACCACATAGATTTTGGCAAATGAAATTTAGAAGATGGAGGTTGGCAATCATATTATAAGAGTTCACTTTGCGTTGCATTTATTTGAGTGTCTTTTATTTTTTCATATTTATAAAAAATGCAACCTGATTTTTTCTAGACAATCAATGCAATAGAATATATCACATCAATTGGCTTCTTCTTGTTAGAAGTTGTGTAGCATAGTAGCAAGTATGAAGACTCTAAGGAAGTAGCAACTTTAAAATAGAATGATAAAAGCCATAGATACTAGGATAATCTATTGTAAAATACTATCTTTCTCCTTCAAATTGCCCCTATTTTTAGCTAAAAAATGGAGATGAGGTGATCCTTAAATGGACCACTCTAGCCATTTAAAGAATTGAGGAAAAAATACTTTTCTATTGCAAGAGCCAATCATTGTTTTGGATTTCTTCACACCTCTTTACAAATTGCAAATGGACAAATATAGGGAGACCTATGGTCACAAATAGGTACCTATGCCCCAAATCTTTGAAAATTTATAAGTAATTCAAAAATGTTTGGAAAAATACAGGACCATTTGTGTTACAGTGACGACCAGAAGTGAGTATAAAATTGAAACGTTTTAATTCAAACAACCATACCATAAGTATAATGCACAAAGTCCAAAAGCAAATATACGGAAGTTGTAGTGTACAACATACTACTTGTTACCATGTATGTTTGAAGAAAAAAGTAGTTGTGATTTAAGAAAAAATCTATTTCAAAATTAGCCATGTCTAAAACTCAATTTTGTTCAACCTAATTTGGAATTATTTTATCTTTTGCCAATCTTTTTTTAGAACTCTGAAAAAACTTTTTGTGCCTTGACATCTTGGTATACATTATTTCAAATTGTTGTATACAAATATTGAAGGAAATTGACATTTATAGAATTTAAAATATTAATAATTTAACAAACATGCAATATGATGATTTTCACAATATTTTAATTCTTTTTTGGAATTGAGAGTATAAAGTAGCATGAGCCATTGTAGAAAAAGTACATGTTTTAATATGAACCATTATTACATCTTAATGCCTTTGCATTTGAAATATTTGTTGAATTGAGCAATGCATTCAATTTATATTTCACAGCCGTATAATGCATTTTTAGGTTCACTTTTTTTTCCCCAAAGACTAGAGTTCATCATGCACATAATTGATCCAACAAATCTTGAAAAAATTATCATTGTCAATATTGTTAAAAATTTGCCAATTTTAGGAAGGTGATCCTACTTCCAATTATTGATGCTTTAATCAAACAAACCTTAAAAATGGATTTCTTTCTATTTTTGAGCTAAAGTGCTTTACTTCAACTTCTATAATACTTCTTTTCTATTTTCAAATAAACACTAGTGTACCTTGTGCCGTTGTCACAATTGAAACAGAACTAAGATTAATTTTCTAATTTTTTTACTCATAAAAACTTTGAAATCCAATGTATTTTCTATTGTGGATCTAAACTCCACAAAACAAAGCTTGTGCGTCCCTCCTCGCGAAAGGCTTTCCAACAATACTAAGCATGCGACTAGGAGGCACACAGTCTAGAAGATTTCACCACATCAAACAAACAAACAACTAATCTTAAAGGATGGATATTATTCCTTTATCCATATATTGAGCAATTATAATAAATGGCAATAATAGTTGTTCAACTTGATGTGCATTTGTAATTAAAGAATTGTTACTCCAAATAACTATAGGTAGAACCCATTAATTTGCGTCAAACCAAACAAGTGGTTGGAGTTATTTCTCTCTTATCACCACCACTAACCAATGTTTTTTATTTGGGTAATATATTGCTTTAATAAAACCATTTCAGCCTATGCCCTTGTCTCCCTCTAGATACTCCCCAATGCTGCAATGGTACAAATGCTTTACTATTCCAAATGGAAAACCATGCCACCGACTAAGGTGGGTACACCCAAAACCGCCACTTTTTGCTACTGAGCCTAGTTATTACTATTAGACTGGTCAAATTTTCATACATTCTTGTTGGCAAGTGAAAGGAGGTTCCAACACACCAGAGAACGTGGCATTTGGACACCGTATGCAAAAGTTATGAAGGGTCAAAGTTTGTTTCTGAAAGCGCTCCATCCAAATAGGTACATAACTGATTTTGGAAATGTACACAACCTGTAGATGGCACTTTAAGGTCAAGTGCCATTTGGGGGGTGCCTACCTTACTACCAAGTTGTTTTTTTCTTTCTCTCCAACGCCTTCTAAGAAAAGACACCCCCCAAAAAAGCACCATTGATCCGAAACTGCCGTCTTTTCCTTTGTACACATCTCCAGAAAACAATTATGTACCTAAGTATGTGGAAGAAACTTGTTTTAGAACCAAACTTTGTTCCTTCCTAACTTTTGCATACAATATCCAAATGTCACGTTCTTTGGTGCGTTGGAACCTCAATTCACTTTCGAATAAGAAAATAAATGAAAATAATTTGACCAGTCTAATATTGGTGACTAGGCACAGCTGTAGCAAAAAAGTGGTGATTTTGGGGGTACCCACCTCACAATAACAATAAGACTGGAAGTAAAGCGTAACTGAACTTCTTTGCTTATCTGTCTGGGAGTATCAGTTCAGTGTTGATAATAATGGGCTCCGTCCTACCCACCATCACCATCATGTGGGAAATCAGTTGCTCCACCCGTCAACAGAAATTATATGCCAATGAATTTCCCAGGTGACCCCTGTCTCGTCCACTCACTTTGAGTGTTTTGGGGGGTACCATAACAATACCATACTTCCCGAGAAGCTAAGGGCATCTGACTCACCAACGTGATCATCCAAATTGCAACAGCCACACTTTAGACCTTTACGGATGTACGGCCACATTGCCCACGGCTCTCGGGGATCGCTCGCTCACTCGCTCATGGGCCTTCCAATTCTTCACCCTTGTTTTGTCTCAAAGGCGTTTTATATTATCTTGAAGGTATAGGAGGTCCATAAACCGATTAGGCTCTAAGGTAAACCTACCTATGACAGGCAAAATAACTGATTTGTCATGTTGCCATTTCCAAAAAAAATCTGATTTTTTTTCATACAAATACAAATCTGAGAAATGAAGGAAGCAACTGGAATTTTACTTTTTGAACAAAGTATGAATTAGTTATGAATTTCTGAAGTGTTCTGCCCAATTGGTCTAAAAGAATCTGTAGACTACCCCAAATCAGCAAAAAGTGTTTCTATAATGGTCATCTTACCACCTAAAGCAATCACCAGATTTTCTAACATGGCCATGACATGAAGGAATAAAAAAAATAACTTTCTATGACAAGTTTACATTATGACAAGTTTATGAAATGTGTAAGTGTCCTATGACAGTCACTAATAACTCCATGGCCATCTCCCAAGGCATTGATTTTGTCCACTAACCAACCTAATGAAGTCATAATCTCATTTATTGACAAAAATCTGAAATGGGTTGATGTAAGGCTGTAATGGGTGGTTTTGTAGATGTCAGCATTAGGTGGTCTGCCTGTCATAGGCAAGTTTATCTTAAATATGGATTTCCTTGTGATATAGGAATGACTGACATTGTTCCTTGATGAAGTGGGTAGGTTTAAAAGGGACAGTTGAGGGATTTCCTATCTTTTGTTACGTGAGAAGATACTAGTTTTGTGTTACAAATGCCCAAATTATGAGTTAGTTACAAATGTGTAAATATATATACAGACATTGTATTCTTTGTACTTGAAGTGGCATAGATACGTGGTATAAAATATGGGACATTTATCTCATTAATTAAAATTGGATATTGAGAATTTGGTAATGTGGTGTTTTTAGGAGGTCTAAAGTAACTACATCCTAAGTGGTTCTAATTAACCAATTGAGTATTCTTCCCATTATTGAAATTGTCCAATTTTTGGTTTCTTGTTAGAAGTGAATAGTATATTTTAGATTTTTTTAAAGCGTTTATATGACACTTGATGAATAAACTATGAAAATTGATGTTTCTAAAATTGATCCTAGATCTCATGAATAGCGGGAATACATTGAGGCAAGAATCTATAGGGTTTGGTTTTAGAAAGGGTTGCAATTAGATGTAATTATCTTATTGATTTGAATGAAATTTTTTTGCATAATTGATTTTGACTTGTATTGAGGTGGTGTACAAGTTGTACCAAGGTATAATTCATTAGTAAGGTAAGAGATCATATTTATGCCATGTGATCATTTACCTTATGAAAAGGTCAAATTATATTTATACAATAATAATAATAATAATAATAATAATAATAATTATTATTATTATTATTAGTTTAAATCATAGAAATTAACCATTCTAAGACCAAAATAGACTTACATATCTTTAACCTCAAAATGCTCAATCAACCATTTTATGGTTGTTCCCAAACTTCAAAGGATACACAAATCCTAAGAAATTACTTCTATTGAAATTTCATATTTTTGTTATGTAATTTTTCAAGTTATCTTTCCACATTTGATTTTTTTTGGAGAGCAATAACTTTGCTTTGGGTGTTTTTTCAAAGTCAAATATTGTAAGAAATGCTCACTATTAAATTGTCTTGGGAGATGATTCTATAAAGAAACTTAGCCAATTAAAGGCCATTCCAAGAAAAAAAAATTCTATAGATGTAGAAGTGGGCAAAGATTTGATTGATTGGAACATATATACTAAATAGCCAAGGTTAAGTGGTATTTTTGTTTTCATGATGAACTTTGTTTGATTGCATGGTTCTAAAACCAATCTTGCATCCCAAAATCCTTGTAAAAATTGACATGTGTGTTTAACTATTGTACGCAACTATCATAGTCAGCAAAAATTATTAAAACAAAAAAAGATTTTTTTGGAAATCACTTTGAGAGAACAACTAATGTTAAAAATGCCAAACTATAATAAAATGGATCACATGGAAATGGACCAAATGGATCACATACAAATTTCAAAATAATAAATTTGCCATCCACTTAATGTTCCTATCATTAAGGCACAACATTCTTGAAAAATTTAATTTTTTATTAATTCTTATAGCAATTGCATAATGACTTTTTTCATCTTTAATTAATTTTTTGGAACAAAATGCTAACCCTTGTAGCTAGGTATGATATTTATTATTGCATTTGGTCAAAAATTAAAACCCTTCTCTTGTAAAAACTTGAGATATAGACCTCTAAAGCCATTCTATCCGAGGAATAAAACTGATTTTTTTTTTTTTCAAAAAAAGAAGTTTTGATTGAAAAAAATTCAGAATTCATATAATTAAAGTCTAGAAATTGGAGGAAATATTAGTTTGATTGTGGTGAACAAGAACCTTTGGTTAGATTTTTATTTGTTTAAATTCTATCAAACTAATAATGCATTTGAGAAACAACAATTTGGAGGTGATTTGGAAGTAACGGGGGAAGTAAGGAGCCCTCTTTGACATTTAGGACTTAAGATACCTCACGATGACAAAAGATTTTAGATATAGTTTTTGAAATCCAACTATGTGATTAAAAAAATTAGAATATTGTCTACAAGGATTTAAAATTTTATTCCAAAGACCACGTAAGACAAAAGTTGGCAATAAATGAAAAAATAGCGAAGATCCTTATATGTAGGTATTATGATTTTTGCAATTGGTTTTGTTTTTTTAACTATTTTGAGAAGATCTCCAAAAGCCAACAACCTAAAATATATTTGGTTAACAATGCTTTACACGATAAGTATGCAAAGTAACCATAGAATTTAATACAATCTTTCCTTGTTGAGAATGTGACTATAGGAAGTGATCATCCTAAATTAATACATAATGGTGCTTTACAAGGCATTGGGATACTTTGCATGTCTTTGGACAATCACAACTTTTAAAAACTCATATACTCATGCTTAGGTCTTCACATAAACCACCTCTAAGATAAAGACTAAGTTTAATTTTTATAAATTTAATTTAGTTTATCATTTTTGTCATCATGTTCTATGGATTCTAGATGGCCATATTATGCCTTTAATCCTAAAAAGTTGAAGTAGTTGATTTGTATATTTTGGCTTGAAAATACCATTAAATGCAAATTGGAAGATTTTTATATGTTACTTTAGAAAAAGTCATATTGATGATTGTATTATAGAGTCTACCTCCAGAAAAAGACACTGAGAGTAGCATTCAATATATGCCCCTTGACATGACTAGCAAATTTATCACAAATAAATTTATCATTCACTTGGTCAAAAAGACCCCAATTCTTCTTCTCCTCATGGCTATGCCACATTACCATATTGAATGAAAGTATTCAAATTTTTCTTGGATTTATACAAGGTTCTAACTCTAAAAATATGGTTAGAAACCAATCACCATAGATATAATGTATTTGGGCAACTTTTAGCTTCTTGTTATCAATTAAAATTTTGAACTTCAATTTGATATCCTTCAAATTTGAGCTCAACTAATGAAATGAAGTTTGCTAAGTTTAGCTAGTTTCATTTGAATATAAATAATTGAAAATTTCCTATTGATATTTTTTTTGAAATTCAAAGTTAAACCTAAAACCAAGCCTATAAGTTTGGGCCTACTAATTTCGTAAAAATATAATGAAATAGAATCACAATTTTATACTATGATCTTTTTCAATACTATGTGCTCAAATAATTATTTTTTCATAATTTTTTTTGTGTATTTTGTATTTGATATGAAGTTTCTTCACTTTTTCTTCTAAACATCAATCATCTTATGTCAAATCTTTACAATAAATTATGTTTTTGATTTTCTTATACAAAGTGTGTGACTTTTTTATGATGGAAAAATGGACTAATAAATTAAAAATTATTGAAGCTTCACAATTTGGTCAATTCACAACATTTCTTCTTAACCCCTCACCGCCCAAGGCCTAACCATGTCAAAAAACAACCTTGCTTTTCAAGTGTTATAAGTCTAAATGTGAGTAAGATATGAAAATGTCAACCATACAATCTTGTAGTGAACATGCTGAAGGTGGTGTAAATCAAATTTGGGGTCATTGGAAATGTCAAAAAATAGTGAAAAAGTAGCAAAAAAACACATCTATGGCTGAACATACCTCTACTAAAATGCTTCTCAGTCTATCATAACTTCTTGTATTGATACGAAATTTTAACCACAAGAACTAGACTAGTATGCACAACTTTTCTAACAAAAATGATTGAAAACAAACCCTATCTAAAGAAGTTACAAGCCGCCAAAATTCATTGTAATGCAAAAATGTTTGGATTTTGAACTTTGAATTGCTCCCAAGCATTCAAAACAACTTGGATTGACATGAAAATTTTTACTACAATAAGAAGACTTTATGGGGAACAATACACAATAAGCTTTTATTGAAAACTAACATTTTATGAAAAAGATACAAGCCCCCAAAGTTGCAGCCATCTCAATGCAGTGTGGTGAACTCAAATTGAACCTGGGAACTTTGAATGGCTTTCAAAAACTCAATACATATTTTATAGATCTGAAAATTTTACAATACAAAATAGACTAGTATGCACAACTTTACCAACAAGTTATTTTGAATTTGGACATTAGATGCAAAAGTTACAATACTTTGAAGTTGACTGCTAGACTATGTGAGGACACTTTTGGTCCCCTTGGGCAGTGAGGGGTTAAGGCTTGTTTAAGGTTGAAAATTCTTGCAATGACACTTTTTAGTGTGGAAAATTCTAAATCAATACATTATCACGACATTTCCAAAACGATCTCTAATCTTGAATGGACAATATCACCACACATGCCAAAAAAATGGTCATACATTCAAATCAAGAAATGACTTTTCATCCATAATCTACAGATTTGCAAATTGAAATAGCTTCATCCCACTAGTCATGATTGCAAATTACACTAAACGAAAATTTTGAAAAAAAAAATTGGATTTGGAGAAGTGACAATATCAAGAAGCATTTTAGATATTCTAGAAGAGGCCTTGTCCTTGTAGCATTGTCTAGTTTTTTTGAATACCATAGCTACTCACCTTTTTTGTGGGTAACTTTAATTGCTGCAAAATCTCCTCCCTTCACCCAAATCCCCTTTTGAGTGCTCTTTTGTGAGCCTTGAAGCATGAGCTTGGGAGCTTGAGAGTATGCAAGTTTTAGAATTTGTGAGGTATTTAGTGTATTGTTTGGATTTTGAACCTATAAGTGTGGTTTAGGAATTTAGGATCTTTACAGCTAGTGAACCCTTGGGAGGACTTGGGATTGGGACTTTTAGAAAATATGTTTATTTTTTATTTTTTTTATTTTTAATTTGACTTTGTTACCCTTGAGAGGTCCCTTGAAGGGTCTAGAATTTGGAACTCTCAAAATTATTTATTATTTATTTTATTTTATTTTTATTATTATTATTTTTTCACAAATCCATCACCCTTGGAAACCCCTATTGATATCCAAAAGCCCCTTGAGGGATTTAGGATTTGGGATTGCCAATTTTTTTTCCCGTGATTTTGTCACCCCCAGAAACCAAAAGGTCCCTTGAGGAATTAGAGGTTTGGAACTCATAAATTTTTCAAAAACATTGCTCTTTAAATTAAAAAAAAATGTTTTTTCAATAACTTTGTCACCCCAAGAAATCCCTTGTGGGGTTTGGAATTTAGGATTCTTAAAAACAGTTTAAAAAATGTTTTAATTTTAATTTTTTTTAGCGCGACTTTGTTACCCCCTTGAATCCCCCTTTTGGTATTGAAAGATTCTTGCAAAGTTTGGGATTTGGGAATCTTGAGATTATTATTTAAAATTAAAAAAAAATGATTGCTTGTTTGTTTCCATGGCTGCCACCCAAAAAATCCCCTTACAAAATTTGGGACTTCGGACTTAAGTTTTTTATTTTATTTTTTATTTAAATTGAATTTTTTTTGGTGCATGAATGTGTGTTGCAACTCCATCACCCCTAGAAAACCCTTTGGGAGGTTTGGAAATAAAGACACTCTAAAAATTTGCTTCAATATGGTGCTTACCATATGAGCCTTCCATCAATTGACCAATACATTTGTTTCCCTTGCAATTCCTTCAAAAGCTTGATCCTAGACAAATAAATTCATAAGAAGAAAAAATGGGGCTCGAGGTGAGTTAAAATTGTTGCCCACCATCGCACCAAGCATGGTGTGTATGTTGGCATAGTCACATGGTCACAAGTTCATGGTCATAGGGCTGAAATTTTATTATTAATAATGAAATTTTGTAATGTCTCCATTTGTTACGAACCCGTTCGTAACAAGGGAACGGTTGTAACGGTTAGGGTTAGTTGGCCTCTCCCTTCCCTTTAATAGTCAAGTGAGGAGGCTTGTTCCTCACTTGACATTTTGTGTAATGAAGATAATATGATTTTGGATACAATGTGTAAGTGTGATTCTCATTGTCATTATTGTAACTTGGTGGTGATTTAGTGTTGGTTTGCTTTGAATGCAATCTAAGTAGAGCATCGACTTCTTGGTCAAGCCGATCCGTAACATAATGTCAAGTCATGCAAAGTCCATGCTCTAATTCGGATTTCCACGTTGAAGGTGCATTGATGGCTTTGGACAACGGCCGTTACCATGAGAGATTTTGTAGGATTATTTAATTCGGAACCCTAATCTCCTTCGATGGATCAAGTACCACCGGTGATCCAACCGGGGGAAGAATTGATGCCGGACGGGATGGGGTCGGAGTGGGCGGCCTTCATCCAACAACAAATCCAAAGTGTCTTCCAAGCCACACTTCCTCAATTGATACAAGAGATTTCGAGTCGAGCAGCGCAAGGACCACGACCGGTGGTCTCTCCCGTCTCCAATAGCGGAGGGGTGTTAGGAGGGAGGTGTGCGGAATCCAATGTGGAACTCAAAGAATCGAAGGTAGCGGAACCGGAAAATTTTTCCGGAAAGAAGGGAAATGAAGTTTACCGGTGGTTTGCACAACTCCGTCTTGTATTTCGAGGTAAACCGCGCACTTATAGCTCTGATGCAGATAAGGTAGCTTATGCGCTTTCGTATATGACTGGAGCAGCACAAAATTGGGCTATGCCTCTTCTCCAAGCTTTGGACGAGGAGCGTGATCACGAGTTATTGGGCGATTACCAAGCTTTTCGGGAGTCCGTGATTTCTGTATATGGGGATATTGACCGTCGGAGCAATGCGGAGGATCGCATTGGGAAGCTTCGACAAACTGGGTCAGTCGCGAATTATATTTCTATGTTTAATGAATGCGCGGCGCTACTCGATTGGAATGAATCCAGTTTGGTAGCTCGCTTTCGTGGAGGACTCAAGGATGAGATTTTGGATTCGGTGGCGACGGCGGAGACTCAACCACGCCGGCTACAAGATTGGATGGCAATGTCATCCCGAATCGATGAGAGATTATGGGGTCGGCGTCAAAACCGCCGTTCACCTTTTGAGACTTCAAGTTTCCGCTCCCCAACAACTTTGCCACGAGATGCACTGGGGAAGGTACAATCTAACTCGAATACCTCCGGGCCGGTGCCGATGGAGCTTGGAGCGGTGCGTACTCCTTCTACAGCCTTGGCAAAAACGGCGGTGGAACGGCAAGAATATCAACGCCAAGGACGTTGTTGGGGTTGCGGTGGAGTAGGTCATATTCGATCGCGTTGCCCCACGAATCCCTCAAAGCCCTTGTCGATCTCTGCCACCATTGAAGCGGAAGGCACCTCTTCGGGAAAAGAGAAAGCCCGGGACTGAAGGAAAATTTTCAGTACCCGGGCACTGTGCAAACTGCCGCTGCCATCATCCACAAGACACCCACGCTGGACGCAACAAGGAAGGTGGGCAATATGGTGGAGCGGCCTCTTGAGTCGGCCGCTTGGGAGAATTTACAATGGAGTAACATATGGTCGAATACGGATGTCGAGGTTTTGAAGGAGGTAAATTGCGGATTAGATTCGAAGGAGGTAAATTGCGGATTAGATCCGTTGTGCTTACGTGCCACTATTGACCCTAGTGCACATGTGACGTTGGATGCACAACTCAATTCCGTCCCAGGTCTCACGTTAGTGGATTCGGGAGCCACAGGAATATTCATGCATCCCAAGTTTGCGGAACAATGTAATGCGGAGCTGCAACTAAAGCCGGTGCCGCGTGAAGTTAGGGTGATTGATGGCCGAATGATCAGCTCCGGGCTTATAACCCACGAGGCTATTGTGGAGGTTATCATTGGAAATCATCGTGAAAGATTGGTAGCAGATGTCACGAATACAGGCAAGTATCCATGCATTTTAGGCATTCCATGGTTAATCCGTCATGACCCGACTATTCGGTGGTCTCAATGAAGTGTGGTATTTGATTCCCCATATTGTCAGGCTTGGTGCATGGGGCATGGGGTGCAAGGAGAAAAAGGAAATTGCAAAGCTATGGAGTGCCACGGAAGTTCACAATTCACAAATTCGGAGGAGAATCCATTTGGAGGAAATTCCTCCAAGGCCGGGCCGGCATCCCAGCCTACCGGACCGGGGGATTCCAATCAAGGACGGAATTTTTTGGTGCGAGCTCAAGGACAACATGAGTTGAATTTCAAGGCAGAAAAACAACTTTCAAAATTAATTGCTCCAAAGCATGCATTGGTTTCTGAGGCAGCTTTTCGTCTTTCGGCAAAGGAGGCAGAAATTTATGCACTCGAGATTTCCGAGGTGGATACTCCACTATCTTCTTCTATTCCAGAAGAATATCATGATTTAAAAGCAGCTTTCAGTGAGGTGGCATCCAATGAGTTGCCAGCCCATAGGACTTGCGATATGAAGATTGAATTTAAAGAAGGACAAGAGCCCCGTAACACTGGGTTGCGGCCAATGTCCCCGGTGGAGTTGGAGGAGCTACAGAGGTATTTAGACGAGAATTTAGGCAAGGGCTGGATTCGAAGATCCAAGTCTCCTGTTTCAGCACCTATTGTGTTCGCTCGGAAAAAGGACGGTTCAATTCGGGTTTGTATAGATTACCGGAATCTCAACAAGGTTACCGTGCGGAACCGCTATCCCCTACCCCTTATCCCAGAGCTCACTGACCAGTTGGTAGGGGCTACGATTTTCTCCAAATTGGACATTCGACAAGCCTATCATCGACTTCGTATGGCTGCGGGCCACGAATTCAAAACGGCTTTTAAAACGCGGTACGGATTATTTGAATATTTAGTTATGCTGTTTGGGTTGACTAATGCCCCTGCACAATTTCAATTGTTAATGCAAGATATTTTTAAGGACCTTTTGGACATATCTGTTGTTATATACTTGGATGACATCTTAATTTTTTCAAAGAATCTTGAAGAGCATCGGCAAGTGGTAAGGGACGTATTACAAAGATTACAGGAACATGGACTATATGCTAAAGAATCCAAATGTCAATTCCATCAACATTCCGTTGAATTTTTGGGAATGATTGTCTCGGCTAAAGGACTTGAAATGTGTCCAGACAAGGTGCAAACTATTAAAGATTGGCCCGTTCCAACCTCGGTTAAGGAAATTCAAGCCTTCCTTGGATTTGCGAATTTTTACCGCCGGTTTATATGTGATTATTCCAAGATTACCGTTCCTCTCACTATTGTAACTCAAAAGAACAAGCAATTTGAATGGGACCTACAAGCAAGTCAATCATTCATCGACCTACGATCAAGATTTCTTCAAGCACCGGTACTACTCCATCCTGACTTTGCACGGCCTTTTATAGTTGAAACGGATGCGTCAGACATGGCAACAGGTGCAATTCTTTCGCAGCACGGGGATGACGGTCATTTACATCCGTGTGCATACAGGAGTTCTAAAATGTCTCCCGCTGAACAGAACTACGACATTTATGACAAAGAACTCCTAAGTATTATTTTAGCTTTCCAGGATTGGCGGGTGTATTTAGAGGGGTCACCTCATCAAGTCCGTGTAATTTCGGATCATAAAAATTTGGAGTACTTTATGACTACGAAGCAATTAAATAGAAGACAAGCTCGATGGTCAGAATTCTTATCCGCGTTTGACTTTGATATCCAACATCGGCCGGGTTCATTAAATGGGCGTGCAGATGCCCTCTCAAGAAGAGTTGATCTCATGCAAGGCCGACATGAAGAGAATCGCCCCCTTCTACGTTTGGCATCATTGGAGGACTGTGACCCCGTTTGGAGCGATGCTCAAATTCTAGAACAAATAAAACTATGCATTGACGAAGACCCCGCATTGCAACCACTATTGGCAATTCTAAAAGGGGGATTAAAAAAGAGCCCGCATGACATCTGCCGACGGTTTCAAGAATATAACCTCACAGATGGAATTCTTCGGTTCAAAGACATGATATATGTGCCAAATGATGACGAACTTCGGCGACAAATATTGCGATCGAGGCATGATGCTCCCGCCGCGGGACATCAAGGCCGAGCTAAAACTTTAGAATTGGTGACTAGAATTTTTTATTGGCCTACTGTTCGTCGTTATGTGCATCAATATGTTGATGGGTGCGATTTGTGCCAGAGGTCAAAATCAACACGTCATCCTCGATATGGCCTACTACAACCAATTCCAGCCGCTCATGCTCCATGGAAGCGGGTTTCTACGGACTTCATCGTTAAACTACCCCAAAGCAAAGGGTATGACTGTATCCTAGTGGTTGTTGATAAGAATACTAAACTAGCTCATTTTGTACCTACAAAGGAGACCATTGACTCCAATGACACTGTATCGTTATATTTAAATAATGTATGGAAATATCATGGCATGCCGGAGGAGGTCATATCAGACAGGGGCTCCGTTTTTGTGTCAAAATTTATGCGTAGACTATGTGAACTCCTTAAGATCCAGCCATCACCAACGACGGCTTTTCATCCCCAAGGGGATGGCCAAACAGAGAGGGTGAATCAAGTAATTGAACAATTTCTTTGAATGTTCACGACAAAGCGTCAAGATAATTGGGCGGATCTATTGCCATTAGCCGAATTTGCCTATAACAACGCCTGCCATTCGGCAACAGGGTTCTCTCCATTCTATGCCACGTATAGTTACCACCCGGCATTATCGTTTTCTATACCTACAACATCCACTGTTCCAGCGGCCGAGGACCGGGTTCGACATCTACAACAAGTTCATGAGGAACTCAAAACTATGATTTTGATTGCGGGGGAACAAGCTAAGCGAAATTACGACCGAGGGGTACAACTACAACCGACCTTTCAACCAGGTGACAAAGTCCTCTTGCGCCATGAAAATATTGCAACTACAGAGCCCTCTCATAAATTAGCTTCTAAGTTTCTTGGACCGTTTTCAATAATAGCTAAACTCTCCGATCTCGTTTACCGGTTAAAACTACCTAAGACATTGCGTATTCACAATGTTTTCCATGTTTCTCTACTTGAAAAATACCGTGAGGATACCATTCCCAAACGTCGCCGCATACCACCTCCGCCGATTATTACCCCAATTGGAGATGTGGAGTGGGAGGTGCACAAGGTTATTGATTCATGTTTATTCGGTCGTTGGAAAAAACTCCACTACTTGGTGTCATGGGAGGGCTATGGCCCGGAGGAGAATTCGTGGGAGCCGGCGGACAATCTTGAAAACGCACCGGAGGCGATTGCTGATTTTCATAAACTCCATCCAACGGCACCGGGGCCCCAACCTAGAAGGGGGGGTAATGTTACGAACCCGTTCGTAACAAGGGAACGGTTGTAACGGTTAGGGTTAGTTGGCCTCTCCCTTCCCTTTAATAGTCAAGTGAGGAGGCTTGTTCCTCACTTGACATTTTGTGTAATGAAGATAATATGATTTTGGATACAATGTGTAAGTGTGATTCTCATTGTCATTATTGTAACTTGGTGGTGATTTAGTGTTGGTTTGCTTTGAATGCAATCTAAGTAGAGCATCGACTTCTTGGTCAAGCCGATCCGTAACACCATTTTTCTCGTTGGTGACATTTATAATTTCAATTTTTTTTTGTTGACATTCTAGGCTCACAAAACGTACACTCACAACTATTAACCCCTAAAGGACCAACATGAAGTTTTTGTTAGTATAGAAATCTTGGGGTAGATACTTGTGACTGGAGATTTTCATATTTATGACTGAAATTTTAATTGAAGTTGTGTGTGAGGAATATCTTTCATATGCACTAAATTTCATGACATTTGGAAATACAAGTCAAAAGTTATGGCCTAATATGTTATTTTTTTCTCCGGCCGGGCATATCAGAAAAAATCAATTTTTTCAAAAACAAAAATTTGAAGATGGTTTTCTAGAGTTATATAAATGTGGAAAGCTTTTAATCATTCTATTTTGACCAATGAGTCAAAAGTTATGAAGAATTTTAGTTTGCGGTTAATTATGTATTCTTTACTCTAAAATAAACTTTGAAGTTCTTTATCTGACTCAATTTTAAATATTTTTGGAAAAAAATAAAATCTTAGGATATAGATTGTTTATTACAACATTTCAACCATTGGGATTGACATTTTTCAATTCCATAATCAAACTCTTAACAATTTCGTATTTTGAATCATTCTCTATTTTTTTCTACTACTATTTTTTTCCTATGTGTTGTGCAATTCCACATGATGTGAAAATTTTTAAGCATGTAGCCAACTTATCTAGGAAAAGAATAAAAAGAATCACCACCATTTTGGACATTTTTTCATAGAAAAGTGAGCTTGTGAAGTGTAGCTGCCTAATTTTTTGCAAGGCCAAAAAAATAATTTCACTGAATTTAAATGCCTAAGGTAGCCGACCTCATTATGACTAGAGACCTATTCTTGTTATATAGGTTACTCTCTTTCCAATTAGCAAGAGAAAAGCAATGATCAATTATGGCAATGCAATTTCCAATGTAGTCGTGGCACATTATGATTGGCTACAGTCTTGGTCAATTTTGCAAGGAACCTGTGGTTGGATATAGGAAGACCTATATGACAAGAATAGGTCGAACAAAATCTTCAACTAAGAAATTCATAGGAATTATGTTTTGGAAAATAAAATTCTGAAAAATATGGAGTCCTTCTAAACTCTATTTCGATACATGGGATATCTTGCAATCCACACTATGAAAATTTCTGAAATTTTTACCACATGTTCTCAAGTCAGCATACTACAAGATCCTACGGTTACGTGTATCAAAAAAAGGGTTTTTTCCAAAAATTTATACTTGTACTAGAAATGACAGTTTTGGAGCGATTTTGATAAAAACATAGTCAAAGAACTTAAGGGTTAAACTTTCATTTTCAGGCTCACAAACTAGCGTCGTTGTCTACCCAAAACCAATAAAAAAAAAAAGGTCTTGAAACACCAAGCTACTACCCATTCCTCCTACAGCTTGTCAGTTGATTCCAAATACCCATTATGGGGCTACCACCACCAGACGTAAAAGCTGGAAAAGCTGGCCGCCTTACCCCCAAAATCCAAGACATCCAGAACCTTCCCTGCCCAAATGAATCCCAAGACCCAGCTTTTGTTGTGACCAAGGAGAAGGGGATGGAGAATGTTTTTGTACTGAAAGAAAGAAAAGACGGAGCTGGAGCTGGCTGGCCCATTTCCATCGTGAGAGAGCTGTCCTTCACTGTGCACAAAAGTGGGCTTAACCTAAACTTTACACATTTGGGGGGAATACGTACTTGTCTTGGGTTTGGGGTTGGCTTTGGATTGTGGGACTCATCGTCGGATGTTGGCTCGCCCCTCTAGACTTGAGAAATCATTCGAGCACTCAAAGCCTTTGATGTGGCATGCTGGGAATCTCGCGGAAGGTTTGCAATTGGTGGGTTTTTTTTTTTTTATCAACGATAAATTCATTAATGGAGTGGAGTTTTGTTTTTTCTTTAACCCCTAAAAAGCCCAAGGCCTGTTTGGGTCCAAAAAACATCATTGCTCTTGAAGTGTTATAGATCCGAATGTCACTGAGGTATAGAAATCTCAACCGTTCAATCTTGTAGTGTATATGTTGTAGATGATGTGAATCAAATTTGGGGTCATTTGGCCACATGGGATTGCAAGGTTAGAATGCTTTAGTCTTGAAAAAGGATGTTGGAGTTTCCTTAGCAACACATTTGGAGGTGAAATTTGATGTCTAAACCTGCTTAGATGGAAAAAACTTAAACTATAAAAGTGATTCAACAATGAGCATACAAACACATTGGTGAAAGAAAGTATCATTCAATTGACTCGTTGTGTTTGCAAAATGGATTTGAAATGTCAAAAAAATGCAAGAAAAGTTGCAAAGAACACATTCAAGACTAAAACTCCTTCTACTAAAATGCTTCACAATCACTCATAACTTCTCGAATTTATATGAAAATTTAGCCCCACAAACTAGACTAGTATGTGCAACTTTCCCAAAAACATTTATTACAAATGGACATTGTATAAAGAAGACACAAGCCGCCAATGAAAGTCCATTGTAATGCCAAAAATGTCGGAATTTTGAACTTCGAAGTGATTCCAAACATTCCAAACAACTTCAATTGACATGAAAATTTTATCACAATAACTAGACTACAAGGAAAACGTAACCAAACAACTTTGATTGAGAACAAACATTGGATGAAGGAAATACAAACCCAAAAGTTGCAACCACTAAATGCAATTTGGTGAAATCAAATTGAACCTATGAACTTTGACTGGCTTACCAAATATCAATACATTTTGGATTGATTTGAAAACTTTACCACACAAAAATAGAAGAGAGAGCGCAAATTTTCCAACGAGTTTGATTGAATTCGGACATTGAATGCAAAACTTATAGCACTTTGAATTGGACTTACAACTATGTGTGGACACTTTTGGTCCCTTGGGGCATTTAAGGGTTAATAAGTCCAATGAGGACTTTTCTGCATTTTTTTACGGCATTCATTTGATGTAAGTCACATGGAATCTATTTGAGTTTGGCAAGTACATCATTTCAAGGAATAGAAATTTGAAGCCTCGAGAGTAAGGTAGTATGCTCGAAAAGCGACTATTTAAGGGTTGGTCATCCTTTTTCATAGATTTGCATGAACAAAAATAGTTTAATTCATTTTTCAGAAAAAAAAAATGTCATATGTAACACTAGTGGTTTCATTTTTTTCTCATGTAATTTTAATTTAGTTATAAATTTTTGAAGATTTGTGTTGTAGATACCTATTTGTCACCCTAAGGTGCCCCAACATGCATCCAATTGCAACTTCTAAAGGGATTTGAGGAAATCAAGGCTAATGATTGGCTTTTTTTCTTTCCTACATTTGAAGCTTGATTCACTCTTTTTGGACTATTGATGAGGAAGGTTATGGACAATTTTGTTTTTCGAGCAATCTAGGCAGTTTTAAAAACAAACAAACTTATATACTTCATTTTTGAATGCAATTTTTAGAATTTTAGAATTACTTCTGTTAAATATGATTAATTTTGCTTTCTAGAACAATCTCACCATTGAAATTATTGTATTTCAATTTCATCTTAGAGCTATTAGTGGTTTAGTTTTGCCTTTAGTTTTGAACGCCCTTCTATGTAACAATTTTTTAATGACTGATAATTAAGTTTTTTTTGTCAAATTTAAAAAAAAAAATTTCAATTCAGTTCTTCACCATAAAAATTTAGGAAATAAAAATCAGTAGTGCAAAAATTCTAAGTTAAGAATGTTTAAAGTCAAAATATCTAGTCGAGCAAGGGATAAAAATAGTTTATTTTCTTCACTTTAAATGCAAATATCTTGCAATCTACACGGTCAAAGTTTCTGAAAAAAATTCCACATATTTTTATACTAGTATAGTGCAAGGTCCTACAATTAGATATGCAAATAAAAAACTGTTTTAAAAGGGGTTTTTTTTGCAATAGAAATTGCAGTTTTGAGTGTTTTTTGATGGAACAAAGGCTTTGGGACTAAATTTGAAGCCCCAATATTTTACCACTTTTTTTTGTGTTCAAGATTTGAAGCCTCATGACTAAATTTGAAGCCCCCAATATTTTTTAAGTTTTTAAGTTTGTCCAAGATTTGAAACCCCCAACAATTTAACACTTTTCCATTTGTCCAAAATTTGAAGCCCTGGAAATAAATATGAAGCCCTTGATATTTTAACGCTTTTTCTTTTGTCAAAATTTGAAGCCCCATGACTAAATTTGAAGCCCCCAATATTTTAATGCTTTTTCATTTGTCCATTGGTCCATTATCACTAGTACAAACATAAGGGCGTGGAGATTGGGGAAATGACCTACGAGAAGACCTACATGACAAATTTGACTTCTTCTTTTGTAATAACATGAGTTTATAAAGTCAATTTTTTCAAAATTTCAAAATTCAAATCACTACAAATTTATAGTTTCAAAAAAATTAAAAACTAGAAGAACTAAAAGAACTAAAATTGATGAATATATGGTTTTATGAGCTTATAAACAACAAATTTCAAAGCTCTAAGTATGTAGCCTACTTGTTAACAATTTATAAATTGGAAAATTACACATTTCAAATTTTACAATTTATATGTTTATAGCTTTCAAGAATTTGAGATTTAAATTTTTTTACATTTTATCATTCCAAAGTGTTCAATGGATGTTGCTAGTAGTATAGAGAGAAACAAAGTTATAAGTTAAATATATAAATTATATCAAAAAGAGCATTTAATCTAGACCTAAAGGAGTAGAGGCTTTGCATTGACAAAAGCTACATAGAAGGAAATTTGAATAAGACCTTACTAAAAAAAATGAGTCTATGCAATATGAATAAAGCCTACTTAACCTCCAAAGACCTTGAGTTATACCCTCGAGGACAAAATGGATTTTGGGCAGGTTTTTGTAACCTCAATTTCTAATGAAACTTTTCAAAACTTTCTCATAAGATAGAAAAGCTTATTAGGTTCATGGGAGTATAATTTAATTTCAATCGATGCCTAGGAGCAAAAGTTATACCATCCTAAATATAATTTTCAAGTCATCGGGCAAAAAAAAAATCTACAAAAACTTGAAATTAAAATTAAATTCTGTTTTTCTTTATAGATCATATTTTTGTCAACATTTGAAGCTTTGATTAATTTCATTTGGATTAGTGATGTCAAAGTTACGAACAATCTTATTTTGAAGGCAATTTGAGCATCTTCTTGAAAAAATAACTTATAGGAATCATTTCTAAATGCAATTTTTACAATTTTTCAAAAAAAATTGTTTGATAAGGTTAAGTTTTTTGGTTAGAACAGTCTCACCACTGAGATTATTGTGTTTCAGTTCCATCTTAGAGCTATTAATGGTTTAGTTTTTCTTTCAATCTTAGACCTATTTCTACTTAACAATTTTTTAAATAATGAAAATCATGTTGGTGTTTTTTTAATTTTTTTTCCTAGACTTCCAACTCAATTCTTCAATACATTCAATTTAAAATTCAAAGTCTATTGTGCCAATGTTTTTTACAAATGGCGGTCAAAGTCATCTGAAATTGCAAGCTAGTGTTAAAAAAAAAAGTTGTTTCCAACTTTGAATGCTGATATCTCTCAATTTGTATGAGCAAACTTTATGAATTTCTTTCCACGTGATTTCAGACAAGTATAGTACAAGATCCTATGGTTAGATTCTAAGAAAAGTATTTTTTTTGTTTTCATTTGTGAATGCAACAGAAATGGCAACTTTCAGTGTTTCTTGACAGAAAAATGGCCTTGGGTCTTTAGGGGTTAAAAACCTCTCACAGCATAGCTATTGCTATTCATGCACAAAGTTGTTTCCAAAGGAATATATTGGCATTAATAGAATGGAAGTTTTGGAACACCAAGCTCAATGTCAAAACTTTGTGCCAAAGACTCACATTGCCCATTGATGAGCTTCTAACCTCTTTTCTCACAAGTTAGTGCAAAGATATTGGTTCCAAATGGTTAGTAATCTCAAATATGAGAAAATACCATCATGCTTGAATAATAAGACATGATATTAATGTTTGATTAAATGAAGATATTTTATTGTAGAAGAAGTAAACATCAACACAACAATATATTCCATGAGCAATGTTTATTTTAAGAGGAAAAATTCATTTCCCAAGGAAGCACATTATTATACAACATACACCTATTAATTTGACCTAAGTTAGAAATCATTGAATTTATATTTTGTTCATAAGATTGTAGATGAGAAGAGAAAAATGAATTCTTATCTTATTCTAATTCTACTTGTGAAGTTTTATCTATGAAAAATATTAAAGGACTCTCCCTTGGCAAAAAATTGTCAAGATGTTTTCTCGGATGTTTTTCTACTTTCTTAGATTGATGCTTCACTCACATGCTTCTAGTGATTAAAAGTTCAAAGATACATCATTTTAACTATATATAATATCTATTGTTTTAAAGTATTAAAATGCTTCAAACTTTCAAACAACCGTATAATGAAATTAGTACAATGAATAACAAGAAATAGGCTACAAATTTATAGATTGTAATTTAGCAAATTAGAAGTTTCAAGATTACAATTTCCATATTTTTTACTTTAAAAAATTTGAGACTTCAACACATTAAGCTTCCACGATCATCATTTGGTTGTCAAAAGTAGCAAAAGGAAATGTAAATTTATAGTTATTTTATTCTATCTTACCAACAAACTTTGGTCCAATCTATATAGCTTGTGTTTATAAAATTGAAATACTATTAAATATCTTAACTTGTGAATATATTTGATTACAACTACAACTCCACTTTCCTACACACTATCAATAAATACCAATTGATGATTATGAAATTTGAAATGGATCCTACAGACGACAATGCATATAGAGATAGAACTTTAAAGTTTTCATTGAAATTAATTTATAAAGATAAAATATCAACACTAAAACAATATTTTTGTGTTATATATTTATTAGATCACATTACACTACTATAATTTATAGATTCAATCAAAATTCAATGAAAATAGAATTTTCCTACTCATATTATTTAATTCTTCATACAATAATTTATTTCCCAAAGAAACAATTTTCCTAAAAGTTTGACATCTATTTTTAGGATTACTTTTTGCTGATCTTGCCCTACAACTGTAGTAGATCACAATCAATCAAAAAGAGTTACGGACAATGAACAAGTACTATTAATATCATCTTGTTGCCACTCGCTATACGATTTTATTGAAAGGATATTAATTTACATATGCAAGTTCACTAAGTAATAATGCCTAAAACTATGAGATTCAGTTCTTAAATTTTTTTAACATATGAATGTTGTAAAGAATACAACATACTAAAAAAATTCTACCATAGATCAATATATTCTTCATTTACAAGAGTGATAATTTAGCTTCTCATTTCCCCGCTCTAGAATGAAGAAGACACTTAATATCAACCACTTAAAGACTAGACAAACCACTTATAGAATAGAAAGAACTTAGTTTCAAGAACTCTCTTTTGAGTAGACAGTGAAAGAATGTGATTTTAAGAGAAAAACATTGAAAGGGGTACAAATCATTTTCAAAGGGTACAACTGGCATTTAGCCGTTGGCCATTGAACTTTTTCAAAAAATGTGAAAAGAGGGTACATGTGTCACTTAGTCATTGGCTAAAAAATTGACATGGGTACTTGTGACATACCTCCCAACTCCATATTTTGTATTTCTGTGACATCTGCTTCACCTGCAAACAATATGGGACAATATGTAGTCATATATATATATATATATATATCATATATTTTCCATGCATATTTCTCATGTTGTACATATTTCATATTCCATATCTGTCTCATATATCCATATCCATGTCTTAGAGTATCTGTATCTGTATTGTTTATTTTCAAGATCATCGGCGTTGGATGGAGGGGTGCAAATTCTTTGTTTATGAGATCAACGGCTCTTGATTTTTACAAAGAGGGAATGTGCATTGATTGCAACTTGAACTTAGATGCATCATCGCAGGAGATAGTAGACCAAATGTCACTCCAAAACTAGTCAAAAAAACAATTTAGTAATAATGATTTATCATGATGTTTTTGTGATGTATCATTGCCTGAAAATTGAAGTCTACTTTCACATGCAATGGACTAACTTAATGAAGAAAAACATTTTGTTAACCACTACTTATGAGTAAAATAGGATTCACTATCCTAAACACCCATTTCCATCCTTGTATACAATTCCATCATGATGTATCAACATAGTACATTCATACCAAGAAAATGTGCCCCCTTGGTACATCATGATGGAATTGGTACATGGATGGGAATGGGCGCCTTCACCTTAGTACCACAACTTGTTCAAATTTTGCTGAAAATTTATAGTTTTTAAATTCTCAGTCATGATCAATTTTGGAGGTGTCTGAAAACAACTGAGAGTCATTGTAAGAGGCCTTGAACTTGAGATTGTTCTAAAAGTTGTCATTGACAATTGTTGCAAGTTGCATTGTTTGAAGTTTAACCCTTTAAGGATGGTCATTAAACCCTTAACCCTTAAAGCTCTAAACTACATTTTTAGACAACATGGTGATTTGGGGCATCTCACTACAAATGGAGTTTTTTTTTTTTTCCTTTGAAACTTTCACGCAACATGTGCCTAAAGAGTATCTTTCAGACCCAACAATTTTCATGACTTTTGACTACATGTTTCAAAATTTATTGATTAATATGTAATTTTTAGCAAAGTGCGTGCAACCTGGGCAACAAAAAAATTTCTTTAAGAACCATTTCTTAAGAAATAAAATATTGGAAGTGGTTTTCTAGATTTATATATATGTGGAAACCTTTTAATCATTCCATTTTGATTAATGAGATGAAAGTTATAGGAGTTTTAGTTTGCGTGTAGTTATGAAATCTTTACTCTAGATAAACTTTGAAGTCCTTATTTAACTCAATTTCCAATATTTTTGGAAAAAAATAAGAAAAAAATAAGGTGTAGATTGTTCATTAAAACATTACAACCATTGGAATTGATATTTTTCAATTCCATAAATAAATTGTTAACAATTTAGTATTTTGAATAATTTTCTACTTCTTTCTACTTACTATTTTTTCCCTATATGTTGTACAATTCCAAATGATCAAAAACTTTTCAAGCATGTAGCCAACTTGCTATGAAGAACGAATCTAAAGAATCACCACCATTTTGGACACTTTTTCATACAAATGTGACCTTGCAAAGTGGAGCTGTCCACTTTTTGCAAGGCCCCCCAAAATATTTTTTCCACTTCAAAAGCTAATATCTTACAATCTACACAGTGGAAATTTCTGAATTTTTTTCCACATGTTATCAAGTCAACATGCTAGAAGATCCTATGGATATTTGTGCTCCAAAAACTCCAAAATTTGGTATGTGTACTAGAAATGGCATTTTTGGAGTGTTTTGGTGAAAACATACTCAAAAACCTTTAGGGATGGACTCGTGAGCATGGAAATTAGCCATTTTGGTACCATATGAATCACTGGTTTAAAAAAAATCCAAAAGAACTCATTGGAAGTCAAACTATTGTAGAGGACCTCCCTTTTTCACACAAATTTTGGAGGATGAATACTTGCAATTCTCTCCCACATGCAAAGATTCTTTGTCATTCATTGACCGAAAAACGGCCGCAACTTACATTGTTTATGGGTTAAGTTAAATGGGAATCATTTATTGAGGAGAATGGTGGTAATGGACTAATTCACCTCAAGGGCAAGGCTTCCACAGCAAGCGAAGTTGACAAAGGTCCAAGACAGATAAGAATATTAAACTTTGTGTTGTTTGTGCCAACACTAGAGATCAAAACAATAGCAAGAGGGAGACAAGTTGAAGCAACAAGATTGCCCTGTTATCAAACTAAATATTCGGGGAGAACCGCCGGTTTGTTCATTGTTAGCTATCCGGAGGAATTGGGAAAAAAAAATGGTGAAAAAATCTATAAAGTTTTCAATTGGAACCAAAAATTGAGAATCAGTTGGACTCAGTACTTGAAAAAATGGTTCAATATGAGAATTACAAGAAAATAGTTGGTAGAATTCCAAAAATACCTTGAACATTGATCAAAGTAAGGTAGGAGGCTCTAAAAGTGCCCCTCTCTTTGAAATTGCACCTATTATTAGCTAGAGAATGGAGATGAAGTGATCCTTAAATGAACCACTTTAGCAATTGAATGAATTGAAGAAAATTTGTTTTTCTATTGCAAGAGATAATCATTGTCTTTGATTTATGTACATCTCTTTACAAGTTGCAAGTGGACGGATTTGGGGGACACCTACGATCACAAATAGGTGCTTGTACCCCAAATCTTTGAAAATTTATAAGTAATTGAAAAATGCTTGGAAAAATACAAAACCACTTGTGTTAGGTTTCCACATCTATTTATCTTTCTTTGAAAAATGATCTAAAAAGGTATTTTTGTCCACACAAACCTATGATCCAAAAAAAGTCGCTTTTAGAGCATCCTAACTTGATCTCCAAAGCAGCTCTCCTCATAAGCAACTTCAACTGTGTCATGACCATGCATTCAAGCAGCGCACCCCCCTTGAATGCAAAGCATCTTTTCAGACCGGCAGTGACTGCCAACTTGGAACTGAAGGATGCTAGCAGTAACTTAAATGTAAGTTAAGCTTAATTGATGAAGTTATTGGAATAGAAAATGTTTGCTTGTTTCAAATTTTCGTTTTTCCTTCGGGGCTTCAGAGAAAAAAATCCAACTCCTACTTCCATGAAGAGGAGCATGAACTAACCTGTCACAAGAGCAAGAATTTTTAGTTAAAAAATGATCAATTATTGTATATATCATATTGTGAAAAATGTAGTATACTTGGTGGTCAAACAAAACAAAGCAACAAAAAGCTTACTGGAATTGCACAAGAAGTCAAATGATACAGAGCCTCACTTATAAGGTAGACCAATCCATTTCCGTCAATTTCTGCCATTGTATTTTTGATCCCAATTCCACCATAAATCTCATTTGAATCCGTTCATTTTTTTTTTGACAAAATGAGTGTATTAATGCCCAGAACTAAAGGGTAACGTGTCAATCCTTGATTGGTGAGTATTTAAGTGCCACTAGATACATGGAAAGGATAGTTTTTGGATTGTTTAGGGGACATTTATGACTCCACTCTATGGGCAATTTTGTAACTTCAAGGTAGACTACTTCAAGAATCCATCGAAATTACAATTTTCATTGGAAAATTATAATTGCACTTGGATTAAATTTGTGAAACAAGCGCACACCTTTGAAAAATATTTGCTCCTCTTAGAGTTGGCTCCAAGATATTCAGATTGCAAATCAAGGTGGTAAGAGGCTTATCTACCTTTATACTTTAAAAAATGATTAAAAAAGAAGAAGAAAGAAAGATGCTAAGGGCCACTTCACACTACGGCAGAGGGTCAAGAGTTCGTTGATTTCCAACAATTAGATTTCAAGAATCCATGAATTCTTGAAATCTCAACCTCTTGACCCTTCACACTAGATGGTAGAGTCTAAAGCCCATCACCCTCCAAATTATTTGTTATTTGTGGAGAAAAAAAGATAGAAGTT
Source organism: Antitrichia curtipendula (assembly GCA_951230915.1). Lineage (NCBI taxonomy): Eukaryota > Viridiplantae > Streptophyta > Bryopsida > Hypnales > Leucodontaceae > Antitrichia > Antitrichia curtipendula. The sequence continues at coordinate 2,814,816 of OX579642.1, read as the reverse complement.
GATCAATAATTATGGGTTTGGACTTTAAACTTCACTTTTGGAGGCTTCACACTACGGCCAACCAAGGGCTCCAATTCCTATCATTTATTGCCTATTTATTGCTCATTTCTTTGGCCTCTCGACCACAGTTGAGCATGGCCTCTCAACTTGGACCCCCGTAATGTGAAGTGGCTCTAAGATAACAGAGCTTGCCCAGAAAGGCCGGGGTGAACTACCCCCCTTGCTCATCTCCCTAGGAAAACCCTGAATTTTTTAAATTTTTCATGCATCAATTTTTTTACAAACTTTGAATTCATATTTGCATTCATATTTGCAATCATTTTTGTATATGCACCCCTGGATGGACTTTGGCAGGACGAGCGAGGGGGCCAGTTCACCCTGGCTCCCAGAAACCAATTATATATATATATATATATATTACTCCACTAAATGCAGTTGGGGGTTAACAGATAAGTTAACTCTACCAGAACCCACCCCATGTTTTTGATAAGAGCAAAAAACTCATGAAGTTGTGATCTCTCTGCAACCCAACCCACCCCACCCCACCCAACTGAATGAAGATCCCCTCTCCTAACCAAAGTTTTTATTTATTAGGGGAGCTGCTGCCAGGTTTCAGTTCTGGTTCAATAATCTTCCATGGCGGATCGAGTCTGTAACTTACACACCCCAGACCCGACTCAACTCGCTCTCAGTGCATTGTACTCCTCGCTCGCTACACGCTGCCACAAACAGGATTTCGGGGATTCGGTTCAGTCTTTCGCCTGCGTGTCCGATCCAGTGCCAATGCTGGACAGCTGGAGTTTTAAGTTAGTTAACTTAAACTGAGAGCTCGCTCGCAGCTACGGTTTCTTCCAGTTTGTAGCATCACTCATGCACAAACTCCTCAGTTGCCAGAGATCCAACTTATTCAACTCACCAAGATCTTCGACCAGAAGGGACGGGGATTTCAATTAATGAATTTTTCCTACTTTTTTTCTGCTTCAAGTTGATAGGGTTGGGTTACGATCCGTTGTCTGCACCTCAGTCTTGCTTTTTCTGCTGGATCGTATTTTGTGTGTAAGGTAGCCCCCCCCCCCCACCCCCCCAAAGGCACCTGACTTTAAAGTGCCATCTACAGGCTGTGTACATTTCCAAACTCAGTTATGTACCTATTTGGATGGGAGCGCTTTCAGAAACAAACTTTGATCCTTGATAACTTTTGCATATAGTGTCCAAATGCTACGTTCTCTGATGCGTTGGAACCCTCCTTTCACTTGCCAACAAGAATATATGGAAAATTTGACCAGTCTAATAGTAGTAACTAGGCTCAGTAGCAAAAAAAGTGGCAGGTTTTGGGTGTACCCACCTTAAGTGGAGCACACAGCATTCAGTCGCAAATCATTATGAAGCCTGTGACAGGGGAAACTCCATATTCCTGGAACACACACACAAATTGAGGGGGAAGTGTGTACTTCGTCCCCCCGCCATGCCATGCCGGCCCTGTTTGAGGAGGACGGTCAGTCAAGGGAACCCTGAGTTCTGAGCTTGTTGCATGGTTCATGTGAAGAGGAAACACCAATGAGAAACAATGTCAATCAATCGCGTTAACTTACAGGAATGTATGGCTGTCAGTTTTGTTTTGTTTTTTAATGATGCTTGGGACTGGCATACGGAGACCCAAGTTTTTATCACGCTGACTCTGGATTAAAATTTTTTATCCAGGTAAGGTATCTTCAGATTGGCAAATCCAAACTGCTGCCAGTGACTGAACTGAACGAGGTGATATGATGCGTTTCATTTGTGTCAAGAATGAGAAAAAAAAATGGAAAAAAGAAAGATGATAACTTAGAGGAGCATCTTTGTTGATCAGTGGATCAAGCTCCATTCAGCAGCAGGATTGTGCATGTAAGTTTCTGCATGTCTGGCTGTGGTGCTTTAACCCTAAAATGTCTCAGCAGTCCATTTCGGGCCATGTACTTATGCTGAGATATCTATCAGTTTTAAAAATTAAATCTACTTTGCACCATAGCATGCAATAAGCACGGATACAAAGTCATACCTCCATGCAGAACTGGGCCTATAAGGAACTTTATACACATCCAGGACATTTAAAGTTTAACATTACAAAGACGGAGCCTAGAACTACACTACAATAGGCATATCCAATATCAATCTTTTCCAAGTGTATCTCCTATCTACACTTATTCAAGATTGATGGAGTGATATGTTATGGTTTTTTTTAGACAAGGACAAATTTGAGTATATGCATCTTAGTAGAAAATGAGATTCTTCACAATATCATGTTAGGGTTGGAGAACTTGATGTTCTACAAGACTTATGACCTCCTCTCTCCTAATAACACCATGTAATTGAACTCAACATTCTTTGTTTTGTATACTTTGTGATCCACTATATAAGATTCCATACTATTCTATGAACTCTAAAGTCTTTTACAAATCATAACCGGTTGTTGACTTTTCAACACTAACGTGACACCGTTCCATTGGCAACCTGCCGCCATTGCCATTACAAGTTCATAAACTTCTTTTCCTTTCACCTTGCTTCCTAGTATACCCTTGGATCATGAAGATCAAAGATTGTGATTGGAGAATGTACACAGGATTATGTACGATAACCTATTTGCTGTCGTTAGCATGGCTCATCGGTTATCGAATACATATTATTTTGCTTCCAATGAACAAACATGCCCTACGACAGGGAACACCAGCCTTTCTTCTCAAACTGACTTGACTTGTCCCCCACCCACGTACAAGCATGGGGCTGTTATGCCCAACTGAAATGCAAGTTGCAAGGATTGATAGTTCCCAAATTCTGTGCAGGGGTACAAAACAGGGACTGGAGCCAACAGGATGGAACTAAATTAACCCACTTATGCAGCATGACGTAATTTAATATGAATGCCTGCCTCCCAAAGCTAACCTTAAACCTAGAGTGGTGGACAGCAATCCCATAACTAGTTTATGGAATTTAGTGTAATATGCTACCTGGTTTTATGGAGTTTAGTGCAGTATGCTATCTTTAGGCATCGACACTGGCTACACTAAGAGTGAGTAGTAGTATTTAAAGAAAAAAATAGAAAAGAATGGATTTTGCAAGTTGTAAAGGATTGTTAGGTGTACTACGGTAACATGTCCAGAAATTGGCCATCTAAGAGCTAAAACTGGATTTTGGGAAGGCGAAACTTCTTGAAATTGATTTTCCAGTCAATTTTCCTTGAAAGAGAAGTGGATTTGGCATCTAATCTAAGTTGTTTCATTTTATTTTTTGGAGCTTTTTGAAATTAGTTATGAAATTTTGAAGTTGAATTGGCATAGGGCTCCAAAATCGTCCACCCCTGAAATGTACATTGTTTGTACACCAGTGAAGGCGATGAAAAAACAGCATGTACAAATCATGTACATTTTTACAGGTGGGCAGTTCTTAATGCCTGAACTATTCTCAAGCCTTCTACCTTATAGCACAAACCTGACTAAACAGATGCTCATTTCAATGTGGAGGACGTTGCAAATTGGCTATTCAAAATTTTATGGTCCGTTGCAGTCTTGGCTGAAATCTAGATTTTTTTCAAAGGATTTTCTCCAATGTACATTTAGTTACTGAAAATTTTAAAGTAGCAACGGAGTGAAATTTCAGCCAGTTCTGTGCATGCGCTGGTGGTAAATTAGATCGGGGTGGATTGACCCCCTCGCTCGACCTTACCAGGGGTGCATGTAAAAAAAAAGCCCCCTATTTTGCGCTGTTCCAAGGTATATTCTTCACTTCATTTGTCAAATTTGGGGTCTCTGATCGCAAATATGAATTCAAAATTTGCAAAAAAAATAATTTGCAACAAACAGGGTTTGCCCGCAGGGCCGAGCGAGGGGGTCAGTTCTCCCTGGCCGTAAATTAGGAGTCCCTCCAGAGTCCCAGACTCCACTGTTGCCTCTGCATGTACGTTAAATAAGTTTAAGCTTGTGCGTTTACCGATAAAGCTGCGAAATTTTTCCTGCCACAAACCAAACTGGGTAAGTGGCTTGCTAATTGAATGTGTACTTGGGGAAGTTCAGTTGGGGAAATCCGTCTGATCTGCGCCAACATCCTCAACTGAACTGAGTCCATGCCAGTTCTGGGGTTGGGTTCGGTTGGTTGTGGCAGCCTTAAAGTTACTTCCTCCATCTACGGCCCCATTTGCTCTGCCACCGAAAGCCTTGCAGTGCTTTGCTTTATCATTCATGCGAAGTTTTGAGGCTCTGGGGCTCTGGACTACTGAAAAAGCAGTCTTCCCTGATTAGGCAAGAATTTGAAGTACAATCAAAAGATTGACTGTAAGTAAGTTATGCTTTTTCGTGCGACTACCTTTCATCTAAAGTCAATGCAGTCATTAAGTTACAACCACCACCCCTGTCTGTCTCTCACTGCCTCCACTGCAATGTTTTTTTTAATTTATGTTTTTCGTACAAAAGGAAAAAGGGAGGGAGAGAAAGAGAGAGAGAGGACCTGAAAAATTATATACGGCCAACTGATGGTGGCAGTCCTTTTCCAGTGGAAATATCACTAGATTTGCATGTTGTAACATATTAGTTTTCTAGTTTTTTTGTTATACGTTACAAATGATGAAAAGTCACTTGAGGTGTTGCAGGAAAGTAGAAAAACGGCTTGCTGGGGACAACTGATGAGAGAGAGAGAGACAGAAGGGCTTCAAAATTTTAAAAAAATGCAAATACCAACCTGGCAGCCCTCTCAAAATTCATTTCACATTTTTAGCTCCATCTGACCCCCACCCCCACCATACACAAGTGGTCGAAAATCTTGCAACACGGTATTTAACCAGTATTTAACACCTAAAGGTTTTTGACTCTGTTTTCACCAAAAATGCTCAAAAACTGCCATTTCTAATACAAGTACCAAATTTTTAAAAGAAAAGAAAAACATTTTTGGACAATTGTAACCATGGGATCTTGTATTACGCTCTCTTTAGAAGATGTGGAAGAAATTTCAGAAATTTTCACCATGTAGATTGCAAGATATTAGCATTTGAAGTGATAGAAATCTTTTTTTTTGCACCTGCGAAAAAACAGGCAGCTGCACTTCACAAGGTTGGGTCTTTATAAATAAAAAATCCCTAATGGTTGTAACTCTATGGATTCATTCTTCAAGGCAAGTTGGCTACATGCTTGAAAAGTTTTAGATCATTTGGAATTGTACAACATATAGGAAAAAAATAGTAAGTAGAAAGAAGTAGATAATGATTAAAAATACTAAATTGTTAACCATTTATTTATGGAATTGAAAAATGCCAATTCCAATGGTTGTAATGTTGTAATAAACAATCTAAACCTAATGTTTATTTCTCAAAGAAGTGATTTTTAAAGAAGTTTTTTTTGCTGCCCAAGCTGCCCATCAAGCAATGAAAACTACATATCATTCAATAAAATTTTGACAATAGAGTTATTCGTAAAGTCATCCCTAGTTTGGTACCCAGTTTTAACCCCTAAAGGCCCGTTGTCCGTTCGGGGGACAAATGGGTTTTCGGGCAGGTACCTACGAGCTGAAATTTTCTCCTGATTTTTTGAAACTTTTTTTGGAGGTAGAAAATCTGATTAGCTTTATGGGAATATAATTTTTTTCACAATCGGTGCCCGGGAAAAAAAGTTATGCCCAAATAAGCTCAAAACAGTGTTCGAGGGGCAGCAAAAAAAATTTGCAATTTTTTTTTTTTTTTTTTTTTCTAATTTTTTTTTCTTATAGATTATATTTTTGTCTATCTGAAAATCTTTGATTCATTTCATTTGGATTTTTTATGAGAAAGTTATGGACAAGCTTGTTTTTCGGGCACTCAGAGCATTTTCCTGAAAAAATAACTTGTAGGATTCATTTGTGAATGTAATTTTTATAATTTTTCAAAAAAAAGAGTTCCACAAGGTTTAGTTTTTTTGCTAGAACAATCTCCCCATTGGGATTAGTGCTTTTTAATTCCATATAAAAGATATTAATATTTTAGATTTTCTTTCTATCTTGTACCTACTTCTACTTAACAATTTTTTAATAATGAAAATTAAGTTTTTTTGAATTTTCTTTTTTTTCCTAGACTCTCAACTCAATTCTCCACTATAAAGATTAAACGCTCAAAACTCTGTAGTGCAAAATATTTAAGTTAAAAATGTTCAAAGTCATAAAATCTAGTCCCGCAATGTGCTGAAAAACTTGTTTTTTTCACTTTAAACGCAGATATCTTGCAATCTGTGCGGTCAAAAATTCTGAAATTTTTTCCATACATTTTCATACTAGTTAGGTATAAGATCCTACGGTTAGATGTGAAAAGAAAACAATTTTCAATTTTTTTACTCTTTGCTATAGAAATGGCAGTTTCGAGTGTTTTTTGGCAGAATAATGGCCTTGGTCCTTTAGGGGTTAAACAAGCTTTTATACAAATTGGTGAAAGGAGGTAAAGCAACCCATATGGGATATGTAAATGGTTGGAGTTGTAAGTAACTTGTAAGAGCTTGGAGGAGCTCAATCTTAAAATAAACCCATATCCTTTGAGAGTTCATAAAGAACAGTGGATTTCATTATAAAAACAACCTCTCCACCATCCATTCTCACAAATTGTCAATGAACAGTTTCTTTAACAGGTAAACTCAGGTCCAAACTTTTTTAGGCACCATTTCGACGCGAAAGAAAGTTTGGTCCCAAGTTTTGTTTTGCTAGTGTTGATTGCGTGAGTATTTTACTTTTTCACCTGCTTTTTTACATAAAGCAGGGGTTCAAACCCCAATTTTACCTCTAAACTCAGGTTTACTTTACGAATAACTCTATTGTAGTCAAAAGTTATGAAAATTGTTGGGCCTTAAAGCTGCTCTTTAGGAAAATGTTTTGTTAAAATTTTTAAGAAAAAAAATAAAAATTCCATTCATGGTAAGCTGTCCAAAATCATTGTGTTGCCAAAAAAACAATTTGATCCTTTAGAGGTTAGTACAAGGTAGGAGCACTCATAACTGTCTATATTAGCAATTTAGTATAGTTGGAGGCAAGTTTTTCTAGAAAAAACAATTTTTTCAATATTAGCAATTAAAAATCATGGATTAAAAAATAAAAAACGGATAAGGCATTGAATTTCTCTGAATTTTCAAAGTATAACTCCCGAAGGCACCCTAAACCGCACTCTCGTAAATTTGCCTTGATTCTAGTACCAAAATCTTAAAAAATCAAAGTCCACCAACTACAATTAAGCATGGAGACTATTTTGAGGTACTTTTGAGGACACTTTAAGGGAACTCTACAATCAAATTATGGGTACAATCACGATTATGGGTGTCACTACCTTAGCGACTATGTTTTTTTCCTTTATAAAAAAAGGCTAACTGTTACACATGATAGTAAGAAAGAAATTGCTATATTCACACAAATTTAATAACTATTTAGAGATGTCAAATATTGGACAATAAAAATATATGTTATAACATTTTTATTGTTTTTTGTTACCCTCCTAAAGTTCCTAGAGTCCTCTTAAGGTTTATGATCTCAATTTTTGTGCAAGTACCTATGATATCAATGTTTAGCTAGCTTTTTAGAAATATAATTTTTATTTCAATGGCACGTGGGAGCAAAAGTTATACCACAGTGGAGTCCCAAATAGGCAAGGGTGGATAACAACAACAAAAATTGAAAATTGTAGTATAAAATTTCTTAAGTTAAGAGGATTAAAAACCTTGTAATCTAATTAGGCTAGAAAACTAGTGATCAATACAATCAAAGTTTTTGAAATTTCTTCCAAACTTTTTAAATTAGAGTCTAGTGTTAAATCCTATGGTTGGATATGCAAAAGAAACAAATGTGTAAATTATAAAGTTGGAATTATTTTTGAAATTTTATTGTATGTTTTGATGGATTTTGTTAACTTGTTGGGTTGTTGGAGTCCTAATTTGGTTATTTTGGGGAGTGTTTTTACCAATTTTTTAGTGTTTTTTCAGTGTTTTTTTAGGACAAGTCTAATTGGATGAGGTGGCAAATTGTCAAATTGTGGAGGAGGTCGCCTAGATGGGGTTGGATTTTGTCAAACTAGTGTGAGGGAATAATGTGGCCTAGTTGGAATGGAACTTGTGTTCAAGCCAGCTTGGAATGGGAATGGTTAGTAATTGGCACTTAGTCATTGTGGAACAATTCCAATTTAGTAGTTGTTGTTGGTAATTATACTCTTTGTCGCAGTCTTGGCTGAAATCTAGTTTATTCCAAGGATTTTCTCCAATGTACATTTAGCTACTGCAAATTGTAAGTAGCAATGGAACAAAATTTAGCCAGTTCTTTGCATTCTGGTGGTCAGATAGATACACCCAAATGTGCCACTGACCTTAAACCGCCATCTATACTAAGGTAGGCACCCCCAAAATGGAACATGACCTTAAAGTGCCATCTAGAGGTTGTGTACATTTCCAAAATCAATTATGTACCTATTTGGATGAAGCGCTTTCAGAAACAAACTTTGACCTTTAACAACTTTTGCATACGATGTCCAAATGCCACGTTCTCTGGTGCGTTGGAACCTCCTTTCACTTGCCAACAAGAATATATGAAAATTTGACCAGTCTAATAGTAGTAACTAGGCTCAGTAGCAAAAAGTGGCGGTTTTGGGTGTACCCACCTTATGTGTACATCTCCAAAATCAGTACCTATGTGGAAGAAACACTTTTAGACCCGAACTTTGTTCCTTAATAACTTTTGCATACATCATCCAAATGCCATGTTCTCTAGTGCGTTGGAACCTCCTTTCACTTGCCTACAAGTACATATTAAAATTTGACCAGTCTAATAATAGTAACTAAGCTCAGTAGCAAAAAAGTGACAGTTTTCAATGTATGTACCTTAGACTCCTCCAGAGTCCAGACTCCACAGTTAAGTTTGAGCTTGTGCTTTTACCGATAAAGCTGCGATTTTTTCCTGCCACAAACCAAACTGGGTAAGTTGCTTGCTAATTGAATGTGTACTTGGGGAAGTTCAGTTGGGGAAATCCGTCTGATCTGCATATCACTAGATTTGCATGTTGTAACTTAGTTTTCTAGTTTTTTTGTATACGTTACAAATTATGAAAAGTAACTTGAAAATTTAAAAAAATACAAATTCATTTCACATTTTTATCTCCATCTCAGTTGATCAACAGTATGTTTCTGACTTGGTTTGAATTTACAGCTTTAATGGGATTCATGTGCTACTCAATTTCCCCTTTTGTGTACAACGGGGGAGAGCTTCTAGGAAACAAATAACATCTTTAAGGGGTTAATATAGCGACTATGTTTTTTTCCTTCATAAAACAGGCTAATTGTTACACATGAAAGTTGGAAAGGAATTGTTAAATTTATACAAATTTGATAACTATTTGGCGACATTAGCATGCTAGACAATAGAAATATATGCTATAACAAATTTTTTTTTTGTTAACCTCTAAAGTTTCAAGAGTCCTCTTGAAGGTTGAGTCAAGTATCTATGATCTCAATTTTTAGAAATAAATTTTATGGAATTCTTTTTCTAGATAGAAAAATTGATTAGCTTTCTAGAAATATAATTTTTTAAATTTCAATTGGTGCCTGGGAACAAAAGTTATACCACGATAATCCCAAAATAAGTGATGGTAGGTAACACCAACAAAATGAAAATTTGAAATATATATTTTTAAACTATTTCTCATAGATTATATTTTTGTCAATGTAGAAAGATTTGATTCATTCTATTTGGATAAGTAATGTGAAAGTTACAAAGCTTCTTATTTTGCAGGCAATCTTAGCAAATTCTTGAAAAAATAATGTATTAAATCCATTTTGAACTCAATCTTAACAATTGAGAAAGTTGCACATGGTTTAGTTTTCTTTTTAAAACAATCTCATTGTTGAAATTAGCGTGTTTCAATTCCATTTTAGAGCTACCAACAATTTAGTTTTTTCTTCTATCTTGTACCTACTTTGAATTAACAATTTTTTAAAGAAATGACAATTACAAGGTATTTTTTGAATTTTTTTTCTTAAACTCTCAATTCAATTCTTAAATATTAAAAATTAATTAATTCAAAAGTTGTAATACAAAAATTTTAAGTTAAGAGGATAAAAAGCCTTATAATCTAATCATGTTAAAAAAAATCGTTTTTTAAATTAAAAAAATACTTAATACATCTTTTGATCAGTACAATAAATATTTCTGAATTTTCTTCCAGACATTTTCAATATATTATAGTGTAAAATCTTATGGCAAGATATTCAAAAGAAACAAATGCTACAAATTTGGGTTGTTTGCATTGAAACTGTCAGTTTTGAATGGTTTTTGATGGAAAATGGCCTTGGAGCTTTACAAATTAAGATGTTAAAAATTGAATGCAACTTCAAAATTCGACACATGTGATGATTGACAAATGCCTTATGTATCATGCTCAAGCCTTCAAGGGCTTTACAATGACATGTAAACATGCATAAGTATTCAAATGTATACATAAGCTTTCAAATTCATGTACAAGCATTGGAATTAAATACATGATCCATCTCAATGCATTACAATCCTTAGTTTTGTTAATTTTGTTAAGAGTGAGTTCTCAAAGTCCTTCAAGCGGTTGAGTGACAAAATCAAGCCTTCCTTCTATCAACAATTTCAATTCAATCATACAAGATGCAAATATAGAATCATTGCAAGTAAGATTCTAAATCACTCGATGGAAAATTGAACTTCTAAGTTGTCTAGTGTATGTCCTACATAAAACATGCAAGGTTAAATGTATAAATATAGATTCCAAGTGTTGGCATTGAAATTGTTATTTCCTTTTTGACCACCTCCAATCTTCAACTAATGACCAAGTTTCCTCCAGGAATTGGTTAAGGCCTCAAACATTGTTATAAAATTACAATCCAACTTAGCACCATGAAAACTAAGGGCATTAAAATAGACAATATTTCCATGAGAGCCATGGCCAACATGGAATTGGAGATACTAAAGCCTTGGTAACTAAGGTCATATTTGTTATATTGACACTTTTTGCAGTCTCATTTTTATCCTCACCTCAAGGATAAATCACTTTATCTCTTTATTAGTATTTTTTTATAAACAGGTAACAACACCAACTTTTAGAATTCATTATAGAATCATTATTTTAGCATTATAGCATCATTATTTTATCCTTATTTATTTTTGGTTTCAATTACTATTTTTTTAAATGAATTTTCCAATAACTAGCATTCTATCTCAAAATTTGCAAAAAGTCTCAACATAACAAATATGACCTTAACTAAGCATTTCTATATTGGCTATTTGTTGAACCTTCTTTCTATGCTTGAATGGCCTCATTGTAGGAAAAAATTTAAAGTCTGAAGTAATTTTGTCCCTTCATCTAAACCACCATACTGCAAGTTCTTGCCAAATCGATTTCTTAGGCTTGATTTTCAAAACTTCACGCTCAAAAAAACCAACACTCATCCTCAACTGAGCCCAATACAAAGGAAGTTCCCATCTTAGCTAATAAAATGTAATTTAAAATTAGATCCTTGAACAAACATTATGAAAATATATTCTTCCACAACATTGTCAATGCATGGGTTGATGTCAAAAAGAAGGGCATATGTAGTGGCTACATTGCTTTGCATTATAGTTTTGAAAAGGATTTATTAATGATCTAAGTTTAAACTATTCAAAAGGTTGGTTGCAATTGAATAGTCTTCACCTTTGTATCCAAATATCATTCGAGAGCAAGTGTAGTATTTTTTTAGCACTGCAAGATGGTGTAAAAAACTAATTTATGTCTAAGTTTGGTTCCAATATTAGGTATGTAGAATGCCCGAAAGTATCTAATATCTCATGAGATGAAAATTGTTTGTTGAACACGTCAATGGGTAACTGCACAATGAGTGGATATTGTGTTTAAAGAGGTAGATATCGGTGGTTACCAAGTGGGCCGAGACCCTAGCCGACAGCCCAGGCCGAGCTCCAACTCAACGTCTTTAGGTTGCAGTCCCTTTTGACATCTCCAGGTTAAAAAGTTGGATTGAAGGGGGGGGGGGGGGGGGGGGGATTGAACAACTTTCAATTTGTCAGGATAATTGGTATTTACTTAAAAAGAAAAGAGGGCTGAGGCAAACTAGAAGTTCTCCTAGAAAAGGCAAAATAGAAATGCAAATAGCTTGAGGAGAAGTTACAACTTTTTGTGCTTGTTCAAACAATAGAAGCTCTCAATTTCAACAACCAAGAACAATGGAATGAATGATAGAATGACGAGTGTGGGAAGTTGACATTAGAAGATTAGCTAAGAAATTGGATTAGGAGGAAATCTCAAGGTGGCAAGCTAGCCGTTAGAATTGTGGATTAGAAAATAATTGAAAGGATAAGAGGAAGTATCTAGCTATATTCAATTATTTTCTTGAAGTTAGAAAGAATATTGGATTCCATGGCAAGGTCAACTTTTAGAATTATTGCATTGAATAGTATAGAAGGGAAAGAAAGAAGTGGAAAAGAAAAGAAAAAGTGAATGGGACTTAGAAGAAGTAGAATTGTTGTAGTTCAAAACTCTGTACAAAAAAGCTATAAAAATTTTTAAGCGGTGAGCAAAAACTTCCAAATAACACAAGATGGTACAAAAAGAGGAATTTGAAGGATTATTTAGTCACCTGATTGATGAAGCACAATCTAAGGTATGTTACTAAACCTCTATTCTCTCTTCAAATTGTCTTAATTAGCAAGTTCTAATTAAGGCCAAGGCCTAGGATCAAGTCAGACCATTAGTATAAAGTGTAAGGTCAACTTTGAACTTAGAATCAGATAGTAGAAGTGTGGAGATTTCCAAAAACATATAATAAGCTCCGATGGCTCCGGCTACAGTAGGAACCCCACGAGAGCAACCAAATCACCGCAGCGACCAAGTCTAATCGTTCCCAATTCAGGCTCGTAGGTTAGTTCTAGACTGATACTCTTCTTCCAAGGCACCGTAGTGTGGATTGGATCGGCCTTGAGTGGGGAAGTAAGCCATCTTTTTCTAGGTCAAAATTAGGGTTTTGCCACGGAAGCCCAGCAAGCAACAAACATGGAGAGGCCATCCTACGCGGACACGCTCCGTGACAAAATCGCACACGCCCCTATAGCCGCGCAGACAGGGGGAGGAGTCAATGAAGAGGGAGCGGAATGGGCCAAGGAAGCAATCAAGCCCGAACTGGTGGCAGCTGTGACAAACCTGGGAAGACACAAGGAGATTCACCCCACCAAGGCAACGTCGGGTGAACAGCTTCCTAACGGGTATTCTCGAAGCTCCACTGGTTTCCTTCTATGTAACATCCCGCTTGTTGTTAAAGTAGATCAAGAAAAAGTCAGAAGTGAGATGGAGAGACTGCAAAAACTCGCAATAATCGCATACTTTGTTGGGGGTAAACAATCAGAAGCAACTCTGAAACAGTGGGTCACAACAATCTAAGCCCAAATAGGCGACTGGGTGGGGCTCGGGATGGACATGGGTCACGGGTTTTTTCAGTTCTTAACAAGACGCAGAGAAACAACGCAAAAGCTCCTCACATTCTCGCTCCATCTATCCAAATGGGGGACGTGCATGTTTCAAGCATGGACATCAGGATTCAACGCAAGCCAGCCAAAGAAAGTGAAGGTGCCGACATGGATAACCCTAAGAGGCATACGAAGAGAATTTCTCCACATTGCACAGGATATAGTAGCCAACCTCGGCGATTTGCTTGGAAGCGACAAGAAAAATCCCTATTCAGCTGACCAAAGATTCTGCGTTGCCCTAAGGGTGGGACAAGGATGGCAAACGTAGATGGTGGTGGACAATGCCATCACAGGAGAATCAACAAATATCGCAATCGACTACTGTAATTTGCCCATCAGATGTAGGTTGTGCTACTTGACAGATCACCTCATCCGTGATTGTCCAAGTCTGAAGAAAAGGCTACAGCCTTAAACCCGACACAACCCCAAACGGATTCAAGGCTGAAAGGCAAGGAGGGCAAAAACCCAGATGCGTCAAAAGAAATTCCTGACCAAATGGCAAACCAGCCCCTGCCGTCAACATTGCCCCCTCCGCCACCCATAGAGGGACACAACCCAACAATTATAGTCAACAGTGACAACTCTCTCAGCAGCGCAAGCTTCTCATCCGGGGCGGAGGACATAGCAAGAACGACAACATCCAATGCATGAGAAGAGGAGGAGGGCTGGTTGCCGGTGGTGAGAAGGAAACGAAGTCCAACAATCAACCAAAGCGGGCCAGCACTTCATCAGAATAGGCACCAACATAACCCAACGCAGCAACCTGCTGACAAGACACAAATTTGGCTAGACAAAGGGAGAGCGGGGAACCTCAGACAGGCTCCTCGAAACATACACAGCCCGAGTAGAGACATCCGAAACACGGAAACAGACGCCCAAGGGAGAATGCAAACACGGCTACAGACGTCCGATCGGCCAAGTACAAAAGACACAAGGAACCAGATGCTAACAAGGACCAAAGTACCTGAGTCAGAAGCGAACAACCCACTCCGGGAGTTCATTCAACAGCAAAGCTCCCCAATGCCAACAGTAGCCAGCAGGGCCACCCACCCCCCAAACGGCCGCAATACAACGGCCCTAGTGACATACACAATCCCACCTACAAGAACATGAAGCCCAACAACACAAAGGACCACCCAACAACAGACCGGCAATCCACATGAAGAAAGAACGGAGGAGGGAGGACCCACGCTAGCTAACGGCCAACAAGTACAAGCGGCTGCTTTAGCACCGCAATTCAACCCAATGGAGCACGCAGTAGACACCAACATGGTAGACGCGCCCAAGCTACCGCCAATCACAACCAGAAGACGCATTGACCTTAACGAAGCAACGGCAATATCTGCCTCAGCTATAGGGGTGGACAATCGCAGCGAGCAACTACTAAACCATCAGCAAGCACAGAATGTGGAGACCGACGGCCAAATTCTATCAATCATGGAACCCTCCTCCCCCCACACGCCCACCACCATCGCTATCCCACCGGAGTATCGGGAAGAATTCTTTGAACTCATGAGACGAATGCAGAACGATATGGACTCCACTCCTCAATCTAGAGGTCTCACTTCCAATCAGCGAGCCCGAAGACAAGAGGCAGCAGCAACAGCCAAGAGACAACGCTCCCTACTTTTACTGCAGAGAAGAGATACACCTCGCAGGAACCTGGAAAACCACGGATGGAGGCATGCGGCACTGGCCGACACCAACCCTGCAAACACTATATCATGAAGGTGGCTCTTATATTTCAAAATGTCCAGGGACTTAATAACCCTGGCAAAGTTCATATAGCAAGGAGTTACTATCGCCTCCTTCTCAAGGACCTCGACATCCTCTGTTTGCAGGAATACCGACTCAGGGGCAACAAGCTAAAAGACCTTGGCCGCACCATCTGGCCAAATGCCATCTTCCAGGGCAGAGACGCAGCAGTAGGATTTGGACATACTCCAGAGGAACAAGGTGCTGGCACGGGGGGCATCTGCATGTGGATGGGGCCCCGAGTTGCCCAGTTCATCACAACACAAGGCCACTCGGCATGCGGCAGAGCCCAATGGATCTGCCTGGAGGGCATCCTCGGGGGAAAACTCTCCTTTTTAAATGTCTATGCCCCAAATTGCACAAGACAGAGAATCACACTATGGGAAACGTTATTAGAAACGCTCCCCAAAGACACCAGGTGGGCATTGTGTGGTAACTGGAATTTTGTTGAAAAGCAGGAAGACAAATCCAACTTAAACGGCCGTATCATATCTGCCAGCGAAAGTCGAGCCTTCTCATTGTTGAAGGACGCCTTGGAGATACATGACCACTTCCCCAGCAACCCGAGAATTAAGTTTACATGGGACAACAGGCGGTGCGGTGGACTACGCTCTCTCGCCAGGCTGGATCGATGCTACTCCTTCACAACGAACGGAGCAGGCCCTTCCCCAGTCATCAACTACCAAATTAGGGCTGATTGCACTTTTGCGGATCACCTGCCTGTCATGCATACCACGATTCTGCAACTAGGGAAAGAAGAAAAGTCATCATATAAATTGAATAACTTTCATTTGAGGGACACGAAGATCCTGACAGCCATCCTACGCATCTGGACATCGAAGCCTCAACAAGACTTCACCAACAAATTACGTAGGGTGGTCAGATTCTACAGACACCACTGCAAAGGAAAAGCCAAGGAAAGAAGGGAATCAGAAGCGGGACTGCGACAAGCACTCTCATCTGCCCAAGCAATCCTACAAGGAGACCCCTACAACTGCGAAGCTCAAGAAAAAGTGAACTCCACAACAACCAGCATCCAAGATTTCGAGAAGCACACCGAGGAAGGGAAACGTATCCGTAGCAGGGTCAAATGGATCAAAACTGGGGACACCTGCACGAGGGAGTTCTTCAGAGCGGCCAAGCCCCACTCGGGCGCCTCCCAAATGTCCATGCTACTAGACGATCATGGCATATTGAGAACTGACCACCAGAGCCTGGAGGACATCTGTTCGAGCTTCTACGCCCGCCTATATACGACAGAGGAGCTTACTACCTCAAAAGAAGAAGACATCACACTGCCAGTGGACGCAATTCAAGACCGGCTCTCAGATACGATGAAAGGAACCTTGGCGAAACCAATCACAGTCGAAGAATTAACGGATGCCCTGCGAGCCCTAAG
Organism: Antitrichia curtipendula; assembly: GCA_951230915.1. Lineage (NCBI taxonomy): Eukaryota > Viridiplantae > Streptophyta > Bryopsida > Hypnales > Leucodontaceae > Antitrichia > Antitrichia curtipendula. The sequence goes on along the minus strand of OX579642.1, from coordinate 2,798,171 downwards.
CAAGGACAAAGCACCCGGGCTGGACGGAATCACAGTGGAGTTCTACAAGCAGTTCTGGGACCTGCTCAAAGATGATTACCATGGGATGATCACCAAAGCTGTGAGGGAGAAGAAACTACCAACAAGTACCACCAACGGACTCATCACACTCATACACAAAGGAGGAGACAAAAACAGGCTTACGAACTGGAGGCCAATAACCCTGCTCAACACAACGTATAAATTTTTTGCGAAGGCACTACAGACCCGGCTACAGCCCATCTTGATGGAGGTAATAGACCCTGATCAGTCAGCCTTTCTCCCTCTCAGATTTATTCTTGACAACATCATGATTACACATGAAACCATCGCATGGGCAAAACATACAAAGCAGCCATTGGTCTTCTTTAAATTGGATTTTGCAAAAGCCTTTGATACAGTTGACTAGGCCTTCCTAACGCGTACGATGACAGCCTTTGGCATTCCGCCTTATTTCATAACCATGACAGAAATGCTCCTCCTCGATGCACAAGCGGCGGTCAATGTCAACGGCATGCGCACCCCCACGTTCCCAATCAAGAGAGGAGTCAGACAGGGCTGTCCGAAGGCCCCTTATCTATTCCTCATGGTGGCTGAAGTCCTAAATGCGATGCTAAAAAGAGATATGCACAAAGGGGCAATACAAGGTATTACACTTCCAGGCAACGCGAGGCAGCAACTTCTGGCCCAATTTGCTGACGACACCTCTCTCACACTACGAGGCGAAGAAGCCTCCGTCCGTAATGCCGTGGAGTCATTAGACAGAATCTGCAAAGCCTCGAGTCTGGTCCTAAATTCACTATAAAAAACCCGCGTTTTTTTAAACATCACAAAAAACGCGGCCGCACATTTTCTTTAATGCGCACATAGTCAGCGTTGATGTCACCTAAAATCCGTTATACTTGACAGGCAAAAAACGTCCTGAAATCTGAAAACACGCGACCAATTTCAGGGTTTTTTTTTGTGACGTCCTACAAAACAAGGTCTTGGAGAGTCACCAAAAGAGGGCACATGGACAACAGGTCAGCTCCACGTGAGCGGCTCAAGGGCGGGCAAGGCCACGTGGTTCACTTTTTCATCCAAAGCGTTGGTGACGTGTGCCATGACGTGGACCCCTGAAAAAACTTTTTCACTTGACCGTGTCTGACATGGTGGATGACATGGAGGTCAGTGAATCTGACATTTTTCATCCAGAATAAATTTTCATCCATCTCGTTTTTTTCATCCACACTGGTTTTTTCATCCAATCCATTTTTTCAAATTATAATTGGTTAATATAAATTAAAAAATAAAAGTAAACAACAAAAAAAATGTAGAATTCACCAAGAAGTAAAAAAACTTATCATTTACCATCAATTTTATTTTGGTGGACAAATTACATTAAATGAACATTTGAAGGGTCATATTCATACCCATTCTTTGTCCATGCTGCGACAAACAATATGGGATAAATAGCCAACGTTGTTTGAGATGTCCAACCCGACGTCCATCCATCCATCATTTCTTTTTTTTCCAAAATATGCCACGTGGCTGCCCGTTGCTAAAAAATTTGTCCATTATGAGACAAACAATATGGAATAATTAGCCTACGTTGTTTGAGACGTCCAACTCGACATCCAGCTCAACGTCCATCCATCCATCCATTTATTTTTTTCTAAAATATGCCACGTGGATGCCCTTCTCTAAATCTACTTGCTGACGTGGCAGTTTATGTTGTCTGCGACGTTTTATAAAAACATGGCCATGTTATAGTTGACATTGTCACAAACATAGCTGTCCACTGTGATATGGTCGCATTTTTTGCAAAACACATACATGTTTTCTACAAAACACGTACATGTTTTTTGGAACATCTGACGTTTGAAAAAACATGACACGATTGTTGCTAAACGCCACCAAAAACGTACTGACACCGCCGAAAACAGGTTCTGTTTTTTGCTAACGACACCGAAAACGGGCTTTTCTTATAGTGAATTGGACCAAGTCCCAATGTTACTGGAAGCACGGCAATCAGATAGGCCGCCCCGATTGGACCAGCCACCTACCGATCACATGGGTCAACGCAGAGGAGCTGAGTAAACTCCTAGGAACACCGTTTGGGATGACTATTTCATCAAGCTCTGTCGATAACTTCCTAATTGAAAGGATAACGCAGAAGCTACACTACTAGAGCACAACAAGAATCAACGTCACCGGAAGAACGGTCATTGTTAATTGGGTACTGCTGGCAGCCGCGCTTTACTTCGCAGCAATCTGGGGTGGCACCAAGGCTGAAATACAGAAAGTCACGTCCATCATCATGAACTATCTATGGGCGGGCTCGCACCAAAGAACCAAAGCAAAGGTATCCAAAATCCAATGCTGTCAGGACATAGAGAATGGTGGAATAAATCTGATCATCTTGCAAGACGCCTTGGTGGCCCTCATGACCAAACGGATAATCAAGGCGGGAGAGCCCGGCACCTCCAACCTCCACCACCTCCTGCGCCACAGACTCAGTCACTTTCAACCACATGCTAAAGGAAAATGGTCTGCCAGCTTGGACTTCTTCACGGTCCCCCGCTTTCAAGCACACAAGGGCTCCACCGTATGGAACAGGGTGACCAAGGCATGGAGAACGATGCACACGGACATATGCCATGTTCCACCGAAGCTACCTGAAGAACTAGACGCCAAGTCACTATGGTGGTCGCCCCACGTACAAACAATTGGACCTGGCTTTTCGAAGAAAAGAGCTGCACAGCTCCATAACAACGGCCTTAGAAGAATTAGGGATGCCAAGGATGGTTGCAGATGGAAGACCATAGGAGACTTAACTACAAGATACGGACTCAATCCAGATGAAGCCCCAGCCTAGCAAGCAACACTACAGGCCCTGGAAACCAAGTGGGGTGACCTAATTCGGAGCCCCTCGCCAAGAATTACTGGGGGAGAATGGGTGGGATGGTTCCTCAACAACCACGATTCAACTCCCCGAAGTATGGTCCAAGTTCCCAGAGGGCACTCAATACAGGTCGGCCTGCCCAAAATAGGGTGGCCCTTCCCGAAGGGAACCCCGAGGTACGAAATCCTCCCCCAATCCCGCATGCTACAGCGCAATAGGCACCCCATGCAAGCTGCCCACATCAATAGAGGCACAGCACATCGAGTGAGAATCGTGGCAACAGCGAAGGGCTCCAAAAGGCTACAGGTTTGGCTCTACTACGGAAGAATTGATCAACTGGAATGGGACCCCCATAAACTTGCCTGGGACACCGCATCGGGACAAATCCCGTTCATGGAATACACCGCCAAGACTGGCAGACAACTCCTTGCAAGAAAGCACCACATCCTGAAACCAGCCATTTCCAAATGGGAAGGTGCGTTACCAGGTGACTTCACCCTTCGGTGGCGCACAGTCTGGGCGAAAGAAAGATCAAGGAAAGAGGCTGGGCTCCTGTGGCTAATCTGGCACAAAGCAATGGCGGTCAACTATTGGCGGGGAAGAGCAGACGACTCCATCGACACAAGCTGCCCCATGTGCCCCTGGCGATCGGAAGAGACCGTGCTTTACAGATTTTGGGAATGCCCCATCGCCTAGTTCGCCTGGCAATGGGCAAGCCACATCTTGAACTCCTTCATCGAAGGCAAAGACGCCACCGGCCCATGGCGACCCTTCACCTAGCGCCACAGAATCTTTTCTACTAATATCCCTCGCATATTCAATCCAGTCAAACGAGTCTGGCAAGAACTTCACACCACTATAATGTGGTCCCTCTGGATCCAACGCAACGACATGGTCTTCAACCACCAAGCTTGGCCCGTAGAGAGACTCCATCACCACATTTAGAACGGACTTCTCGACTACGGCAGGGCCGAATGGCAGCACGTCTGCAAAAAGCAACGCAGGTCACACGAAGCCCAGCAAAGGATCATGAATTCCTTCATCAGACACAGATGCAAGTCATTCCTTCATTCCTTCATTCAGGCGTCTTCGCGAGAATGGAAGCCGGTCAACCCAAGTGGTTGGGCACCGGCCCGCATGCTGGCTTCGTCTTCCAACCCCCCTAGCCCACGATCGGCGGCAACCTGCGGCGCTTCCACCTCCCTCCTGGTCGACCTGTGCGGCCTTGTGGCCGCCCGATGTGTTGCGCCTCATGGCGGGAGGCCGCTCCCCGGTCCCTTGCGGTCCGGTCCGTCACATCTTTGGTCTTGTTTGTCATTTGTCCCTGTCCGCACCTGGCCCCTGTGGCTAGCGTTTGTTTGTTCTTTCATCTTTGGCAATGAAATCCCGTTTCATTCGTCTCAAAAAAAAAAAAAAAACATATAATAAGTAAAATTTGGAGTTAAAATGCAAAAGATATAGGTGGATGAAGTTTAGAGGTCAAGTTGGACGAAACTTAGTTAAAATCATCTTATTGGAAAAAGAATGAAAAATTAGAAATTAGAAAAATGCAAAATTAAATTAAATAGAATCCATAAATAAAATTAAAAATGAGTTTTGAACTATAGACTAGTAGAAAACAATGGATGAAGTTCGAAGTACCGATTAGCAGTCAAACTTCATCCACCCTTAACTTCCAATAGGGAAGTTCAGTTATCAAGTATATTATCATTTCAAGAATCTAATTTTTGTCTCTATAAGAAAAAAATGTAACATTTTAAAAATAGCAAACTAATAGAAAATAATTCAAGAATGCGATAGGTCCCTATTTAGTCTTTTGAAGCCAACCAGGTAATTTCCTTAGATTAGATTCTATAGAAGAGACTTAGAGGAGTTCATAGGTAGTTTATCCTTAGAAAACCAAGTTAAACTCCATAAGATAACAAGGAATGAAGTTTGGGAAGTAGATTAGATGAACTTCATTAGAAATTGTCCAGAATTGTGTTTTAGATATCCCTCTTTAACTTAATTAGGTAACCAAAATCTTAAATCAATTCTAAATTAGGAATCAAAGGAAAAGAATGGATGAAATTTGCATAGCCCTTTTGCAGGCAAACTTCATCTAGCTCTAACTTTTACTACAAAGGTCGGATTTCCTTGAAAAAAAATTGTACAATACTTATTAGTTCTAATTTTAAAATCTAATATAGGGGCCAAAAAATTGGACTCAAAAGTGTAGCATGAATAATATAGGATGCTATAATAAATGGCATTTTAGAATTATTTTGAATAGTAGAGTGTATTAAATTACAAAATATTAGGTGAAGATCCCCTTATAAAATATCCTTCAATCTCACGTGTATATTAAACCTCTAAGCTAGTCACCTCCCTAAAGATTAAATCTATAGGATTTCAGCCCCTCTCTTTTTCTTTTCATTGCCATTTGGGACCAAAAGAGCCATTCAAATTTCCACAAAATTCAATGGTTTGATTTGTTGAAAAAATGAATATTTTATAAGAAAATTATTTATTGAAATATAATAATGTCCCCGAGGCCAAAAATTGACTGTCTAGTCTTAGTGGACCCAATTCATTCAACTTAGGCCACGTCATACCACGTCTTTTTTGAATAAAAAATACATTCCACCAAATTGATCCTAATACTTGATACAAATGGATTCAAACATTGACAAAAAAGAATTTGTCCATTGATGACATCCTTAACCTATAGAAAAACAAGAAGTACTCCAAATTTCTAAAATTGTAAATATGTATTATAATATACAACTTAGAAGAATGCTTTAATGAATGATTTTCATAAACATGATCCATAGATCATACTTATGTAGTTGGATGTACTATTGCACTAATCAATATTTATCAATAAAAATTTAAATTTAAAAAAAAAATCAAAACTAATTTTAAATTGACTATTTGTAATTATTATAAGATTATCTTCTTCTTTAATCCCTAAAGAATTGTTTGTCCCCTCGGGGGTCAATTTGGGTCCGGGTAGGTTCTTATGACCTCAATTTTTAGTGATTTTTTTAGAGGATGTACGGTTTGCAACTTGGCAAGAGCGTCATGGGTATATAATTTTTATTTCAATCGGTGCTTAGGAAAAAAAGTTATGGCACAATAAGCCAAAAATGGAGGTCGGCGGGCAACACAAAAAAATCTCAAAAAGTCAAAATAATTTTTAATTTTTCTTCCTAAAATTATATATTTTTGTCTACATTTGAAGCTTTGATTCATTTTATTTGGACTCTTGATGAGAAAGTTATGGATAATCTTAGTTTTTTGGGCAACCTAAGCATCTTCTTGAAAAAATAACTCATAGGATTTATTTTTTAATGCAATTTTTATAATTTTACAATTGTTTATGTTAAACCTAAAGGAGCAAATACCATTTTTTTGACAACATTGTGATTTTGGACAGCTCACTACAACCGGAATTTTTATTTTTGTTCTTTGAAATTTTCACACAAGATGTGCCCAAGGAGTAGCTTTAAGGCCCGACAATTTCCATAACTTTTGACTATGTGGTTAAAAAGTTATTGCATAATATGTCATTTTCATTGGTCGGTGGGCAACCCGGGAATTGAAAAAACTTCTTTAAAAATCACTTTTCTTTTAAACAAAAATTTGAAATTGGTTCTTTAGATTTATATATACGTGGAAAGCTTTGAATCATTCCATCTTAATTAATGAGATGAAAGTTATGAGGAGTTTTAGTTTGAAGGTAGTTATGGAATCTCTACTCTAAAATAAACTTTGAAGTCCTTTATCTAACTCAATTTTTAATATTTTAAAAAAAAAAAAAAAACATTGGGTGTAGATTTTTTATTACAACATTATAACCGTTGGGATTGGCATTTTTCAATTCCATATTTCAACTCTTAACAATTTAGTGTTTTGAACATTTTCTACCTCTTTCTACTTACTATTTTTTTCCTATATGTTTTACAATTCCAAATGATCTGAAAATTTCCAAGCATGTAGCCAACTTGCCTTGAAGAATCAATCCAAAGAGTAACCACCATTTTGGACATTTTTTCATACAAATGTGACCTTGTGAAGTGTAGCTGCCCGGATTTTTGTAAGGCCAAAAAAAGGATTTTTGTCAATTCAAATGCTATTATCTTGCAATCCATGAGGGGAAATTTCTGAAATTTTATCCACAACTTCTCAAACTAGTTTAATTCAAGATCTTGTGGTTAAATTTTTTCTAAAATGTGTTTTTCTTCTAAAATTTGGTACTTGTATTAGAAATAGCAGTTTTGGAGCGGTTTTGGTGAAAACATAGTCTCTAACCTTTAGGGGGTAAGCAAGGTTGTATTTGCTTGCTAGAACAATCTCACCATTGGGATTATTGTATTTCAATTTCATCGTAGAGCTATTAACAATTTAGTTTTTCCTTCAATCTTGAACCTACTTCTACTTAACAAATTTTTAATGAGTAAAAATTAAGTGCTTTTTTCTTGAATTTTTTTTCCTAGATTCTTAACTCAAGTATTCAACATGAAAACTTAGAAAATCAAAATTGGTAGTACAAAAAATGTAAGTTAAGAAGATTCAAAGCCAAAAAATCTAGTCAAGCAAGGTGAAAAAAATTTGTTTTCTTCACTTTGGATGCACAAATAAACCTTGAAATCTATAGGGTCAAAGTTTCTGAAATTTCTTGTAGACATTCTTATACTAGTCCAATATAAGATCCTATGGTTAGATATGCAAAAAAAAAACAAGTTTTAAAGGTTTTTTCTTTTTGCAATAGAAGTGGCATTTATTAGTGTATTTTGATGGAGAAAAGGCCTCTTCCTTTAGGGTTTAAGGTTTAAATCTGAAGCTCTAATGATGGTTATTAAAAAAAAACATTTTATTTATTTATTTAAGTTACTTTTCAAATATCATTTTTAGAATTGAAAGAGTTACTTTTTGAGGAGAACATATTGGTATTTGTTGAGTATAAAATATAATCAAAACAAAGTCTTCAAAACCTATATTGTACAAATGTTAAAGAAATAACATAAAAAAATTTATCCAAAAAATATGTAAAATTATAAATTTGGATATTTGTAAGTATTTGCATTTATCCATTGTTCAAATTTTTAACATCTGGTCCTATAGGAGTTAATAATTGTGTTGCCTATCTATACTTGCCAAACTATATGGACAAAATGTTGAACAAATGTCAATTATGTATATAGCTACCTTAGAGAATTTGCACCATTGCTCTCAAAGTGTGTAATATTTGTCAAATATAGATGGTACGTACTCCTAGACTTTCTAAATATTTTTTTAACCCTAGATCTTTACATGTCAAGCAATAGCCCTTCAAATCTAACATTCATTAATTTTATTCTATATTTTACTTGGTGATTGGCCAATTGGATGTTTTTAGGATACATTTGAAGAGATTTGACGCCTCTCTCAAAGTGGTACTAACTTAAACTTTGAAAGTGCCATGTTGAGCAAGCAATGACGTAGGTGATTGTAGCACTTGCTACAAAGTAAGACAAAAAATAAGAATAATATATACTCATCCTAAGCCACATGCAGTTGGGCCTTTCTACTTTTTTCTTGTGGAACAAAGGGGGTCCTTTATTTGTGTCAAAAAAAAATTATAGTCTTTATGACCAACTCCAGTGAAGGAACTATTAGGGTAGTTCTATTAGCTACGGCATGGAGTATACGATAGAACTACCTATTACCTAGACGCCATGGGCAACCAATAGGATGTGTGAATTTCAGTAGAAGTTGGGATCGATTTTAGTGATTATTTTTTTGGATGGTTGTAAATTAGGTTCAAAGTTTGACAACTTGAGTAATGTCAATAGCAAGATAGGACATGATTGCCAGGTGTTACAAAAATGACAACATGAGATACTGGAAATGGTGGTATGTCACGACACATGTTCTTGGTTTTCGAATAAATTTTCACATGTTCTTGGTTGCGGTAGCACTATGGGCACGGAAGTGTTATGACACTTGTCCCTACTTTGGAGTGTTCAAGTCAGCAAGAAGTACTCTCACAATGAATAGTAATAGAGGACTCTACACATTGGGTATGGGTTTAGGCCCACTTTTGACTTCCAAAAACTCATAGTAAATAGAATTCAAGGAAAAAAACTAACGAAAAATTTGCAAATGCCCATCATTTCTATCTTTGTATGGGGCAAAAAATTTACAGTCCTCTCCAGATCATTCACAGAATCGTTGAAGTGATCGACTATGAACTGGTTCCATTGCAGGTGTGCAGTGCAAAAGGTGGGCCCCCCAGGCCCCCTTATTTGGAAGTTGGGCAGGGCCTTGGAAACCCCGCCCAATCACCACCCCTGCACACCCAGATGCCGTATTGCCGTTCCCCCCAGCCCGGAGAAGATTGCTTGCTTCCCAGGAGCACTGGCTACAACAAATGGGCCGGCACAACAAACGAAATCACACTCATGATTCACTCAGGGGCCTGAGTAGTTCAGTGACGGTTGGGCAGAGGAGAGACGGAGTGCCAGAACAATAATAATAAAGGTAGGATGGACAGGGTTAGGATTGGGACCCAGGAATGTCTCCATCCCCAGCGGACCACAGCAACTGGTGTGTGCAGTACCGGGACAAGCCAGGCCACTCCGTCCGTGCAGAACTGGGGATGGAGCCATCATTGTACAGAGCATATTGCAGCAAAAGTGGTTACACGTAACCCTAGAAGGACGGGAATAGGACCACTCGTTTCAAAGCCTCATTGCCCCCATCATCACTCTGTTAGGCTGCCATTTTGCAACTAGATATGAATGAAGAAATTTATGTTTACTTTTCAGTGATGAAATTATATGTCTACTACATGTCTCCAAGAAAATTCAAAATTTTTTATGAAAAATTTGAAATTACTGTGATTTATTTAAGTAGAAAGAGAACTAATTTATATCAAATACAAAATATACTCAATTTTTTTGATATTTTCACCGTAGATGTAAATATATGAGTAGTATATAAACATCATGGTATGAGACAAAGCTACCATGCCACTCTAAAATTAGGAAATCAGCAAACCACGGTTGTAGATTAATGGTTTGTTGACCTACAACCATAGTTTGTTGATTTTCTAATTTTAGAGTGCTATAAAGTATCAAAAATTCCAATTGCCGAGAAGAAATTGTTCTTGATAGGTTTCATTTCATTAGTTGGACTCAAATTCAAAAAATAACCTTTTTCATGGCTCTAGCTCACATCAAGTGTAAACAATAAGAAATGGCCAAAATATACTAATGTTCTCTCAAGGGTGATCCTTAGAAACTACATCTTCTCAAACTGGCGTTCTACAAGATCCTATGGTTACATGTGTCCAAAAGTGTGTTTTTTCTCCTAAAATTTGGTACTTATACTAAAAATGACAATTTTGGAGCATTTTTGGTGAAAACATAATATTTTAGTCCAAAATATTTAGGGATTAAGCATCTTCTTCAGTTCTTTAGAAAAAATAATAATAACATAATGAAAGAATTTGCGATACTATTGATTCAAAATGTATCAAAGCAATATCTAAAAAACAAATTTGATGGAAAAAAGTTACTTTTTTTCATCCTATAGACTTAAATGAAGTCATCCAAAGAACATATTGTGTCCTTAGTAGTGTTTTAGGGTTAAGTTACTAAGGTAGACCAACTCAATTCTATCTTCTATTTTTGGCCCCAATTTTGTCAAAAAAATAAATACAAATTTATTAATTGTTTTAACAAAATCAATGAATTAATGCCTATAGTGTGTACCATGTCAATCCCTCATTGGTGAGTACTTAAGGCAATTGTCCCTTGCCTTTTGGTGTGCCCCATTTTTAGGTGCTCCCCTCCTTTGCCCGCGAAGTATTTTCTGGGTGTTTTACTCGCTCTTAACGTGTGCTTGCTCTCGCCTTTGGCGTTCTTTCTAGTCTCAATTCCAATCATGCCTATGAACATTTGTTTCACCCCTCTTGCTATGTCCTCAAGCATGTAATTGTCTTTGGATGATATTTGTGTTTAAAGTGAAGAAAACAAGTTTTTCAGCACATTGCGGGACTAGATTATTTGACTTAGGAAAAATCTAAATTATTAATATCTCTTAAAATGGAGTTAAAATGCACTAATCCCAATGGTGAGATTGTTTTAGGAAACAATTTAACCCCTAAAATCCCGCTTGTCCCCTCGGAGGACAATTTGGGTTTGGGTAGGTTTCTATTGTCTCAATTTGAAGTGAATTTTTTTGAGATTTTTTGAGGTTGTGTAGCTTTGCAAGAGCTTTGGGGATATATAATTTTTGTTTCAATCGGATGCCAGATGAAAAAGTTATGGCACAATGAGCAAGAAATGGAGATTGGCGGGCAGCCCAAAAGAAATTACAAAAAGTCAAAATTATTTTTTTTGAATTTTTTTCCTAAAAGATTATGTTTTTACCTATACGTGGAGATTTGATTCATTCTACTTGGACTAGGGATGAGAAAGTTATGGACAATCTTAGTTTTTCGGGCAATTTAAGCATCTTCTTGAAATAAAACTTTTTGTTCAACTTTGAATGCTAATATCTTCCAATCTGTACGGTGAAATTTGATGAAATTTTTACTACATGATCTCAGACAAGTTAAGTACAAGATCCTACGGTTGAATTCCCAAAAAAACAAAAAAAATTGGTTTCCTTAAGTGAATATAACAGAAGTGGTAGTTTTGAGTGGTTTTTGGCAGAAATCACCCTTGGGGTTTTAGGAGTTAAACCATGTAGAATTTTTTTTTAAATATAAAAATTGCATTGAAAAATGAGTCATACAAGTAATTTTTTCCAGAAGATGCTCTAATTGCCCGAAAAACAAGATTGTCCATAACTTTCTCATAACAAATCCAAATGGAATGAATAAAAGCTTTCCATGTAGACAAAAATATAATCTATAAGAAAAATAAATTCAAATTTTCAAATTTATTTTGTTGTCCTCTCTCCCCTATTTTTGAGCTTGTATGGACATAACTTTTGTTCGCAAGCACCAATTGAAAAAAAAGTAATACTCCCATGAAGCTAATCAATTTTTCTATCTTAAAAAAAAATTCAAAAAATCATGACAAAAATTGAGCCCCAAATCAGGGTGGTAATAGACTCATCTACTTTATCCTACCTTAGTACCTTAACTTCCCACCCAATCTAGAGCCTGTTCCTCACCACTATGACACCATCATTGCAACATCCAAACCCCAGACTTCGAACTGTGCATTCAGATATTCGTTCTCTGCAGCAAGGCTGCAAGACATGGGGATTGTGTTTCTTCTTCTGGAACCTTCTACAAAAGAGCATCTCCAATGGTCTGACAAAAATAGGTTAATCAAGGCTAAATTGATTTTATCTCCCCCTGTGTAAGAATTTTCAGTCTGAATTTTTTTAGTTTTGTATGTGCATAAGATTTGGAGAGTGGATCGGTTGTGCGTCCCATGCTTGCAAATCGTTAAGGTAAGTGGCTCATAAAGCGACCCTTTAAGGGCTGTTGGGTCTTTTTGATGTGTTTCAGATGCTCAAAAATATTTTTCCTTATTTTTCACCTGAAGAAAATTTGATGCAGAATCTAACACAAGTGGTTTCATATTTTTTGGAGTATTTATGAATTACTGATGAATTTTCAAAGAATTCTGTCATAGGCAACTATTTGTGATCCTAGGTCCTACAAAACCCACACACATGCAGTCTGAAAAAAGATATGTCTTGACCCAAAACAAGCACTGTCGCATGCAAAAAGTAATACACAAGGTTTCTAAATGCGACCCTTACTAAGGGCCGCTTTACACCTAGAGGCCGGGCCAATTTTTCACCAAGCCAATTGCCCAAAATTTCAGCCCATTCTTGGGTTAGAAGCCAGCCTCATTAAATCTGACATTGGCCTTCAGGCCAAGAATTGGCCTTGAATTGGGCTCCCATTTTTGGTGCACCCAATTCAACAAGCTGGGGCCATGCTCGGGCCATGTCAGATCATCTATTTGAGGAAAAAAAACTCTGACATAACAAATTGGCCCGGCCTCTAAGTGTAAAGGGGTTGAGGCTGATTCAAGCCTTTCAACCAATCACAAGCCATGATTCTTGACCTCTGACACACCAAATTGGCCCGGCCTCTAGGTGTAAAGCGGCCCTAAAATTAAACAGACACTACATTCTTTTAACATTTGTAAGAAGGCAATTGGACAATCAATTCTCATTTAGAAAAATTAAGTGAACACACACTGGCTTTAAAATGGACCCTCCCTAGCTCGTAATCCATCCATTGGCAAAGTTTAAAGCAGTAAATGACAAGTCTTAATTATGCTCACATTGTTGACAATCCACTTAATGTCCGTTTTAGAACCACCACTTAATTTGTTTTGGAACCACCTACATGACTGTCTCAAGAAGCGGATCGCTTTATGAACCACTTACAATAATTTAACCTTTGAAGTCCCAAGGCCTCTTTTCCATCAAAAACACTCAAAACTGCCATTTCTTTAGCAAAGTGCAAAATTGTTTTCCCCTCTTCATATATAACCAGAGGATCTTGTACTAGACTAGTATTTGAATGTGTGGCAGAAATTTCACAAACTTTGACCGTGTAGATTGCAAGATATTTTATTTCAAGTGAAGGAAATCAAATTTTTTTTTGCACCTTGCTCAACTACATTATTTGGCTTTGAACCTTCATCACTTATAATTTTTGCTCTATTGACTTTGAACTTCTAATTTTATACAATAAAGAATTGAGTTGAAAGTTTAGGCATTTAAAAAAAACAAAAAAACACTAGTTTTTACTCATTAAAAAATTGTGAAGTAGAAGTAGGTTCAAGATTGAAGGAAAATCTAAATTGTTGATAGCTCTAAGATGGAATTGAAACACACTAATTTCAATGGCTAGATTGTTCTAGCAAGAGATTTTAACCTTGCAAAACTTTTCTTTCTGAAAATTTGTGAAAATTGAGGTTAGAAATAAATCCTACAAGTTATTTTGTCAAGAAGATGCTATGATTGTCCATAACTTTCACATAACAAATCCAAATGGAAGAAACCAAAGCTTGATATGTACATAAAAGTATAATCTATACAAAACAAAGTTTTTAAATTTTTTACTTCAAGTTTTTGAAGTTTTTGTTTGGCTTGCTGAACTAAAAAATGTTTTTTGTGTTCCATAACTTTTGCTCCTTTGCTCTGATTGAAATTTAAAATATATTTTTGTAAAGCTAGTGTGTTTATCTATCTCCACAAAAAATTCAAAAAATCTGAAAACATATTGAGACCATAGAAGCCTTCCCCAAATCCATTTTGTCTCCCAAAGGGACAATGGGACTTTAGGGGTTAATTTCTAATCAATGGCAAGTCTCGTTGTGTTGGCAAACTAAGCAAAAGATTCTCATCATTGTTGATGTCATTATCAAACATGAAAATAATTATTTGGTGGAGTTGCAAAACAATTGTAATTTTTGTTGTACAAAAGAGAATATTTGGGTGGGACCAAACATTTATTGTTCACCATTCGTCCTCAAATCATTAGAGTGGATTTATGAGTTAGATTGTTGGAGATGGTATACAATAGATTGTTGCAAAAAGGGATGATGTTGCAAAACGAACCCTATTAGATTCACATCTAAATTAGATAACTTTTGAATATGATAGTGCAAGGTCTATTTTAGGTGCACCAATAAGATAGACAAACTATAGGTTGGATTCTTCATCTGTACGTTCTAAGTCCAAGATTCCATTTAATTCTCAAGATTAGATTTAAGGTAAGGAGCTAAAAAATAAAGTTTGGGGCTTCCTCTAAGTACTAAGTTTAATCTCGGAGTCTTGATTCACTTTTAAAATGCCTACATTATAGCACTTTTCAAAATTTTAGCACCAAAAAAGAAGGATTTGGAGCAAGAGTTGGAATTCTATTTTGGCTAAATCCAACTCTTATTTGAAGATCCAACTATTATTTTGTATGTAATACACACAAATCCTTGAATCAAACCACCTTTTAGAGGTGAAATTTTGTATGCAAATTTGTCCATTGCAAATTCTAAGCATGAAATGCCTCCAAAATAGGAATTTTGACTTTTGGGTTCTATTTTAGACCTATTTTTGTCGTTGTTGTGATGTGGGTCATTTAGTAGTTTTACTATTTTTAAGTCGGTTCCAAATTGAGAGGTGGTTAGGCTCGTTGGGGTGGTTAGAATCCATGGGTGGTTAGCCTTGTTGGGGGAGGGTAGACTCTTGGGTGGCTAGCCTTATTGGGTTTAGGATTTTATTAAGCATTTGTTCCATATTGTTTGCAACCTTGTGACCTTCTTGTGGGTACTCAACTTCTAAAGGCCCATTGTCCCTACGAGAGTTTTTTTGGAGTTTGGATAGGTTCTTGTGAGCTGCAATTTTACTTGAATTTTTTGAAACTTTATGTGGATGTGTAGCTTAGCAAGAGCTTCATGGATATTCAATTTTTATTTCAATCCAATGCCAAGTGAAGAAGTTATAGACCTTTTTAAGTAAATTTCAACTCAAAGGGCAGGTCGGGTTGCCAAAATTTTGTTGATTGAGCCGAGGGACAAATGCACATGCCTTGTTGATTATAAGGACAAAGACTAGGGTAGACAACATATGAAGGGTTGAGACCATTAGTCAATGTCAAAGACTCTAGGATTTCTTGCCATGGTTTCATGGCAAAAATTCTAAGATTTGGGAAATAAATTTATAAATAAATGAGAAATACCAATGTGAGAATTTTTCATTAAAAAGTTGAATTAGCAAAGTGTAGAAATTGCTTCATTCATTTGACATTTAGTGAGAAGCTTATTAGAAGAGTTGTTTTTATAATGAAATCCATTGTCTCTCATGAATTCACAAAGGATATGGAATAAATTGAAGATGAAAGCTTGAGTACTCATTGTCAAAACTTAGGATTTGTGTTTGAAGTATAATTTTAGACCTCATTTAGGCATATTAGGGTTTTTTTTCAAAAAACTTTGAGTATAATAAATTGTGAAATAAAAATAAATTTCATCTTCAAAAATCCGTTTGAGATTTAGATCCTCCAGTCAAAACTTATAGACAAAATTTAGAGAGGATGTTTGAAAATGTCAAACAAAATTCTCTTCCAACTTTTCTTAGAAATTTGTCCATAACTTTTGATTGGAGGCTTGAAAGTTCAGATGGACATTGGAGATGAAAAGTTACTTTGATTTTCTAACTTCTTTAAATTAAAAGCTTTTTTTAATTTTTTTAATTCTACTATGCCTAAATGAAATTTGAAATTCTACTTCAAACACAATTCCTACTTTGAACTTAACTATGAATAGTTGGGCTCCTACTAATTCTAATTTGCAAATCTAACATGGATTGTTCTACCTCCTACCATCCCATATGTATTTAACCCCTAAAGGACCGAGGGGGGTATTCAGGGAGACATTGTCAAAAACTGTGGTTTTTTAGTTTGTTAATCAAAACTAAAAATTGAAACTTTTTTTTGAAACTTCAACCGTAGATAACTAAAGTAAAGTATTTTACCAAAGTGTGGAAAAAATTTCAGCCAATTTGACCGCGTGGATTGAAAGATTATAACGTTTGAAGTTTGAAGAAAATGTTTTTTTTTGAAACCGCCCCAAGATAGCTAACAAAGTTTGACTACGCTTAGAATGTGATTTGAGTATTTAAATTTGTTTTTTTCTAGACAATTGTATGCCATATTTTATTAGTTACATACATGCCAAATTTCAAAAGTTGATGAGCTTTTCTGCAAAAGATTCTCCAAAGATTCCCAAATTGCTCGAGCTGCCCCAAAAGTTCAAGGCAGCATAACTTTTGATCCGGGCACCCGATTGGGAAAAAAATTATTTTTTCACGAAGGAGGCACATATATGTACATTGTGTCCAAATTTCATGAACATCTGACCAAAAATGACTTCATAGGAACCTACCCGAGATTTCTTGCGTACGTTGAACGGACACTTGGTCCTTTAGGGGTTAAAAAGCTTATTTTCTCATTTGTAATTCAAAACAAGTTAAAACTACTTCTAAAGCTATCCGAAGTGTCTCAATGGATTTAAATTTAATTTTTTTAATACTTCAACTTTCAAGCAACAAAATTACCTTACATTGCATACTTCACTTTGTGCCTTTTCTTAGTGTGTCCACCGTTTGAATGCCTTGAAAGAAGGTGGATGAAAGATGTCAAGCTTACAGTTCCCAATGAAAAGAACATGCTAGGATTAGACTGAGAATGGAGGTGAACCCATTTTCCAAAGCATGCCTAAAGCCCCTATAAATTATTTACATAGTCCTTTTGAATTCTATAGGAGTAGAGGATTTGTTTTTTTCCAAAAAAAATTTGTGAATTTCTTTGTAAAGATTAATATGTCTTTAATCTACCATTTGGATTTCTAAGTTTCAAAATTATGTGGTGGCAAATGTATTCAAAAAATTATGTTGTGCATTATAAACTTTTGGGTATTGTTGCATTGCAAGATTTAAAAAAAATGTGTTCCATGTCATTTTTGGTTTGAATTTTTTTGAAGATATGAATAACATTATGTTGAATACAATAAATTTTTTAATTTAAAATCATAGTGAATTATTTTTCCACAAGCAATGGTCAAAGGCATTTAAAATTGTTGGGTACAATGAAAAAAGTAAAAAGATTTCCTTGCAAATGCTTATATCTTTCAATTCCTATGGTCAAATGTCACAAAATTTTACCACTTCTTCTTCTATAATTCTACTACAAGATCCTATGGTTAGATTTTTTTTTAATTGTTGAAAATTTCAATGAACGCAGTAGTAGGGACAGGTTTGAGAGGTTTTCACAAAAAAATGGCCTTGGGCCTTTAGGGGTTAAAGGCTTAATTTCCTTCTTTGAAACTCTTGTTTTTCAATACTTAGCTTTCTCTTTTGATTTGGATGGACTTAATTTGAAAAAACTTTCAATCTAAGTTGGGAGAAACTCAAATTGATTAAATGTATCATCACTTAATGGAGTCATTTTTCTTTGCAAATTATATCCTTACTGAGTATTGTGGTTGTGGATTGCTTTTATTTTTTATGTTCTTAAGAGCATTTAACTTTAGAGTTTGAGAGGATGCAGTAAGCAAATTGGAGAGGGATTCAAGTGCTATTGCATCTTACAAATATTGAATGTTGAGCTTTGAGATTAGGATTGCAAGTGAAGGGAATTCGCTAAAGCAATAGCGTTGTTATCTTTACTATTGAGAAACTAGGTTCTTTTAGATTATGTGGATTAGATTAAGTGTTGATAAAAGTTAATGTAGTCTTTTGGAATTTCTTCTCTTTTCACAAACATTTATTACAACCAGGACTCTAGGAACCCCATGCTTTTTTGGATAGGTAGTAAACTCCACGACACCGTAAACTATTATGTGTAAAAAAACTTGGAATTGAAAGTTGGAGCTTTGTCCTTCAAATTGTGGAGCTCCAAATTCCAAAATTTTATTGTTCTTCAACTATTCAACAAAGTTGGCAGTTGGCCATCATTCGGGCCATGTAGAATTGGAACATTGTGACATAGTGAAAATTGGCCCCGCTATTTCAGTTAACCTTTTCAAGGAACCTTGTACAACGGCTTAAAGATTGAACTAAACAATTGCCCTAAAACAAAATTTGATTGGTCAATGCATTAGTATTCGGGATTGGGAAAGAACTTGATCTTGACAATATAAATGTACTTTGTAGAGAATGGAAAAAATTCTTCAACACTCTGGTTAAAATTATAGGACGTTATGTCGTTTAAAAATTTATATTAGTCTTTGTTGAGGGATTCATATAGTGTCCAAAAAATATATATTATGGTAATTGGAAATTCTCTTTTAATTAACAACATCCAATAAAACCTAACACAATGTCATAATTGGAAGCATATAGAGATTAGTGTAGGAATGTATTTTTTTGTTTAGGAATATATGTGCACAATGATTTTTTTAAACATTCTCTAAAGAATTTTTATTTAATTTCTAATTTTTATCGTGCTCTACAGAAAATAATATTATAGTAAAATTATAGAAAGCTAGCCATTGTCAGTAGACATGTATGTATTAGTTAGGGATAACTTGTAAATGAATTTGGACAATTCAATGGAATTAAAAAGGTAATTATATTTTGAAATTAGAAGTGAATTATTTGTAACAAAGATGTTAAACTTTTTAATTTGTGTTAAAAACTTTTAACCAAAATTCCCATTAATTTTTCAATAAATTTAAAAACAAAAGTCTTGAATTAGGCAACTTAAATTTTTTATTTTATTCTTTCTTTCTTTACATTGGATGCATTTGTGTTTAGATGAAATTTTTTAATTCATTCTAATATATGGTAATGGTTAATAAAATGAAACATATGAGAATTTTGAAATTGTTAAAAGTTTAATGAGTTGAAGAAGAATCTAAATTTCCATAGTATGCTTTTGAATGTGACTTCAATCCAATTTGAATTAGACAAAAACTTTAATTTACCTTCTTAATTGATTAATTGCATTGATATTACAAAAGTCCCTTCCTATAAATTATTAGTAGATTGAATGATTTTTCTAGTTAATTGATGGATATGTAGTAAAATATCATTATTCTAGTTCCAAAATTCAAATAATCTCCTTTCTTGATTAATTACGTTGATATTTCAATTAATTGATTGATATGTAACAAAATATCATTACTTTAGTGCCAAAATAATATCCAAATCAATATTGTAGTACACATTATCAAATTCATTTTAGTAAATATTATACATATATTTTTAGCAAATCAATGCTAAATTAACAATTAAAACTTAAGCTTTTGTTAATAAAATTTTAATAAATTAATTAATTAGGTGTTTTAGGCCTTTGTAGAGTTTCAAAAAACCTAGCTCAAGATCTTAATTAAATTTTCTAGTTGCAAAAGCCTAGAAGTTCATCCAAACATGTAGGGTGTTCTATCATTTTGTAATCTACCTTGAATTTTAGTCAATCTTACATTTTGGAGTTTATATGAAGTAAAATTGATTTTTTTCACTATATATTTAGCATCACAAAGAAAAATTAGAGAATTGAGACCATACCCTTTGCTATATATGTAAAAGATAATTGTTGTATCAATATTCATATTTATCAATACTACTAGGTACCTAAATTTTATTTTAAAAATTTAAAAGAAAAACATTGATCCAATGCATATCACGATTTGAAATTGTTTTCATAAAGTGTTCATACAAACATGTGTAATATTTAGCACCTACCACAACATTACTATTTTCATATAGGTTGGATGTCTTTGGTGAACAATGTAGTTGAAAAAGAAGTAGTAAGCTTAGCTTGTTGGTCTCTAAGTATTCACTCATAGTCAAGGTCCAAACAATTACAAAATATTTCACTTTCCATCATTTATTTATTTATTTTTGAAACATGCGGCCTTCAAGGGCTGCAACAAGGACATATACAAGACACATCACATCATCCATGGCAACTTGGAATAGTTTTTCTAAAGATATACACCATGAGTTTTTTCCCCATCATGAACAAGTGGAGGAACAATCCCCCTCCCCTTGCGAATTAGCACATGCCCCCCCCCCCCCCCCCCCCCCAATGCAAATAAACAAAGCTAGCATATGGAGCCCCCACTCGAACAATGTTAGCATGGGCAATTGAACCCGGAACCTTATAGATTCCATTAGAAGTTCCTACTACTTGACCATCACCCACGATAGTTTTAAATCATTTTCGATGACTTCTCACCATTAACATTACTACAAGGAATGGCTTTCCTTCCCTTCTTCACTAATGTTATGCCAATGATGAAGTACATACAAACAACAAGGAGACATGGGTACAAGTACAAATGCAAGTTAACCCCTTTACGTTATAGCCGTACCCAAGCTTGAATACCTTCCCCAAACCCGGACACGTTACCTACCCAAGCAAACACTAGACCCCTAGCTAGGCTTTTTCCTGTTGCATGCCAATTATTTTTTCCAGAAGTCCAACTGAAGCTTCTCAAACTCCAATGAACTTGGAAACCTGCACTCCAGCCAGAGAATGACGCTGTGGTATTGTCCCATGCAGATTGTTTTTTTTAGTAAAACCTCAAATAAAATTTGAAGACCTGACCTGCTTTTTGGAGACGTGTCGTAATAAGCTCATGCCACTTTTCAGTTCATATGGAAGCTACCCTAAATAATAAGCTTCCATTGATTTCTAGGTTCCACAAGATAAACGTTTTGCATGCTTGCTCTACGGTTAGCCAAACATGAAGGGTAGGAAGGCTACAAGTACGGTAACTTACATCATTGCAAGTACATTCGGGGGAGCTGCTCCAGCAATTTGCCTCCTCTTTGTAGAACGAGTTTTTTTTCTGTTTTTCTTCTCAAAGAGCCCTCGTTGCATCTTCACCTTATCAAAATCTCCCGGTTCATTTCCTGTACTAAAGTAGGAGGCTCTGAAATGGAACACGCAATAGAAACAGACCCTGTAAGTGGATGTGAAATGGACATGAGTTGGTTCTGAAATTGACATGTATAGTCATTGAATGAATCAAGGAAAAGAAAAGCATTATCAACTACAAGAGTCAATCATTTGCTTTGTTTTGCTTCCCCCATCTTTCTTTAGAATTGCAAGTGAACCGTTTATAAAAGACTCCTAGGGTCATAAATAGGGACTTATGATCCAAATCGTTTGGAAATTCATAAGTAATTCAAAAATACTTGAAAAAAAATATAAATCTACTTGGATTAGATTCCTCATCTATTTTTCTTTGTTTAACAAATGAGATAAAATTATTCCCGTCCAATGAAATACATGAAAAAGGCGGACCTGCCCTTAGATGTGCCATTTCTGAGCCTCCTACCTTATCAAATTCTCACCGGATAATTTCCTTCAACTTCAAATTGGAAAAGGCTAACTACAATCCTCCTCTTTCAAAGACATGCCTGTTCTAAAATTAAACTCCAAGTTTCATTAAGGTGGGTACCTCCAAAGCCGCCACCAATTGCTACTATGCATATTTACTATTAATAGACTATTCAAATTTTCATATTTCCTTATTGGCAAGTGAAAGGAGGTTCCAGTGCACCAAAAAAATGCAACATTTGGATACTATATGCAAAAATTATGAAGGAATAAAGTTTGATTCTAAATGTGTTTCTTTTAGATAGGTACATAATTGATTTTGGAGATGAACATAAGGTGAAGATGGCAGTTTAGGATTAGTGGCACATTTGGAGGTGCCCACCGTACATCATGTTTGTTGTATGGATAACGGAGCATGGGCTGGCTGCGATGACCAACTCTAAAGCTATACATGCCCCCGCCCTAGCCAAGCCCTTGGCAACATAAGCTGAAACTTGCATTTGGCATTGTACAGTACCCGGCAACTTTGAATCGTCCACCCCATTCTGCCAATCAAAAGAACTTTGAACAATATATATTATGATTGACATTTTTTGTCTTGCATGATCAACAGTCAATTCTTACGCACTTCCAATCAAGCATACCAAATTTGGGTTTCAAAAAAGTAAAATTGCATTTTTAGTGAATTATTTCACTTAAAATTCATAGTTTTATATGATAATTGATTGAAAATCGTTGGTGATTAATTTTTTAAATTCAATTGCGACAATATATAGGAAACATTTACACGCACATCTTTCCTTCAATAGACATTTCCAAAAACTTTTAGAATTTCCTCACAAAGGTTTCAAAGGTTGTCGTGACAATGTCCAATTTTTGAAAAATAGATATTTCTTTATTGTAATTAGATTTTTCTATTTGACCTTTATGTTGTTACTAATTTTGTACATTTGAACATGAATGTATAGTTGTTTTGCCAAAATCTAATTACAATAAAGAAATATCTATTTTTCAAAAATTGGACATTGTCACGACAACCTTTGAAACCTTTGTGAGGAAATTCTAAAAGTTTTTGGAAATGCCTATTGAAGGAAAGATGTGCGTGTAGGTATTTCCTACATATTGCCGCAATTGAATTAAAAAAATTCATCATCTATATTTTTCAATGAATTATTGTATAAAATCATTAAAATTTAATGAAAGAATTCACCAAAAATAGAATTTTGATTTTCTGAAATTCAAATTTGGTATGCTTGATCGGAATTGCATAAGAAGTGAATGTTAATTATGCAAGATGAAAAATGTTAACCATATGATACATTCTACAATTTTCTTTTGACTGGCAAAATGGAGTGGACGATTCGTGCTTGCCGGGTACTGTACAGTAACAAACAGTTGCTAAACCTCCAGTCAAGCTTGTATAAGGTAGGAGGCTCTTAAAGCAACACTTTAAGAGTTGATTGCATTTTTAGGGAAGCTAAACTCCTTGGAACAATTTTCAGTAAATTTTACTAGGAAGAAAAATGGAATTGGCATCTAATCCAAGTTGTTTCATATTTTTTGGACCTCCGTGGAATTAGTTACAAAATTTTTGAAGTTGAAATGCAGTGGTTTCTAAAAGCAACCCCCTCCTGAAATGTATAATGTTGGTACATTGAAGAAAGTAAAATGTACCTCTGTGTTAGAGGTCGCTTTTAGAGCCACATACCCTAGTATGTGGTACATCCCTGGGCTTCGCACTCATGCTGCTCCCCTGTAAAAGACGTTGAGTGCATTGAAATGAACATGAAGCCTTGCATCAAGCAAGGATTTAATTCCAAGATAAGCTCGAAATCCACTCAAAATATAGAGAAAATAACTTGATTGTCATTGAGAGAGGAAGAAGTAACTAAATCCACGCCTACAACCAGATAATCCAAGGTGAATTTGTAAAACATATTACGTAGTATAATTTTAGGGCCAAACTTGAAGCAATCTCCATCAAAAATATAGTCGCATCCAACAATCCAAGTATTAGTCTTGGATTTGATATGGCAAATGGCTAAAATCTGACTATTTTACACTATAACAAAACATGGTAAAAGAAAACCGCACTCAAAATCGAGTGCGGTTCTTTTTGCCACGTTTTTGTGAAGGCGCACGTAGTGGGCAGTCAACTTCTTTTGCAATTTCCCACTGCAATTTTTGAAATTTGAAAGCGTGTAATATACCGTTGAAAAGGTATTTTTAATACCTTTCTAATGGTATGTTACACATTCCCAAATTCTAAAAATTGAAGTGCAAAATTGCAAAAGAAGCTGACTGCGCGCGTAGTGGGTCTGTACAAAAACGTGGCGAAAAGAACCGCACTCGATTTTGAGTGCGGTTTTTTTTTACCATGTTTTGTTACAGTGTTATGAAAGTGGTGGTTACATATCCACCTTTTATTTTTGCACACCAATTGGTTGTCGGTCCTACTAACTTTTTGTTTGATTTTGGTTTCTCCATTTTCACACTCCAACTAGCTATTTTCCCAAATGCACCAGCTAATAATGAACTAACTGGCGTTTCTCCACAAACATTGCTTTATACTTGCATAGCCTATTACCAATATTTTTCTACATATATAATCATCATTTTATTGGAATTCTGGAGGTTGGGGAGTACCTCATCTCAAATTTTTTGTTAGAGCATCCATAGTGCATTCATGAGTGGAAACATGTGAGATCTCTTGGACCATGTGTCCCCCAATCACATTCTTGGTATCGTTAGAAAGCTCTCTATAGAGAAGAATGCATGGAATTTGTTTTGTGTCGTTCTGACTCACAACAAGAGGATATCAAATTTCATAAATTTCATAAATTAAAAAAATTAGAAAATTATTTTTATTTTTTATTTTTTATTATATTGTGGCAACGGCACAAGATAGATTAATCTATATGAAAATGTAGGGCATGGGCTTCCATGTTAGTTATTCTTCAACTGGGAGTCCCTACCCAACCATTACAAAGTAAAGACCTACTAATATGTTGGCTTGGTGGGGAACCCTCACATGGGGTGCTACTAGGGCAAATATAAGTTTGAACTTTTATAAATGGGGAGGGGAAGGGTATAATAAGAAATTCACACACATTAGATTCCCTCAAGATTGACTAGCTTCCACCAATGGGATTGTCCACTAATAATGGTGTCTTTCTTTTCTACTTGCCTACTTTGGCAAAACAATTGATTATTCCTATTTTGTTTTATTACTTGAATTACCCATAGAGATGCCCATGAGGCCAACATATAAACAAGCCCTAATTTAACAATGACTATTTACTATTATTAACAATTTAAAAAAATATTTCCTATCACCACCAATAGTAGAAGAATAGGGCAATGGATTTTTTTATTTATTATTATTTTAATTTTTAATTTTTAATTTTATGTGACCACAGTCAATTTTACATGGTTTTTTAGCCCTTGTCCCCCCTTAGAAAATATTATATTAATAAAAAATAAAATAAAATTCCATATTAATTGATTTCTAAATGGTATAAATACTTATTTTCAATGAAGTTTTTTTTATCAAGAGTATTGATATCAATATTAATTAAAAAGAAGAATCTTTATAAATATAGTTGGTAAAATATTCACTATAAATTTATATCTATAGCATTCTAAAATCAATTAGTATAATTAATACTAAGTTTCATTATTAATGTAGCTTTTACTCAAACTCTTAAATTAAAAATATATATGATATATCAATTTGTGTATTAATTCTATTTGCAAAAAAATTATTTCATCTACCAATTGTGATTTTAACATAAGATAAATATACCTAATTCCAACAATATTATTAAAAGTCAATCATTAAGATTGTTGCTTAAAATGTAAGTACTTAAAATATGATCAGATGGCTTGGGGTCAATTTTTAGTACATCCCACTACATGAGAAAGGGGTGTTTTAAGTGAGTTTTCAAGTATTAATAGTTGTAGACATAAAATTAAAAGTAACCATCTTTTAGGAGATTTTCAATAAATTTTTTACTAAAAACACATTAAAAATATAAACAATATCCAAATCAATATGAACTAGAAAGTTATTTAGATATAATAGAAAAATCAATAACGTGAATAGAAACTTAGAATTTACAATGTTCAAAACTGTAGATGAAAGTCAATTTGGGGAAGTCATTAGTGAAATCAAATTTCAAAAATTCATCATCAATATTTATAATTGAAATACTTGAATTAAACTTGATTGAATAGACATTTAACTATTCAAGCTCATTTAATCTACCTTGCAATCAATACAAAGAAAATATCTCAACCACGAACTAAAAATTTAGAACCAAACAAAAAATGCTTTGGACTCTCTCTTACGTATGTACCCATTGGTTTTCTACCTCTTTAAGCTCTATCTTAATGCTTGAACTAGTAGTCAACCTTAAGGTTATTTATATACTTAAACCCATAAAGGACTTGATGTTCAAATTTTGAACATGGATGAATGTAAACATGTTTCAAGCACATATAGTATACTTCAAGGATATAAGTAAGTTGACCTCAAAATATAACATTTTTATTTTTTAAAATGATACTTCAAAAATGACATCAATAAATAAATAAATAAAAAGTTTGAAAATTACTATAATTAGAATTTAGCATTTTTAATTTGAAGAAAGAAAATATCAATTATTATTATAAATATTCAATCCATAATCTATTTTAAGAAAAATATTTCAAATTTTGGTTTCAAATTTTATTAACAAATATTTCCTTTGTCCCACTAAAAACCTCCAAAATTCTTCTGTTTGAGGGATTAATTGTATTTTTAGTCATAATGCTAGCAATACATGTATTCAAGAACAAATAAGCTATCATTTAGATCTATGCAAAATCTCCAACTTATGCATTGTCATTTAGGCACCTAAAATCTACATGGAAAGTACGATATTTGAGCATAATTGTAAATGCTATCAGCTCTGTCATTTCAAATGATTTAAAGGATGTGGCAACAATAGGATTTTAGAAATGTGTTTCCCAACCTAAATATGTGTAATAAAAAAAACTAGCCCACTTTACAAACAAATTTTTAAGGGTTGAAATGGTCACTAATGCATCATCAACACTACTATCTAAAGAAGCAATTTGTACAAGGTGTCTTAAATGAACAAGATAAAATTTGCTAGGCCAAAGGAATGTTCCTAGATTGTTTCACTTGCCCCCACAAGGTTTTTCAATACGGCAAACACTTACTCAATGTTTAAAATCAAGAAACGAAGTTTTTTAGTGGGACAAAAATTCTGCTTGATTTGGAGGTTATTAGTGGGACAAAAGGAGTATTTGTTAGTGTAGTAGTTGATCTAACCTTATGGATACAATCTATGAATCATATTTTACAATTTATGTTTGAAAATCCTTATTAAATTATTTTCTAAGTTTTGTTTCATAATACATCTTCACAGTCCTCAAAATCTAAACTACCCCTTGTTCCCGAAAGAGTCCCTCCCCCCCCCAGTCTAGCTCCCACTATTAGACTTTCCAATTTTAATTTGTACTTACAAAAAATTTCATTGTAGCAAAAGAAATCTTATTCAAATGTTAAATGCAAAATCTATAAATTATTATTTGAGGTTTGTCTTGCATACAACTTAAACCTGATACAATTTCAAATTTTGATGTTAAATACATTTTAAGATTCAATACGTGTTCATCATCAATTTGTCACGATGTTCATTTTAAGAACTTGTATAAATTAGATGTAGGTATATTAGTGTGTGTCATGGGTTCATAGACAACTTGAATAATTTTAGCCTCTAAAGCCCCAAAGCCATTTTCTGTCAAAAACCACTCAAAACTGCCACTTCCATTGCGTTCACCCAAGAAAACCAAAAAAATATATATTTTGGAAATCCAACTATACAATCTTGTACTTAACTTGTCTGAAATCATGTAGTAAATTTTTTATCAAACTTGACATTACGGATTGGAAGATATTAGCATTCAAAGGTGGACAATTTTATAATTTTCCAAGAAGATGCTAAGATTGCCCGAAAAACAAGATTGTCCATAACTTTCTCATCCCTAGTCCGAATAGAATGAATCAAAGCTTCACATGTAGACAAACACATAATATTTTAGGAATTAAAAAATTATTACTATTTTGACTTTTTGTGATTTTTTTGTGCTGTCTACTGACATTCATTTTTGGCTGATTGTGCCATAGCTTTTGCTCCTATCACTACAAGGGAAATGGGCCCGAATTGACTGTACTTTTGACAGAAAAGTGTCCAAAATGACCACCATAACTTTAGGAACTTGGCACTCTGTCAACGTGGTTCATATTGCAACCTCTTTCAAAATCTTTTCAATTTTCCTGTCAATTTTCGTTTTTACCACAATGTCACAAGTGATGAAAAGACAAGTCCTTTATACAAGTGGGGTGGTAGAGAGGTAAGACAAACCATGTGGGATATCTAGTGGAAGCTCCACCGCTCATAGTTTAGTGAAAATTAAGTAGGAATAATGGTTAAAGTGGAATTTTAGACCTAATTTAAGCATAGTAGAATACAAAATTATAGAAAACTTTGAACTAAGAAAATGTGGTATTTCAAACCAAATTTTATGTCCAAAAATCTTTTTGAGATTTAAAGCTTCCAATAAAAAGTTATAGACAAATTTCAGTGAGGAATTGGAAGGGACATTTGTTTTTACAATTTCAAACATCTTCACTAAAATTTACTTATAACTTTTGATTGGAAGCTTCAAATCTCAAACTGATTTTTGAACATGAAATTTGTTTTGAAATAACACATTTTCTTAGTTCAAAGTTTAAGGAAAAAAGTTATTCTACTATGTTAAAATTAGGTCTAAAATTCCACTTTAATCATTATTCCTAAACTATGAGCGGTGGAGCTCCTAACCCTCATTTACATATCCCATATGGTTTGTCTTACCTCTTACCAATTCACTTGTATAAAGAACTTGTCTTCTTCTCATTCATAACCTCCAGGTGAGTTACATTCAAAGTTGAAGTGCTAATTTAACAAAGTAATCTCGAAAGTAGTGTTTAACCCCTCATCGCCGGAGGGGACGAAAAGTGTCCTCACAGAAAATTCAAAGTGCTGTAACTTTTGCATCCGACGTCCAAACTCAATAAAACTTGTTGTCAAAGTTGCGCTCACTCTTCTAGTTTATGTGGCAGAATTTTCAAATCAATGCAAGCTTTATTGATTTCTTGAAAGCCAATCGAAGTTCATAGGTTCAATTTGAACTCACCAAACTGCATTTGAAGGCTGCAACTTCGTGGGCTTGTATCTCCTTCATCCAATGTTCGTTTTCAATAAAATTTGTTGTGTTATGTTCCCCTTTAAGTCTAGTTATTGTGGTTAGATTTTCATGTCAACCCAAGTTGTTTTGAATGCTTGGGAGCAATTCGAAGTTCAAAATCTAGACATTTTTGCATTACAGTGAACTTTGGTGGCTTATAACTTCTTCATACAGGAGTTTTTTTCAATAATTTTTGTTGGAAAAGTTTTACATACTAGTCTAGTTCTTGTAGTAAAAATTTCATATCAATCCAAGAATATTTGATTGACTGAGAAGCATTTTAGCAGAGGTAGGTTCAGCTCTAGATGTGTTTTTTTGCTACTTTTTTCACTGTTTTTTGACATTTCAAAACAACTTTGCAAATGCAATGAGTCAATTAAATGTGTTTTTTTTCCACCAAAGTGTTTGTCTTTTGGTTTAGAATCACCTTGTAGTTTAAAATTTTTTCATTTGAGTAGGTTTAGAAATCGAATTCCACCTTGAAATGTGTTTTTAGGAAAATTTCAGCATCATTTTTCAACACTAAAACATTATAATCTTTCAATCTATACGGTCAAATGACCCCAAATTTTACTTACAACATCTACAACATGCACACTATAATATTGTACGGTTGAGATTTTTATACCTTACTCACATTTAGATTTATAACACTTGAAAAGCAAGGTTGTTTTTTGACATGGTTAGAGCTTCGGCGATGAGGGGTTAAAGTTATGGAAGTCTAGTTCTAAAATGCATAATGTACTTTTGAAACTTTAATTTATTTTTTAGGTAAAAATGTTTTGGTTGCGAATGTGAAAAACTGGCAGTCTTTCCTACGTGGCAAAAATTCAAATAATTACAATTTTTTGCGTGAAAAAGCATGATGATGTGTATTTGATGACGTGTATCTTTGTCCGAAATGACAGCCAAATTGACAGAATTTTGTCAATTCAATGTCCGAATCAAGTTCTCCTAATCTACAGCAGAGTTGACAGAATTATGTCAAATTTACTGTCAAATAGGACATTGTTTTCCTTGTAGTGAACCATCGTTGGTGGCCACGACTCCCTTTTACGGACTTGACCATACAAAAGTATTGATTGTTGTTTATATCTTTAAAACACCCTGCAAATGTCACTTCTCAGTTGCCGGACTCAACACATTTGACCTGCAACAAGATCACCAACGTTCAAGTATTATATTAAAGATCTTCGTGCCATTGTTGCTATACACGAGGTTGCTATGGCGGTCGAGAAGGCCTAGCTTCATCTTGAGGACGCTCATGCAATAGTACAAGACTCAATGGCAAAAGAGGCTAATCTAGCAAGTGAGACAAAGAAAACTCAAATTCCAATCCCGGTTGAAGCTCATTATTTTGAGACTTAAGAAAAATCCTCCAGTTTTACGTACTACAATTTAAAGTGAAAAATAAAGAAAACTACATTAAATTGATGAAGCTCTCAAGCTTCTTCTTAAATAGATATCATCCTTTTTTTAGATTATTATAATCAAACCTATCAAAATAACATATTAATATATGCTTTTATACCATGTAAGCATTTATAATGCGACACCATAGCATATAGTAGTATGTTGACTTGAGAATATGTGGAATCTAAAAAAAATTCCACCCTATAGATTGCAAGATATTAGCGTTTGAAGTGACAAAAATCCTTTATTGGGCTTAGCAAAAAAACAGGGAGCTGCACTTCACAAGGTCACATTTGTATAATAAAGGTTCAAAATGGTGGTGTGTCTTTAAATTCATTCTTCTAGGCAAGTTGGCTACATATTTAAGAATTTTGAGATCATTTGGAATCATACAACATATAGAAAAAAATAGTAAATAGAAAGAAGTAGAGAATGATGAGAAATATAGAATTGTTAAGAATTTATTTATGAAATTGAAATATGCCATCTCAATGGTTTAAGTGTTGTAATAAACAATCTACATTCCATAATTTCATGTTTTTTCCAAAAATATTGAAAATTGAATAAAATAAAGGACTTCAAACTTTATCATAGAGTAGAAAATCCATAACTGCCCACAAACTAAAATTCCTCATAACTTTTGATTCATTGATCAAAATGGAATCATTAAAAACTTTCTATATATATACATAAATGATAAATCTAGATAATCAATTTCAAATATTTGTTTATAAAAAAAATGATTTTTTTTATCTGCCTGGACTGCCTAAGTTGAGAAACAAACTACATATTAGGCCATAATTTTTTACTTATTTTTTAAATGTCACTAAATTTTAGTGTATATAAAAGATATTCTTCATCCACACGTTCTATCAAAGTTTGGGCCCAAAACATAGAAATCTCTAGTTATATGTATATGCCCCAAATTTCTATGTTGCCAAAAAATGTAGCTTGGTCCTTTAAAAGTTAACCCCTAGGTGTCCAAGTCTTTCCAAGTGTGTTTTTCCTATAAAAAAAAGAGCACAAGATTATAATTGTTTCTAATGAAGCAATTTATATTTTTCATGAATTTGATTGTATAGATGTTTAAATGGGTGTTTTAAGAGCTTGCTTAGTAGTATGCTTACCAATTTTGAGTGTGAATATGCGTAGTTGTGAGATTATAACAAAAAATTGTATTTATCATAGTTTTAGTATGTTGCCTTGTTATCTCAAAAACTACCACCCCAAGCTTCTAGAATTGATAGTTTATTTTGTTGTATAGGAAGTAAATGGTTTGATCACCAAGGATTTATAAGTTAAATATTTAATTTAATGGGACACTTTGAAACTAAATTGTATTTAAAAGCTCCACACTCTTCAATTGATTAATTATCTCACCAAGCTCCAAATGAGAAGTAAAAACAAACAAGAAAACTTGCCTATATACTCAAGCAAGAATCACCTATTTAATTTGAAGAGTCATAATTCTATTCACTTTCCTGCATATCTAAAACAATTTAGATTGATTAATATCTAATAGCTCTATTCAATGTTGTATTAAAATTAGACCCATTTTGCGTTACTCTTATGGAAATAGGATAGCAATTGGACTACATTCCCACAAGGATACCAATTAGACTCAAAATTGAAAATTAAATTGCCTATGTAGCCCCTACTTAATTCCATTGACGTCCTCGTCAATGGTGCTTTTGATGCTTATTCCTTTGCAAGTTAGTTTGATTCATTATCTATTGAGCATCTTTGTCCATGCTTTCTTTACATATCCATCACGTTCCAGCAATGCTTGATTATTTGACCATTGAATGCAATAACTTGATGCCACTCCCTAGTACTTTGGTTAGTGTGCTAAATATGCCAGTTGTAGAAAAGCATGTAAAACTTTCCACATATGTCGGGTGTAGCAAGTTGCCCAAAAATCACAAGTCAATTATACTTGGTTAATTCAACAGAGGCTCAAGATTGTATTTGGGCCTTTATTAATTCTCCAATGATGTTTCGATTGTCTAGGATCCCATGTTTTTTTTATTTTAAAATATGTGCTATTTAAAAAATAAAAATAATTTTTCTAAATAATTTTTGAAAAGTTCAATCTCATCTACAAATTTCAATCTCAACGCGTCATTTAATTTATTAATGATATAATGATTATTTAATATTATTATTTTATTATTTTTAAAGATTTCTAATTGTTAGATAAATTCATATTTTTCAAACATTCTACTTTCATTAAAAATGATTTCTTAGATTTTTGAATTTGTTGGAGTATAGTAGTTGTAATAATATGTTTTTCATCTTGGAAAAAATATTGAGTTTCTTTGGAGTTGAAATCACCATTCAAATTTATATTGAGTTTCTGCTGAGGAATTGTATTGTCTTTCTTAAATAAAATCTTATCAATATTTAAGCCTTTGCATTGTTAAGTACCAAATGTGTTTTCAATGATTTTTTGTTCATTTGATTGTAAATGTTTATTATTCTCAAAAAACTTATTTTCTTCACACTTTTAGAATTAGTATTTCACAGAAGCACCCAAAAGTGTTATATCTTCATTTTCCTTTAAGGCTTTCAGCAATTTATTTTAAAATAATAAATTATCTTCAATCAATTCATTTGTAAGATTTTTGTTTAAAATATCTTGATGCTTGAATTGTGACACTTTGATAATGGCATCATCAAACTTTTGTTTTGAATCTTCTATTGAATGGCACAAAGTGTTATTTTCCATATTCAATTTTGAGTTCAATTTTTCTTGTTTGGCAACTTTGTATTCCATTGACTATAACAATTCATTTAACCTTTTTTTAAAATTTTTATCATATTATTACCAAATTTAATTGTATTGAATAAATTAACTTGAAGTATTGTAATCGATGCATCATAATTTTCTTTCATTTTCTTTAAAGACTTTTCAAAATCTTTAGTCAATTTTTCCATTATTTTTCTATATTCTTTGTTATTTTCAAAAAAAATAAAAAATAAAATTCTACCTTACAATTCATAATTTGACTATGTTTTTGTTTTATTTGTCCTTCATGCAATTTATTATAAAGACATTTTTGTAAACATTCATTTTTTTTGTTTAATATTTAACAATTCATCTTTTATTTTTAAGTCTATTTTTAACTCTTCAACTTATTCATATAATTTTCCATTTGTATCTTTTAGCCCCTAAAGCCCCGCTTATCCCCTCGGGGGACAATTTGGGTCCGGGTACGTTCCTGCTGTCTCAATTTGAAGTGAATTTTCAAGAGATTTTTTGAGGTTGTATAGCTTTGCAAGAGCTTTGTCAATATATACTTTTTGTTTCAATCGAATGCTGGATGAAAAAGTTATGGCACAATGAGCAAGAAATGGAGATTGGCGGGCAGCCTCCAAAAAATTACAAAAAGTCAAAATATTTTTTTTGAATTTTTTTTCTAAAACATTATGTTTTTGCCTATACGTGAAGCTTTGATTCATTCTATTTGGACAAGGGATGAGAAAGTTATGGACAATCTTAGTTTTTCGGGCAATTTAAGCATCTTCTTGAAAAAAAACTCTTTGTTCAACTTTGAATGCTAATATCTTCCAATCCGTACGGTGAAATTTGATGAAATTTTTACTGCATGATCTCAGACAAGTCAAGTACAAGATCCTACGGTTAAATTTAAAAAAAATTGATTTCCTTAAGTGAATACAACAAAAGTGGTAGTTTTGAGTGTTTTTTTGGCAAAAAACACCCTCGGGGCTTTCTGGGGTTAAACATGCTTGAAGATTTACAAATTCATCATCTTGTTTTTGCAATTGCCAACATAAATTTTTTTTTTTTTTATGAAAATCATATATTTCATTATTTCACTCTTTGAGTTGACACATTATATTTGCATTATATCCGTCTATATAATTTACTCTATTCATAAGATCACTCTTTGACCAATTACTATATGAAACACTACAATAATCCATTATAAAATATTTATCAAATTAAATCCCCGGCAATGGCGCCAAATGTTATCTCAAAAAACTACTACCCCAAGCTTCTTGATAGTTTATTTTGTAATATAGAAAGTAAATGGTTCAATCACCAGGGATTTATAGGTTAAATATTTAATTTGATGTAACACTTTGAATCCAAATTGTATATAAAAGCTCCACACTCTTCAATTTATCAATTATCTCACCATGCTCCAACTAAGAAGTAAAAACAAACAAGAAAACTTGACTAGATGCCTCTGCCCACAATATTTGACAAATTTGCAAATAAGATATTTTGGGGATTTCAGGTGACATGAACAACTAGAAATTGTGTTAGCATCCTAAAATGCACTTCTAAACAAATTAAGTTCAAATGAAGAGCTATCAAATTCATTACACAATCCACCTTGCAAATGTTGGAATGCAATTTGTTTTAACAAGTAGAAATTGCAAATAACTCCAAATCAATACTTGCATGTTTAAATTTTCAACGGTGAAAATTATGAAAACAATTATTCTTTCCATTAGAACAATTTACAAAGCAAATGGACAAATATAATTTTTTTAATTTCAAATCAAGTGAAAATAGAAAGCTTATTCAAAGCTGGGAAATCAAGTAAAATTGGCAAACTTTATTCTTCTACTTATGGTATATGCATGCTTTTAAGGATCTCATAAAAATCAAATATTTACCTTTTTCTGTAAAATAAAATAAAAATCTAATAATTAACCTTCAACACTACTTGTAAATTTTTTTAAATTGGTCAAAAGAATTTAACTACCCACACCAAAACAAGCTTGAAATTTGGCATTGACCATATATGGTTAATAGGGTAGTTAAGGGTTAAACTCCATATATCAAATTTTTAATCATATCAAATATTCAAAATTGCAATGTACCCATCTAGATAGAATAATGCTCATCTTTATTGTTCACATATTCTAAAGCTACATAATCCCACGCACCTTACAAAAAGTCAAAGCACATACTAACATTATAAGAAATGACATGGGCAATGCATTAGTTGAACATTGCAAGAATCCCAAAAGAGCATAGACCACCCATACTGCACTATAAACATGTACATTCTACACTATACTACACCTATAGAAATGGTTGGTTCTCCCTATAATTCATGTCATGCAAATGACCCATCGACTTTCTAAAATCTTATTTAGACCCAAAAATCCCTTATGAAAACATCAATACAACTTACAAATTTCCATCCATCAACAAATGGACAGAAAATAAAACCATCCATTACCACCTATCAAATAAATTCAAGACCAATCCCACCATTATAGATGCTCAAATTATACAATTTTTAAAGTTTCAATATGGACAATAAATGGGTCAAGTTCACAAACATCTCTTTTGGCCAATAGAATCAATCCATTCACAAAACATTAAGGGAAAATTGAACCATAAAAGAAGCCACTTCATAATGCAAAAGTTTGGGTAGGAAACAACCTTTTCAATTCACTAATTAGGCCAAGAATTGCATGATGGGTTCAAAAATTTGTTATGATTACCCAATCCATCTCCAATGCTTCATAAATCACACACCTTCCACAAATATCTACACGCCAAAGTGGCCACTACCAACCTTTAGCTTTGAAAGCAATCATTTAAGCCTACCTAACTTATCATTGACATTGATAGATGTTTTAAGCAATATGTCACTCCTTCCTAGATAGGGATTGCATTTAGAACATAGTCACTTTTAGAGCACACTACCTTACTAATGATGATGTGAACACCTTCATATTCACCTCAATTGGAAAGAAACTCAAAGCCTCTTCATATGGTTCAATTTCCTCTTAATGTGTCCTTTATGTAACCTAAATCAAACAAATACTTGAATATATATATTCTATAGTGTACAAAATCCAATACTCTTTATGTGGTTCAATTTTCTCTTAATGTGTCATTTATATAAACTAAATCAAACAAACACTTGAATATATGTATTCTTATAGTGTACAAAACCTGATATAAAAGCACTATGTATACAAAGGCACAATTAAAGCATGACAAAAAATATGCAGATTGCTAATGTCACATACATCTATAAGATGCTTCATATTCAAAGAAAAGCACCTAAACAAACTGTACCATGGCTACTACCATGTCTTTGCCAACCTAATATACAATGCAATTGCAATGCCAAACTCTACCTTGATCTATTATGTATAAAAATCATACAATACCAATACCCTCTCCCACTACAACCAACTAAAAATTGACAAATACAATTTTTTAAATTCACTTATTCCAATGACAAGATAATCACAAAGGCCACAATATTAAAAACCATAAAATATCAGCCACTCATAGATAACATCAATAACATTGGATGGAATGTTAAACCTCTTATAGTAATTATAGCTAGTATTAGAGGAACCACATATACACAATCAATCATTAACCTACTCAAAACTCTATCTAGAGTGTGTTTAAATGGAAAAATATTCACAAAGTTCTTCTTCTAACAAAGATATATAGCAGTGGTGTAACTCATTTAAGACCTTTGGATTTTGTCATGGGACCCAAGATGAAATGGACTCTTAATGGACTCCAACTTATGAAGAAGATTGGAGTTATGTCTCTCTATTAATGAAAGCTTAACTTATTGCCCACAATCCAGAGAGATTTTTAGCTCAACCGGCTAAAATCCTACATTTTCTTGGACCAAACCGTTGTTTGAAGCATTCTTTTGGCTAGGCCTTTAAAAAATAGAGAATATTCTTTAATTTTCTTCTTAAATGATCGATTTTTTTTTCTGAAGATTTTGAAATCAATTAGGCAATTATTGATTTCAACCGGCTAACTTGTAACTCAATGCCGATACTTGTTATTGCATATTGAAAAAACAAACAATGCTATTGAAAGTTTGGCACCGACCAATAGGGCCATTATCGCAACCTTCTTCACTTCTCGACGTGTCCCAGAGCCTCGATTGCAACCACTTCGCCGACCCCCCTGGAAGTGCCGTCCTTGGAGGAACCTGAATCTGCTTCGGATCTCGCGCAATTTCTCGTTCAGATCGTTCCTGCAAACTCTCCGCCATCGCCAACAACAAGCTCCGTAAGTTCCACAGCGCTCTGATCGTTGCCTCATTCGCTGAAAAGAACGCTACATTTCCTTGCCGTACGTTTTCACTTCATAGGTGGCGTTTTGGTGTTTGAGATCTTCAGATCTGAACGTAGTCCTTTCGTTAGTACATTGTGTCTGTGTTGATATTCCCAATTTTGTTGCGCTGTTTTGGGATCCAAGCTAAGGTCACTTGCGTTTCTAGCTTCTGTGAAAGAGAATGGGTGTACTCTGTTTGCGTAGATTTGTGTGCCCTTAGTGTAAGAGTGGGTGTTGGAATAGGTCTTCGTGATTTTAGTGAGTTTTTGGATTGTTTGGCGTTTGTTTTGGGGTTAGGTTGGTTTTCCTAGAGGATGTGTATGCAGTGTCGGTGATGATGGTCGTGGATATACTATTCGCCTGTTCTGTGAGCTTTGTGTGCAAGATTGGGTGTTAAGATAGGTTTTCGTGAGGTTGGTCTGTTTTTGTGATTTGTTGAGCTTGCTGGGGTTTGTTTTTAGTTTTGGGTGAGGTTGTTTTTTGTAGCGGATGTGTATGATGTGAGTTTGGTGTCGGTGATGATGGTTGTGGGTGTAATTTTTGCCTGTTTTGTGTTAATTTAGTGTTTGATCTGGTTGTAGGTACCCATCAAGATGGATTTCCTGAAGAATGCGGCGAAGATTGCGGAGCAAGTGCAGGGAGGGAAGAGCCAGGGCGGGGGTGGGGGATCAGGAGGAGGTTATGGAGACATGTTGGGTGGCTTCATGGGTGGCGATAAGCCCAAGCCCAGGCGTGACGAGGAGGACCAAGACTATGAGCAGGAGCGGCCTCATGGTAGCCAGAGCCACAAGCCCAGGCGTGATGAGGAGGAGCAAGACTATGAGCAGCAACAGGAACGGCCCCATGGAAGCCAGAGCCAGTCGAGTGCTGAACATAAGAAGAAGCCGTCCACTGGGGAGCTTTTTGGCGATGCAAAGGTTAGTTTTTTTTTATTGTATGCTTCTTGAAGAATTAGACTCCTTTTTTCGTTTATATGTTGAAGCTGTTGTGTCAGGTCTCGTGATTTAGGTTCCAATCCATCAAACTAGTTGGATTTTCAATAGATTCTTATTAGCGAATGAAAGAGGATTTCAATGGACTTATGCATTCGTTATTTAGATACCGTATGGAGAAGATTTGAGGGTCTAAGTGTTACTGGTAGGAAACCGAAAACCGACGCCAGATGAAGTGGTTAAGTGGTGCTTATTCTCATAAACCAGGATATACTTGTCTCCTAATTTTTTAGGGTGTTGTATTGGGTTCTTCTACCTTTGTATTCTTCCCTGCTCTAAACATCAGTAGGGAGTCGTGAAAAAATTAGTCCAGTCGTTAATGCCGCTCAGTTCTCTATCAGAATGTCTGCTGTTTATGTGAAATCGTAATTTAGCTTTCATGGAGCCTGTGAGCCAATGAATTACGACCGCTCTTATTTTATGTGACAGTTTCAGACAGTATGTGTCAGAGAATGTATTTTCTATGAGCTACGATCATTTTGTTGTTAATTGTATGAAGTTGAAGGGCTATATTGATGGAGTGTTGTATACTTGAAGAGACAAGTGTTTATTTTCGCCTAACCAAATTTGCTCACTTTATGTATTCAGTCCTTCATTATACCGGTATGTGCTCTGTTTCTTGCAGATCCTGTACGAAGCTGCAGCTGGAGGGAAAGTAGATCAAGGCAAGCTGGCAGGTACGACGACAGTTGGAACTAAATGGCGATGTCTCATCCATTTTCAGATCACCTTAAATTCAATATTTCAATTTGTAGTTAGTAAATGTTGAAGGATTAAACTCTTCTTTTGATATCTTTATAGTGCTGAAGGCTAGACCGTGGGAAGTATTTGAACAACTGCTAATTAATGACTATCTTTGACTACAGGAGCGGCATCTGACTTGCTAGGAGGATTGTCAATGTACGGAGGAGAGAAGAGCCCTTACGGGAAATACGCGCAGCAGGCGAGCACTTACTTGGACAGCTATGGAAAGAAGCAGGAGGTTCCAGCTGGTGCCCACGGGGCTGTGAAACCTCCCAGTGGTAAGTTTCTGGATTTGAGTTTAAGGTAGCAGAGGACTCTTTCCATTTCTATTAAGCATTTTAACCGATTAATGTGGGACTTTGCTTTCTCTCAATAGAGCTCACTGGAGAGCTCACTTTGGGTACTGCAAGATCCAATCTCTCTCAAGGTCTAATGGATCGAATGGGATTCTTTCTTATGCAATCTTTTCTACACTGAGAGGTCATGTAGACCACTATTGAAGGAACAGTAGACAACCCCATTTCCATTCAAGATGAGTAGCTATAGCCATTTAGCGCAGTCGTGCTTATACCCGTTTTTCTATTTGAAACGCAACCTAGTGTATTGGAAGAGATGAGTTGCTGTCGGTAACAGTTGTCTGTCATTAGGAGACGAGATCCGGTTCGTAATGGTGTTAGTATCCTCTCCCTTAGTTTGCAATCTCAGTTGCACAATTTTTAGCCATCTCCTTTTGGTATCTACTATACCAACTTCATATGTATCTACTTGTGTTTGACTGGAGTATGCTTGTTGTTTCCTAGGTTTCTTGAGAGCTGGAACGAAACCATATACTTCTCTATTGAGGTCTAACTTCCAATTGCAATTGCACTGTAGGTCACGGTCGACCAAGTGAGGACGACGAAGACTCTTACCCTTCCAAGCCACGCCCTTCCAAGTACGACTCCGAAGATCCAGAGTCTCGCCCTTCCAAGCCTCGTCCTTCCAGGCATGAATCTGAGGAGTCTGAATACGGTGATCGTCCTCAGAAGCCACGTCCTTCCAGGCAAGAATATGAGGAGTCTGAATACGGTGATCGCCCCCAGAAGCCACGTCCTTCCAGGCAAGAATCTGAGGAGTCTGAATACGGTGATCGCCCCCAGAAGCCACGTCCTTCCAGGCAAGAATATGAGGAGTCTGAATACGGTGATCGCCCCCAGAAGCCACGTCCTTCCAGGCAAGAATCTGAGGAGTCTGAATACGGTGATCGCCCCCAGAAGCCACGTCCTTCCAGGCAAGAATATGAGGAGTCTGAATACGGTGATCGCCCCCAGAAGCCACGTCCTTCCAGGCAAGAATATGAGGAGTCTGAATACGGTGATCGCCCCCAGAAGCCACGACCCTCACAGTATGAGAATGAGGAAGAGTATGATGGGCCACGTCGCCCTCACAAGA
Source organism: Antitrichia curtipendula (assembly GCA_951230915.1). Taxonomy (NCBI): domain Eukaryota; kingdom Viridiplantae; phylum Streptophyta; class Bryopsida; order Hypnales; family Leucodontaceae; genus Antitrichia; species Antitrichia curtipendula. Next base: position 2,757,504 of record OX579642.1, on the reverse strand, counting down.
GCCAGACTGAAGACGAAGGTATGGATGCTTCAGCTCCTCTATGAGTTCGTTCCCTTTCAGCTTCCATTTATAGTTATAACTACATTTCGAGGTTAATCTACTTGTAGACAAATGGAAATCATAAGCATTGGAATTTAAAAAATATATTTTTTGGATTTTTTTGTAATTTCTGTGAATTTTCAGAGGAATGACTGTAGTTTCAGTTTCGCTGATGTGTGTCACATACTCAAGTCCGAAGGACATCTGTGTGTAGAATGATAGAATGGTTCAATGGCTCTAGATTCGTCAATTCTCGAGTTGTGCCCAGATGGTCCAAAGGGGTTGCGTTCATAATCTTCCTCCGGAGTGCCCTGATTTATTGAAGCGTTTGGCACTAGTTTACCAAAATCACACTAGCTTTAATTAGTGCAAGCTGAAATATTACTGTATTGTCCTAAATTCCAACAAGGAATGATTTTTAGTGACCTAAAACCCTAAACCCTAAACCCTAATAGGAAAAATCAGTGTAAATTGCTTCTGATCGGGCATATATAATTCAATTTATACTCACTACGACAACACTTGTGTATCCAGAGTATGGAGGTGGCTACTCACGCAAGCCCCAGAAATCACAATACGATGAAGAAGACGCTCCAGGACCATATGGGAATCGTCCTCAAAGGTCTGAGGAGGGTCCTTATGGATCAGAAGGTGCCTGCTGCTTTTCCTTCTTCGTCCTTTTCTCTTTTTTTGTCTAATCTTCCTTTGTCCCTCCTGTGACATCTAAGTTTTCTCTCTTTCTAGTTATTAGTAAGTGAGTACCAATGATGTGTTGGGGTGTAGTACGAAGCTATCTTAAGTCCTGAACTCTTTCAAGCTTTATGATACCTTACCCTCCTCGAGGATCTCAAATCTTAGAGTGGTTTAGATTGAAGATATCCTTGTCCTGCACCCAACATAACACTTGTGAATACATCTTCCTAAAGCATCCGAATTCAGCAAGTTTTAATGCGTTTTGGAGCGCTCGGTGGCTACAGATTTTGGCTAGTTTATACTGTAAAGGACCTGGAGTGTGAGGCCGGAGCAGCTGGACTAGGCTGTGCAGGCTATTTTAGAATCTACTACTCCAGGCCAAAACAAAGTTTTTTTTCTTCTCTCTTTTGGCTTTTCTTCTCTTCTCTCTCTATTTTGCTTGGAGTAATTTTTTACAGAACAGGGGTCTCGTAGGGATTTACCTCTCTGACCTTAGGTTTGATTAGATTCACTGAGATTTGGATAAGATTCTGGTGCCTTCCATTACCTAAAAAACCTCAGGTCAGCACAATGGGTCTTTCATACCAGACCCTTGTTTTTCTTAGAACATTTTAGCAGGTGACTGCTTCTTCCTGAAGCTGCGAATGAAGGATTCTATTTTTAACAAGTTCTAATGCACGTTAAATTACTTGATGTCACCAGATTGGAGTGTCATGCATCTGGCGGAACTACTGTAATTTTGGTTCTAAATGTACTGTGCTTTTTACTGCAGGTCATGGCAGGGCTTCCAAGCCCAGTTACAATGACGAGGAAGAGTCTGAGAAGCCCAAGAAGTCTTGGTATGATTAGGTTGATGTTCTCCAGTTTCTCGTTTATTTAGCATGACATGATCTGGGATTTTTTCCTGAGATTATTGCAGTTCAGCTTATGCATTTTTGAATATTCCTTGCAATGTTGTAATGGTGGTGCTTGTATCTACACTGACTTGAGTGTCTGGATGTTGAGTTACAAGCGATCGTGGTTTGCTGGCAAATCATTTTTAAGTATACGATACTCTCAATTCTGATGATTCCTTTTCGTATTATAACTTGAAATGAGTCACAGAATTAATTGTCAATCTCTAAAACTTCGCAGTTCTTGTGGCCAAATACTATAAAGGATCCCATAGCAATATTTTGATGGATTACAATGCGTCCTTTGGACTGGGAATAGTGTCAAAAGTTGCTGGGAAGTGTCAAGTTTGGACTCTTTCTGGATCACAAATAATCATCTGCGACTTGCTAATTTCTCTTTCCACTTGTGCAATTAACAATTTAAAGAAATGACATGATTGAAAGGGTGAATTAGTACTGCACATTTTTGGTTTTTGCATGTTGTTGAGTGTTTGTTCATTTTGTTAGCAATTAGTATGGGCCTAGGACCATGTGTGGACCTATGTTCCACTTCCCCCAAAGGCCCAAAGCTTCATCTCCTTCAATTGGGCCTCACACTCAACAAAGAATTGTCTATTGATGTTCTTTGCAAATGCCTAGAAATTTCACTTTTTAGTTCTCTGAAACTACACTTTGAAAAAGGTTCCAAAACTAAGAAATTCAAGATAATAGAAGTGCACCAAACTCTATTTATTATAGTTCTTAATGAATTGAAATGACTTTATTTTCAACCTTAATTGAGAACATTTTGCCCAATTAGAAGATAACTTTGGAATTGAGGGAGTATCAAATAACTATCTTTGAAATTATATTGCACAATTTTGTGATTTTTATTACAATGTGAATGATTGTTATAGCGATATGATGAAATTCCCAATTTTTAGAGTAAGTTTCAATTATTATTTTGATGTATATTCTTAATAATGTTGATATCTATATTCATAATTTATATTCATTTATATTATATGTAGATTTTGTAGACTATCTAAATAAGATCTAAATGTAGTAAGGTATCTATGTTACATTACAAAGCTTGTTTAATTGTGCCCTCACCAATAAATTCATTCTTTTGCATTTATCTCCCAAAGCCGTCTTTCAAGAACAGTGTGTTTAGAAACTTCTAAATGCAATTATGGAATTAAATTTAGACTTCATTTATTCAATAATGCTATTACTTGAATGTAGAAACATGAACCTACATTCAAGCCTTGATCCTAGTTTTAGGTATGTACCGTTTGAAGGTGTCTATAACATAGGTACAATATAACATGGAATGAGTCTATAACATAGGTACAATATAACATGGAATGAGTCTATAACATAGGTACTTATAACATAAACATCTATAACTATAGAAAGTGCTTATAATATATACTTGTAGGCTTTTAGACTCATAGATTCTATAGTCACATGCTAACACTCCCCTTGTTTACTTAATACATTATATGGCCCCCCACATATGAAAGAGAAGTTGAAAATTCAATTTTTTTGGTCCTTTGGTCTCCTTGAAAATCACCTATTAGCCCTTTTGCAGTTGAATGTTGTGTTAAAAGATTAAGAAGAATCAAACTCTACCCAAACTCTTATGAAATTTTCTACATTTTAGGAAAACATTTGTCACAATTAAGGTGGAAAAAACGAAATTGTTCATGATAAGTAGACTTCTCTTGAAAGTGTCTAAAAATGAAATGAAATTGTCCCCATACTTCATTGCTATTGATTCTTTAGATTTCAATATTAGGACGAAGCTATTGATGGCTTCGGTGGCCTAGGGAGTTCCACTTTTTAAAATTCAGAGTAATTACATGTCTTATCTAAAAATTCTATTTTTTTTTAAAAGTCCATGATTTTCAATTGCTATTACTTCAAAAATGTTTTTTCCCCTAGAAACAGCCCTTCAGTTTTTTCTGCCCATCGACGAGCACATCCATCGACCACACCTTCTCCATCAGAACCTCATCCACATCCATCCAAACGTTCTAAACGAAACAGTAGTACAGTACCATCTACGGCTCCTTCTTCCCGCCTTTCGAGGTCTTGAATGCTGCGCTTCCCGATTTCAAATTCAGTTTGAATCGCCTCGCCTCGTCCCCAACCCCGGACGACGACAAGCTTGCCAGCTCCATTGCCATGTCTAGGGATTGTCTAACCCTCACTGATTTCTCAGTCTTCAAATTGGTGTAGCAAATCCAATATCCGAGCAGAGTCTTTTCACTTGCCGAGTGGTTGCTACTGCGCGCATTCCAAGGTGGCTATAGCTTGAGCTCGGTATTGCACTCAATCTTCGTTATCTCAGCGTTTGTTCTGGTCAATCCTGGGTGTCAATTTCCTCGTCTTGTTTTTTGGGTTGATCAGATTTGAATTACGGTTGTGGGATGCGAACTCTGTTACTTGTGGTGCAAGATCAGCTTAGAAGCCAATGTGACAATGCGATTTGGGTCGGCAGCATTGCGATGTTTTTCATCGGTGCTTTGAGCTTTGCTCGGGGTGACATTGAATAGAGAACCTAGTTTTGAATTTCCTCGTCTTGGTTTTAGGGTTGATCAGATTTGAATTGCGCCGGTGGTAGGCGAAATCAGCTTAGAAGCCATTGTGACATTGCAAATTGGGTCGGCAGTATTGAGATGTTCGTTATCGGTTCTGTGGATTTGCTCGCCTTTGGAAACTTAGTTTTGAACTTCTTGTGTTGGTGCAGCTCATTGCATGGATTGCGAATGCGATCACGTCGCGGGATAATCGTAATTGTGAACTTGCTCGGGTTGTCTTTGATTAAAGAACCTAATTTTGAACCTCTTGTGTTGGTTTCAGCTTATTGGATTGATTGCGAATGCGATCAAGTCGCGGGACAATTAGAAATGAAGAACTATGATTGAGGAGTTGTGAGGTTACCCAATGCAGGGACCAGGACGACATAGGGATATAATCATCCAATACTCTGCTCATGAACTGAAATGGAGATGGAGAATGTAGCTGAGTTTTAGAGTAGCACAATTGGGGCCCAAGAGGAGAGCAGCGATGGGGATTCAGGGGTTGCTGCCCACCCTGAAGTCCATCATGAAGCCACGGCACATACGGGATTATGCTGGGAAGCGCGCGGCCGTGGACACCTACTCTTGGCTTCACAAGGCCGTGTTCACCTGTAGTAAGGACATTTGTCAAGGGCGTCGCAATGACAAGTAAGTCCTTGGGCAGTTGATCAACGCACATGAAGTAATTTCACTTTTGACAAGAATTTTTAAACCCTAAATGACGAAGGACCAAATTGGGCGTCATTTTGTGTAGCAGGTTTGAGTAAGTCATACATGAACTTTCTTTTGTGTAATTCTGTTTTATCAATTGATCAATGGGATCATAATTTCATAATATGATCAATTGAATTGGGCACTTTCAAACTGTGAATCCTTGGTCCTGTAAGGGTAAAGAGTTGATTGGCATGGGGAATTTGTTAATTTTGTTAGGTTAGAGCATCTGTTTGCTGAACTTGTTCAGGCTGTCTCATCGTATGGCGGATGTTTCTATGGAGTGGAGAATCTAATCTTGATGTTTGATGTTGTCGTTTGAGAAGGTACATAGAGTACTGCATGCATCGAGTCAATATGTTGCGGCACTTCGGTGTGCGGCCCGTTTTAGTATTTGACGGAGGCAGCCTTCCCATGAAGTCTGACCAGGAAATTAAACGAGCACGGTATGTTGCCTTCTAATTGATTTCTCTTTTTATCAAGTACTTAGTATGCTCGTGTATCATTGCAGATGTTGAATCTCGAGGCCCCTTTTAATTTAGTTTTGCTATTTTGTACTGGAACAGATCAAGGAAGGAGAATTTAGAACGTGCCATTGAGCATGAGCGTTTGGGAAACCACACCGCCGCAGTTGAATGCTACCAGAAGGCTGTGGATATAACCCCTGAAATAGCGTTTAGACTGATACAGGTACCTAGTGAATTTTTGCAATCAGTGTTTCTGTATTCATGAATCTAACATTGTTTAAGGGGTTTATCTCAAAATGTACAGTTGCCTTTGTACCGACCCTGTACTTAGATATGAAGGACGAACCAAGTGTTGAGAGTTGTTTGCGTGTCTTTATAACAGGTACTGCGGCAGGAGAACGTGGAGTATGTCGTTGCCCCGTATGAAGCAGATGCTCAGATGGCGTTTTTAGCCCGTAACGAACACGTGGATCTTGTCATTACAGAAGACTCTGATCTGATTGCATATGCATGTCCACAGGTATTGTTCAGTTACTCTTGATATATTCATGGAAAACCCTGTCAAATTTTGACCTGGCAATGTTTCAGTATTCGTCATCGACTGGGAGTGGATTTTTTATAGGCGAGAGCATCTGCATTATTTTAAAAAAATGGGTATGGTTTTCTAACGTCGCCTATGTTTGTGGCAGATTTTTTTTAAGATGGATAAATATGGACAAGGTGTGGGCTTTCAGTTTTCTGACATTACAGCCAACAAAGATATCGACTTCAGCAATTTCTCGAAACGAATGATTCTTGAATTGTGCATAATGAGTGGTTGCGATTACTTGCCTTCTTTGCCAGGAATGGGCGTGAAGAAAGCTCACGCCTTGATCAAACGGTTTAAGACCTATCAAAAGGTTGATGTTGACAGTTCCGACTGACTCGTCTGAGCAATTTCTGGATTCGTTTGTTTAGATCGTCTAGAACCGGTGTCTGCTCATCTCGTCTCCATATTCTGTAGTCCATGCAAAATCACTCAAGGACAAAATGGCAGTAGTCCGATTCAGGGGGAATTAGGTTTTCATTGTTTCCTATATTCTCCCTTTCTCTTTATGTTTTTCTAAATTTATATGAACATGGGTATGATTGCAGGTAATGAAGCACTTGAAGTTCAGCGGAGTTCTGATAGATCAACAATATGAGCAGGGCTTTCAGAGAGCAATTTTAACATTTCAGCATCACCTCGTTTATGATCCTACCAATCGGGAGATGGTTCATCTCACTGGCGTTCCATGCGAACTTGATCCTGACCTTGATTTTCTTGGACCATATCCTCCTTTGGTCCTTGTGGTAGTGAAAATATGTCAGTTGCTTAGGATTTGTTAGCGATTACTTAAATTCACTTCAGTTTTCGAAAGATCAATTTCAACTGGCTGCAAACTGTTACTTTTAGTTATGATCTGTTTCTTGTTGGCATATCTGAATGTTGTACGCTTGACTCTTCCCTACATTCCTCTCTCAGACAATTGCCACCGCTATTGCCCAAGGTGAGGTGGACCCAACCACCTTTAAATCCTTTGAGGTATGATCTCATCTCATTGCATTTCAATATTCTTGGAAATTTTAGCGTGAGAAGCGCCAGTTTTGATGTTAATGGTGTTGATGTTTCAGGATGTCAGCAGCTCTGGAATTGCAGATGCAGATCCGAATGCAGACGTGCTTTCAGGTTCCTTCAACATGCAAGTGGAACTTTCTGCTCCGAGGAATGCGGCTATTACGAACGTCTCCCGTATCCACGAGCTATGTTCTGACAAGAGACCTTCCGTAGATCGATCTGATTTGAAGGCTGCACTTGTGGCTTTTCTAATCTCATGGGCTCTATTGTGTATGCTCTTCGCATGCAATAAAGAGGCATAGTTCATTTTATTTCCTATTGGGCATTAAGCAGCGTACTTGTGAAAGATAAGACTCAGGTTGGATCTCCTCATTCTGGAAACTGTCTCAGTGGTGCAAACTCCCTTGGGATGCATCTTGTGCTCATTGTATGAAAAAGATATGCGTATTACTTAACTCTCAGCAGAGGGGCCAGGTATTTCTGTAATGAAGCTGTTTAGAGCTCCAAGAGGTTCACCCGACAGTACACCACTGCATTCTTATGCGAGTTCAGACGAGACGGCATCTCAAGTGACATCTTCGTCTACTATCTCAAGTCAAGCATATCCGAGTTCAGTTAGCATTTCTTCTTCTTCTTCTTCTTCTTCGTGTGAGCAGTCACAAGTATTTGAGACACCCCCAAGTCAGGTTTCTCCCTTTGTGGCGGAAGAACTTGATGCAGGGTTGCCAAGGACCACTGTAAGTATGTCTATCACTGCATCTTTGTTTAGTAATAAGCTTGTAGATGAAGTCAATAATCGGTCTAAATGGTTCTCTAAATGGTTCAGTGAAATCTCCACCAATTAGCATCCTTGTCAAGTTCGTAAACAGAGCGTTAGGGTCTTCCAGGTCAAGGCGCTTCATTTCTAACTAGTAATTGTCTTGTGTCTTCAGGGTCTCACACAAGAATATCCCCCATTTTATAGAAGGATCCACACATTGTCAGGTGAAACTCCTCACATCGTTGCCGCTTGATAAGATTCAGTGCATATATAATGGTCTATCGCATGTAGACAGATCATCTCTTTCTCCAGCTATTTAAAGTTTGGTGGTTTCTGGTTTGTGATACTTCAATTTGAATTGGGTGGCATTTCTGTGCAGACGTGAAACAAAATGACGAGAATGTATCCCAATTCGTCATGGACCGTCAGACGACGTCAACGACTGTAGAAGTGAAGGCAAGGAAGCCGTTTGTTCCTCCTTTACTCCAAAGCGTTGCTGCTCAACAAATGAATGCGACGAATGGTTTTGCTGTAAAAAGGAGTGGGTATATCTCTCGACTTGCACCATCAAAATTGCATCCAACCGGTATATTTTCAGAGGACCATCGCAAGAGGAATACAGATGAAAGTTCTCTCTGGAGCAGTAGCTCAAATACTCAGAATAATTCTGAAGAGGTTGAACTTGCAGATCACATGGAGTGCTGCAATGATGTAATTAATCGTCCAGATGTGGATCAGGTAATTCAGATTAACCTACTCTTCTTATAGTTGCCCCACCAAATAAGCAACATCCATGACATGCGTGATGGCGGTTGTTCGGACTTGCTTTTAGAATGCGGGAGTGCTAGTAGCCAAATAAGTACTAACACCTGAAGCTCTGAGACGAACTTGTCTTTATATTTGGAGTCGGTATGATGATTCAATTCTGCTGCTTTGTGATCTCTCAGAAACGGATGATCCTGAAGGATATAACAAACAGAGGACAATCGGATGCAATTGCTGTTGGAAAGAGTAAGTTTCAACCTGTTTCTTGAATGTCTGTCTAGAAAGTTCAACAAAGACTAAAATTTTTCATCGTTTCTTAAATATTTGTGATGTACAGAATCACAAGTAATGTGAGCAGGAATATAGTGCTTACGTGCTTACCCTTTGTGCAGGTTTTTGCAAGTTTTTCGTTCAAGATTTTTTGCTTTCTCCTAATGACAAGTCTGCATAATAATTGCAGGAAAACATATCCCGCATTTTCAAAGCGAGCTGCTTGGCGAGAGACCAATGAAAACCAGAAGTTTATCCTCCGCGTCACGTGGGCAGTTTGCTAGCCTTACTCAACGATCCATGAACGAGTTCATGTCAAGCTCGGCTCCATTTCGATGCGCACCGCTTGGCTCTCGTACCAGCTGGCCACCCTCGAAGAACGGAACTCGGGCCAGTGGTCTGAGAGCACCCTCAAAATCTACCCACAAAGATTCCTCTTTCAGGTAGTTGTGAATCCTAATCGGTGTAATAAGTTGCAAACTTTCAACTCCTGAACGACGAAATTGGGCCTTACGTTTCTGAAGCAGTATTGAGTAGGTCATATTAGGACTTTCTTTAAACCGATTTCTGACCAACTCATGCAAAGTTCTTCACTGATTCAATTCAATTAAACTAATAATTCTTAGTCCTTCAGGTGCTTGATTTCTGGAGATGCCTTGATTGAAAATAGCTGGCTATGGGATCTGTAGTACGGAGTAACTGTTATAACAGCCATGGTACTTTGAACTGAGTGTGATATTCTATGAAATAGCTAACTTAGTTCTTTCCCATCCTTCTGTCAGTTGCTAAATGCCTGAATCTGACGACTGGTCACTTATTTTTCCAGGAACGACCAAGAAAATCATCCAGTGAATGCAAAGGCTGACCCTTCCTGAGACCACTGATGCCAATTGTTGCTAGCACGGTGAGGTAGCAAGATTACAGTGAAGCTGACAAGGAAATAATCTAAAATTATTTAGAACATTCATCAAATTTTTATTCCTCAATTTTGCGGAGAATTGAATTCTTCTGGGCAGTAGATTGCGATCAATGCGTTACCATTTACTATGTAGTCCGCGATGTTGGCAGTCGAACTTCGCATCCTCATCCTGAGCTTGGCAGAAAGAATTGCCATTTTCGGAAGGAGATGGTAAGTTCGACCGGAAGAGATTGTAGAATTCCAGACTGAAAGAGAATTTACATTAACTTAATCCGATTTGGGTTATTCAAGAAATACTATGGCTTGACATTCTGTCTTGAGTGAAGCTCACTTGCAGAGATGTCTACCCGACTTAACGCGTCAAGTCGGCACGTAGAATCGTGCATAGTGATATGTTATGAGCAGCACTTTGTTTTCCTTGAATCGAGGCTACTTGCAATTGTAGCCATCTGTAATACAAATACATTTTTCAAGAATGTTTTACTAGTCACTAGCTTGTTGTTGGCTAAGGTTCTTGACATTAATTTTTTCAAGATGATTTTTGAGAAGTAGTATCCAAATAATAAGCGGATAAGGGAATAATAAGGTAATTAAGGTACCTGCTGTAAGGTAATCTGTTCTGAAAGTGACCATTTCAGTTTAAGCTTTTCCGGGAAATTAAAATCCTTGAAACAGTTTTCACTAAATTTTCACAGGAAGAAGAATGGAATTTGCATCGAACCCAAGTTGTTTCATATTTTTTGGACCTTTGTGGAATTAGTTACGAATTTTTGAAGTTGAAACACAATGATCACCGGAAGCGTTCATTTTGTGAAATGTACACAGTTGGTACATTGAAGACAGCAAAATGCACCTCCCTGTCACGATTGCTTTTAGAACATGAGCGCTTTTAGAATAGACTGCCTTAGTACATGGTTGGGGTGAACTGACCTCCTCACTCATCCCTATTTTTATTCTCATAGAGAACATGAGCCCTTTTAACCTCCTAAATGCCTAAGGCACCAAATTCTGGTGCTCACAATACTTTGAAGTTAAATAAGACCCAACTAAGTTGCTATTTTTAGTAGTTCATATTTTTGACAATTTTTTTTTGAAGTCTAAGTTTAGCATCAAAAATTTGATTTTGAAAACAAATCATTGTGATTTTTCTATTCAAGATTTTGTGCAAGGATGTCCATTGCAATCTTGACTTTCCATAGTATTGAGGGCTCTTGGAAATGAGCCTCAAAATACACTAGAGCTTGGAGAAAAAATCACATTAAAAATTCATTTAAAAAAATTGTAGAGTAGATTTTGAGAAGCCATAAATTGATTGGAGTTATGCATGTTAGGCCCTTCAATCTCATATTTTTTGGGTGACTATTTTTTTAGATTTGACATGCAAAAAGAGAGCTCAAAGATTTTTCATAGTTTAATACCCTCATGATCAAACATTATAATCTTTCAATCCTTAAATGATATTGTTGTCTTTTATTTTCTTATATGATCTCTAACATGTCTAGTTTGAATTTGTAAGGTTACAATTCCAAAAAGGTGATATAATTTATCAAAATGTTGTCTTTTTGTTCAATTTAAAGCAAATTCCGAGAAGCTCAAAATAGGCCTTCGGCATTTAGGAGTTAACTTGCCATGAATGATAAAATATGGAAAAATTGAATGCATATTTGCAATCAAAGGCTCCAAATTAGCTAGAAGTGATGAAAAAAATAAATTAATAAAGAACGAAATAGGGGGGCTTTTTCTTAACATGCACCACTTGGGAAAAAATGAAGGACTTTGGGAGGACAAGTGAAGGGGTCACATTGGCTGTAGTACACTAGGACTATCTGTGATAATGAGTACATGTTGAATTTGAGAATGTATTCAACATATCATTAAACCTTAAATCTATTTTTAAATCATATTCCAAAAAACCTTGAATTTTTTTTTAATTAAATACTTAAATAAAACATACTTTGGAGACTTAGAATATCCTCATATTTCTTGACAAGAAAAACAAAACATTTGATTGTTTATTAAGTGTAACTATGCTTAATATTTGAAGTGTTTGAAATATTTATATTTGCTTATCAAGATTTTCTTCTTTGTTTCTTTCTTTATTTTTAAAAATCTCTACAATTATTATAGACAACACTAATTTGTTGAAAATAGTATATACCTTCATGTTATAGTATTGGATGATGGTGAATAGTTAGTATATCTTGGTAGAGCATATTTAGATGGAGGTACAACTATAACTTTATTTTCATAGTATATAAATTAGTGGTAATTTCCAATTATCCAAATTGGTTTATTTAACATCCCTCACCTAGATTTAATGGATTCATGTTCTTCTTAAATAATTATTTTTTGTGGATAACCAATTTTTATGTAACAATTCTATAATGTGCTGAATTATTTATATAGTTTATTTTTTATCTTTTTATCAAGAAAATAAACCCCTATTAATAATTGTTCTTTGTAGGTAAGCATACTTTGAAATTGTAGACGGCAGTCTTGTTCGCCAACTCAAAACGAAATGAATATTTCATTTTAGTTGTATATTCTTAATTTCATCCATGAATTTGTTGAAAATTTGTTATTGGTTGTATATAATGTTTGGAGATTTCATCAGTTGATTAAATGTATTTATTTATTCATGAAGTCAGATAATTATTAATGCATTATCTAAATATCATTAAAAATGTTAACACAATTAGTGGTGTTAATACAAATAATTTGGCATGTGACCAATTTGAAATGCTTGATGAGTAAGTCAAATTTTCTTCTTTTATTTGTAGACACAAATTGGAGTATGATGGTTTTAACCCCTAAATAACCAACTTGTTAAATTTGACAACATGGCAATTTTGGATAGGTACGTGTGACTAGAGGTTTCCATGTTTTAGACCCAAACTTCAATAGAAGGTGTGGATGAGGAATACCTTTCATGCCCACTAAAATTTAGGACATTTGGATATGTGAGTCAAAAGTTATTGCCATATATATATATATTTATTTATTTATTTATTTTCCGTAGATGGGTAGTTCCAGCAGATAAAAAAAATCACTATTTTTTAAAATAAAAATTTGAAATTGTTTCTTTAGAGTTATTTATACACGAAAAGCTTTGAATCATTCTATTTTGATCAATGAGTCAAAAATTATGAGTTTTAATTTGCGGGAAGTTATGGATTTTCTACTCTAAAATGAACTTTGAAGTCCTTTATTTTACTCAATTTTTAATATTTTTGTTTAGATAAAAAAATTTATTCCAAGAAGGACTCAAAGTCTGTTGACTCTGTTGACCCTATTTCTCAAAAATGAAAAAAAGATTTTTTTTATCACTTCAAACATTATAATCTTTCAATCCACCTGGTCAAATGGGTTGAAATTTTTTCTACACATTGGCTTACTTATTTAACATACTTTGATATATTTGGAATTTTAAAACAATGATTTTTTAATTTCAGACAATGCATTAAAAATTGGGTAGACAAGCTGTTGATCTGGATGGACAAGCTGTCTAGATTTATATATTTATTTTGACGACCTCGACGACTTGTTTGTTGACTTTGACTACTAGATTGATAAGCCGTCTAAAAAATTTTAAAAATATATTGACGGACATTGGAATTGAATCCTTACGTTTCATCAATTTGATGGACGTCCAAATGTAACGTGATGCAAAAAATCTTGGTCTACATCTATACTCATCATAATATGAAAATCTTACGTGGCCTCTATTTGTCAAGGCTAACTTATTAATAAAAATTCCTACAATATTTTATTTTTATACATCATAATTTTTATATAATAGAGTATGTAGTATTTCATTAATCTTATAGTAGCCCTACATATTATATAAAATTTCCATGCTTTATTTTAAATGGACTCTATCTTTTAACTCAATTACTTTTAAAAAAATGTGATGGTGATCTTCCCAGGATTATACTTTCTAAAATTATACTTGCTCGACATGAATGCAATGTAAAATACTATTGAGTTTAAAATTTAGTTTTAGCAAACTAAGAATATACTACATATTTCTTATACAAGGAAATGTTGTTGCAAATGTTGTGATGATTATACTTTATTATATATATATATATATATATGAGAATGTGATTACTACTAGAAAATTCAAATTTTTTGTTGATTTGGTCGTGTTGATTTGGTTCACTTTTTAGTTGATTTGGACAATAATCTATTGATTTGGAAATAAATCAACAAAAAGTGAATCAACGACCAAATCAACAAAAAAATTGAATTTTCTAGTATTGAATTCATTTTATACATGTTGCCATGGACGCATAAGATGGGCTCTCTATCATCTCCATTGGTAGTCTCTTTCTTTGTCTATTGAAGTTTGTGTGCTCTCTCCTCAAGCAGTCCTCCACCCTCATCTTTTGACTCCTGCAACGGCTTTCTTCTCCACCACAAGTGAAGGAGCTTCTTCTCATGCATGCCAGATGTCATTTGTCCATATCTTCCTTTGATAGATTTGTCAAACTGATATCTACACAAAATTAAAAAAATTGGCACTTGTATCAATTACCGCACTCTTTCAAGGTGAAGAAACTCCACTTCACTCACTTGGATTAAGTTGGGTTTAACCATAGCCTACCATTGAGGGTTGCGGTGAACTAACCCCCTCACTCGTCCCCATGAAGTCATTCTAGGGGTGCAGGTAAAATAAAAGACCCCCTATTTTGTGCTTGATAAATTTATCTTGTATACATTGCCTAGCTAATTTGGAGCCTCTGATTGCAAATATAAATTCGGAATTTACAAATTTTATCATGTATAGAAAATAAATAAATTCAAGGTTTTCCCAAGGGGATGAGTGAGGGGGTCAGTTCACCCTGGCTCCTCTGAGCCTCTAATGCATGTATGGACAGTTTGACCGAGTTTTCTCAACAACTACTTAATCTATTTCAGATGGACCATGTTCTCGAGTGTTAGTTCAAATTTCAAATACAATTGAATCTTGGGTAGGCAACTCTTGGTAATTTAGTATTTGACTCTAGGAACCAATAATATAGAATAAGCTTAATGTACCCTCACCAATGATGAGCCTCAATTTAACTTCCTCCATAATACGTTAAGGTAGGGGCACAAAGTTTGAGATACCAATTGGCTTGATAGGTTATCATTATCATCTCCACTTACTTTCAGTTTAATATGCTAAAATAAAACTAATCCAGATGCTTGCTTGTGGTAAACAGAGGTAGCAAATAGATGGCGGCCAATAATTAGGGGTAGGCATGGAACTTTTTTCTATAACAAGGTAAATGAATCTCCAACTTCTTTTGAGTGATTTTAGTTTTAAATAAACCGGGTCTGTTGCAGGCTAATACATCACTATGTAGACACTTGGTTTAGTTCCTAAGGCTGCCTTCACACTAGCTGCTAAGGCACAATAGAGGGGGGAAAGTAAGGAAGCACCTGTAGAGAGGGTTCACATTGAGGAGGTGCAATAATTCCGAGCCTATGTGTATACAGTTTGGTAGCACGGAAACAATGGTGCTTACTTCCTGACAAGTCCACCAAATATGTCAAGTACGTCCTTGGCCGCCGGTTTCTTTGTAGCAGCAAAATCAAGCATTTCTGTACATTTCAGTCTCTAGGAAGCGCTGTTACGTTAAATGGGATTTGGAGAGCGATTACGCAAAGTGGGCGATGAAGTTTTAAATAAGAGGCTTGTAAATATTAAAATATGAAGAAACAGAGGAAAAAAAGGACGTAATCAAGGTACGTCGGCGAAGTCATGCCATGCATCCATCGCGTGTTTGTGTTCTGGTAACGCAAATTTAAGGAGGGCGACTACTAAGATGGTGATGAAAGCTTCAAAATGGTGTCCTACACAGTTGCAAATCACATCGGCAGCAATCGCAGACATGTTCGTGCACCAGAGATTTAGCGCATCATTCAATTCTAGCGCCGCGCCGGTGACTCTTGTCGGACTATTGCAATGCTAGCATCGCTTGAAGTAGGTGGCTTTTGTTCGTTGAGGCACCAGCTGTGGTCCACTACCGAAGACGAAAGCATGTCTAATCGTCAGAAAGGAAAATGTGTTGTCGCTCGGACTTCGGGGAAGCGTGCTAGGCAATCAGGTACAACTTAATTTTCACTGTATTCGTCTGTACTTTCATTAAAGTTCAAAGAAACCCTTCTGTAGAGAATTAGAAGTCATGATTCAGCTAAGCTTGGTCATCCTACGTCCGTGACAGTGTCTCCTGCATGACGACTGATTGCTCACCGTCATCGTCTACTTTTGCATGGATGTCGATTAATTCCTTGTGTACAGAGTAAACACAATCGTCATCAACATGAACTTTGTCGTCCCTCGTGCTTAGCGGCTCTGTTAGAATGCTTGAAAATTATAGAAATCCGCCCAAATTCTTTGTCCTCATCATATGGTGCTTTGTCTTCCGTACTTGCAGAAGCTTAGAAATCAGTCGAAAATGGCTTTAGGCACTGCACTGCTACAGTACAGTCCACAAGTTCTGTTATACCGTGCAAGACTTCTCATGTTGATTATAGTCTGAGTGATGGGTGAAAATCATGACTCATTTTGCAGTCAAAGCTTCCCTTGTTTCTTTCTTTAAAAATTGCAGTCACTGATGTTTGCTGTTCACGTGCAGGATGCTTATCTACGTTGCCGCGTAGTGCCGTGGCTCCATTGCATACCATTCTAAAATTGTCAGCCCCTTCGTTGCACGCTGTGGAAAGTCCCTTAGCGCCAGCATCAATAAAACTGTGCAAGGAAAGAGGGCTGAACTGGGAAGCTACAAAAATCAACACTCTCATTGATGCAAAGTAGAGAATGTCAACCGAAGAATCACAGTGCAAAGACTCTCGTTAGTTGATGCTCTCTAATTCAACGAAGTGGCAACGCGTGAGCCACGAGGTGATGGAAGCAACAGCTTCTCCTTGTCATCAAGATGTAGCTGCATGCAAATCTAAGTGGAATCTGTTGATTCCAGAGTATAAGCGATTGGTTGATTATTTCGCATGGAGCGGTATAAACAAATTTTTTTACTGGAGCCTGAATCACTCTGAGAGAAAGGCTGAAGGACTACCAAGGTTCTTTGCACATGAGACTTTCTTCCAAATTCACGAGTGGTACCAGTCCCGACCAACAATGCACCCTCCCCATTCTCGAGATCTCATGTCCACTGATGACAACAACTACAACATGCCAGTAGCTATCAAAGATGACGTGGAAGAAAAACACGAAAATGTGAACTGTGAAGGCGAAGAAGTTGAAAGAGCATGTTTTAGCAACGACACAGATGAGTTCAGCGGTTCCATGCTCAGCCCTCATTGTCTATTTTGCAGTCTGAGGCCTCCACTGTTCTTGGTAATGCCATTTGTGATGCCAACCGAGTCAGCGCAACTGGGTGGCAAATCCTTCATCCCAGATCTAGCACCGACCGTAATTTTGAGTTCATCCCACACTGGTGATGCAACGAAAAGCAAAGCATTTAGTAGCACGGGCATACGCAGACGAAGTGTTTCTGGGCACTCTTTGATTGCCGAAGCCACCCAAACAACGGGCGATGCCATGTCCATGCAAATGAGGGATATAGCTACAACAGGACGTGAGGTGGAGCGGTTGAAGGTTGACATGCAACTAACATTATTCACCAAGAAAATGGACTATCAACTGGAGCGAGACCGATGTCTTTACGACAATGCACACACTACCAATGACAATGCCAAACTTGCTATTGAAAAGCAGAGATAAGTTGTCCAATGCCTAACAAATTTGGCAGAAGTCCTGAGCTTGGATATACAGCAAAGTCAAAACGTTGGTCCTCCTCAACCTCGATCCATTCCTCCAGTGCTGTTGTATCGGGCAGCATGCACGTCGGAAGTGCCATCTGCCAAGGAAAGTCCCGTCGTTGCAGATGCCACTGATCCAGACGTTGTGGAGTTCCGTAACTTCAAGAACTAGAAGCATTGACTAAAGAGAAGATTGAGGTTCCATTTTTAAAGTGTCGACAACAAGGTTCCGATGTTGTTACTATACAACGCGGAACACTAGTAGCAGCTCGTCCTGCAAATTTTTTTATTTACTTTCCTAACAAAACTCCACTCCAAATCTCCATTGTGTAGCTCCGCTATGACAGACAAAGCTAATAAAGTACATTATATTTAGTACCAAAGTAGAACTTTTTGACGCAATTAAATGTACAATTTACCTCTTTATTAATGAAATGCTATGTACATATATGTAAACACTATTGTGAAAAAAAGGTCCACGCCACGCTAACCGACCCAACAGTTGCGGTGAGAGTCCTACAACAAAATGTGAGGCCTTGGCGATGAGAGAGGTACCTGTTAGTGTCTGGTATGTACTGCCGATGAAGCTAGTCGCAAGTGTTTCGAACTAGGCCACAACTTCAGTGCACAAGTCGTTCGCAACTTCACCGACGTGTCCCTGCTCTGATGATTTCAAAACATCACTTGCTAAAAGTAACATTGAACGTCCCGACAGAAGGAAGACTTAAGACAGCTGCCCTTTGTGGATGCCGTTCCTGGAATCAGATAGAGGAAGTGAGGAAATGGGAGAGTCCGTGGGTCCAATGCTGTGAATGCTGCAGATAGCAGACGGAAATTTAAGTGCGATGGGAAGAGGAGATTAGAATTTCAAAAAAACATTTCACGTGGAAAGGTTGGGATGAAGGCACAGTACCAACGTCATCTGAAATTGGGAAACAAAAATCCCTAAAGAGGAATGGAAAACTTCATGAACTGTAGCTAGTACTATTTTGCTACTAATCTTTACCAATCCTGAATCACTTGATAGAAAAGGATTGTACTCTGTTGGGCGGTGAGAAGACCAGTACAGACAAAAGAAAGCAACATTGTCGACTGAAGTAGCTTGCGTACGAAGTATAGGGGAGTGCTTACCAACATCAGATGGGAGCAATTCGTTGCAAGGAAAGAAAAACTCCAAGATCAGAGCGCTTCTAAATATCGGCGTCTACATCCAAGTCCAGCACATCCGCATCATCCTCTCTCGGAATGGCCTCCGTCACTCTTTGTCTAAAATGCATGGCATCCTCATTGCGCACAATGTCCAGCAGACATTCTATATCTTCATGTGACTAGTTGAAGAGCACATTGTGCAAGATTGCACAACAAGTCACAACATCAGGTATGATGGTGACATCCAAGTCACATTTGACGAGGAGCTCTCGAAAAGTGAGTTTCATAATTCCAAACGCATTTTCCACCACCGCATGACCTTTGCTAAGTTTGCGGTTGAAGAGGCGGTCTGACACTGATAGTTGGTTGTCTCAGTGATGTGGAACCATCAGCCACGGTAGAAGAGGGTACCCAGCGTTTGCTATTAAGTACGGTGCAAATCCATTGAAGGACAAGGAGTTGTCCCATAAAGTTCGATGTTGCGCTCGGTAGTACAAGGTAGACCTCCTCAGCACTCTGGAGTCATTTGTGGATCTAGGCATGCCGACGTACAAATCCAGAAAACGTTTTGAAGTGTCAACAATGGCTTGGCAATTCATACTATAACCTCGAGATTTTGAAGTAGTAGTAGTCCCGTGCACCATACCGTGGCTTGCTAATTGCAATGTGAGTAGCATCCATTGCACCACATACACCAGGCAATCCACAAAGTTGTTGAAAAGCTGTAGCCGTGTCCGCAACATGCTCCCCCCAAGGCCAAGTAATTTCATTTCGAAGTGCCACATTCATCGCGTGAACTATTTCTCGTAACATTATGGAAATTGTGCTTCTATCGACGACAAACATTTCACTGCAGATAAGGAAGCTGGCACCGTGACTCAATTTAAACAAAGTGCATGCCAAGCGCACAGGCACAGGCACAGCCAAATGGTAGTTTGTGTCTCGTTTCTGGATGGCTGGAGCTATCAAACTAGCTCAGTTTGATAGCAAACTCTCAGTTTGATAGCTCCATAGCCGAAAATGAGTGAGTGCAGCCTAGAAAAGCACTCCCGCGTCAACAGAGACATTACTAGAGTCTTGGAAATCGACGTTCCATTCTTCTCCGTTGTCCTCTTCGACGTTGGTGGATGCAGCATCCAGCAATGCTTGGTTCCTGTTGAGCAACATTACAAGCATCAAACAGGCCATGGACATGATGTCCATTGGGAATTCTAATGTGTCCATCTGTATATTTACAATTACATGCTCGTCCGTTGCATTTGAACAAAAATTATGTCAAAGTCCAAACGTTTCGGACCGAAGCAGTATTCCTCTCATTTCACACGGGGAAAAACTAGAATTTGAAAAATGTCGCAGAAGCTCCTTGTTGCTGACCTTCACTACAGCACAACAACATTGTAGATATGGGGTCGACCGCATCAAATGCAAACGTGCTGCAAAGAGGACTTACCCTAAATTCGAAAAATGTGAACGGATTTCTTTGCCACAGTTCTTTGGAACAGCAAAACAGAGTATGCATGAGGTAAAAAATAACGCACCTGCCACAACGTCGTTCTCCTAATACAAGCACTGTCCGTATTAAGACAATTGTAGACAACGTACAGAAGGTCAGTTTGAATCACTACTGCATCACAGAAGTATCACGGGACAGTCGAAATCATTCCGTTGAAAACCAACTTCGACAAAATTACACAGCAGGCGTACTGCACTTTAAACCCTAACTCACCGGTCTCTTAATCCGCACGGCAAACTAGAACGGGCACCCCGATTCCCAAACTGAACGACGCCAGTGTCAAAAGCAAGAATCAGTTTCACGCTCAAAATCAAGGTTTCTTCACCTATACATTGTTGCGACAAGTTACGCTTTTCACATATGACTCCGCTTCTCATAACCGCCTTTTCTAGAAGACAAACTGGTGTGCACAGTACTGGGACGGTGCTATGAATGCACAGAATTTCGTCGTCCGCTACTCTGTTAAAATTGACCTATGTGAACATCATGGTCTTCTATAGGTGCCGTTGTATCTTCCGTTACCGCGCGTCAGGCTCGACCCTTCATGGACGCCAAGTGCCGCAGTATTCAAAGTTGGTTGATTGCTTCATCCTTGTAGCACCGCTCCTTTGCCACAACTGGTACGAAGGTACCTTTATTACTATTGAGTGAACCATGTGTGGAAATAAGTAACGTTAAAGGAGTGGTCGGGAAGCCTAAATTAGCTTATTGGAAGTGGACTTCCTAATTGAGTGTGCTAGTAGAGAAAGTGGCAAGGAGCTAAGTTTACAGATTAATAAATGGTAACTTTGAAACACTTGGAGCCCTTGATCGGGAAATTTCATGAGAAATTCCTTCACACAGTTTACTCCCATTTAATTAGCAACTACATTGAATGTTTTTTTAATTTTAATTTTTTCAAAGATGAAGTCACATGTCTTCTATAAGTTGTAAGAATTTCAGATTTTTTTGTGGAAATTTGAATTATTGTGAATTTTTGAAGGACCTCTCCAAAACATATCAAATATAAATAATCTTAATTTTTTTTTAAATTCCAATATAAATTTGTTACAAATTAGGTTTCATTTTATAATTAGAAATTCATTAGACCATGGTTAATCCCTAAAACCCCGCTTGTCTCCTCGGGGGACAATTTGGGTCCGGGTAGGTTCCTATTGTCTCAATTTGAAGTGAAATTTTTTGAGATTTTTTGAGGTTGTGCAACATTGCAAGAGCTTTGTGGGTATATAATTTTTGTTTCAATTGGATGCCGGATGAAAAAGTTATGGCACAATGAGCAAGAAACGGAGATTGGCGGGTAGCCCAAAAAAAATTACAAAAAGTCAAAATAATTCTTTTTGAATTTTTTTCCTAAAAGATTATGTTCTTACCTATACGTGAAGCTTTGATTCATTCTATTTGGACTAGGTATGAGAAAGTTATGGACAATTATAGTTTTTCGGACAATTTAAGCATCTTCTTGAAAAAAAACATTTTGTTCGACTTTGAGTGCTAATATCTTCCAATATGTATGGTGAAATTTGATGAAATTTTTACTACATGATCTCAGAAAAGTTAAATACAAGATCTTACAGTTAAATTCCAAAAAAAATAAAAAAATTGGTTTCCTTAAGTGAATATAACATAAGTGGTGGTTTTGAGTGGTTTTTGATAGAAAACACCTTGGGGTTTAAGGGGTTAAATGCACAAAGTTCAAATGGCTATAAAATATTCAGTTTAGGAAAAATTTTAAGATTTTAAATTAAGGTAAAGACTAGAGTTGCTTGATGGCCTTCATTTTGTTAGTGGGGCTCAAATCAAAAAGTATCATTTTTATGGAGAAAATATAGATCTAGAGTAGGAAGTAAATGTGGCCAAAATATACAAGTTTTTATGATCCATTTTTAAAGAATGTTTGTACGCAGGGAAGTCAAAAATGCTTTAAGGAGACAATTTTCAACACCATCTGAGCCAAAATCATTCAAACAATAGCAAAGACGATGATTTGGATGAGAAATGATTTGGATGAGAAATGATTTGTCATCATTACTTAAAATTGTTTATAAAGCATACAAACGCCCCAAAATGGTGCCAAATGGCACTTTTGGGTTAACTCTAGAAGGAAGGAATGTACACAGCTAAGGTAGTCACTAAAACATTCTAATTATTAAGCCAATAGGCGCATTCTTTATTTCTACACTACAAGAAAAAAAGGTGTTTTAAGTGATTTTTTGATGTGTTTCTAGTAAAATTTTAATAAAAATCTCCTAGAAGGTCATTACTTATAATCTTATATCTAGGATTATACTTAAAAACTCACTTAAAACACCCCTTTTTTTGTAGTGACAGTTAAGAGTGAAGTCATCCATTGAACCTTTGAGATCTGTAGTATATTTACATAATTAAAATATTCACAAATAGGGTAGTATATCGACATCTTTTACAACCCATCCTAATTTCTCAACGCTTCATGCTAAGATCAACATCTAAAAACGCCTAAATATGTGCTTGAACATAGTTTTTGTTATTGACCTTCAAAAGTCTTAGTTGGATATTTTAGGTAATTGTAATTGGACTTTAGATTTTACATAATGCATTTTCTTGACATTGTTTGAATGATTTATGAATTTAAGTGCTAAAAATAGATGAATTCAAATTTGATCAATAACTCTCATAAATGCAAGTTGTATATTTTAATATTAGGGTTGGTTTAGAAACAATTCAAAATTAGATTCAATTTCTTTATTTTTTATATGAGCGTTCCAAATCATAATTAAGACACCTAGGACCACTTTACACTATAGCCGTCCAAGTTGACAGGCCGTGGGAGTAAGTGGCCATACCTTTGGTGAGAGTCTAAAGAAATGGCTTTTAATCCCTAAATGTTTTAGAAGAGTTTTAGAAGAAAGAAGTCAAAATTGGGACATCTATGGATTAGAAAGAGTGGACATTAAGTTACAATTTTTTTTCCGTTTGAACCATAGGTTTTAAAACTTGTCTTCTCTATTTTTCTACCTTCCAATTTTTCAAAAGTAAATTCTTTGAATCGAGTGAGATCTAAGGGTCTAAATTTGGGATTTAGACATTTTGTCCTCCCAAAATACTAGGCAGCTGCACTTCGACTACTAGTTTCTACATATATACCATTCCATTTTGATTATTATTCCTTAGATTTGGATTTTTATACAAGTTAGGAACATGCTAAAAAGAATTGAAGGCATTGCACTTTTAGAACATAACCAAAATGGTCTTGTCATAGACATAGATTTGGCAAAGCTAGTTTACACTACCATTTGTTTAATGAATGAATTTCAAATTCAAAAATGTTCCAAATAAAAATTTGAAAAGTGGAGATAATCATTACAGCCTAATTTACCACAAAAAATTGTACTACTATAAAAATTCCAAAATCCAAAAATATTGTTCTATAAAACGAGCACAATCTATTGTGCAAGCTTCAATACTTGGAGCAGCTCTCTAATGTTGGTTCAAACTCATGGCTCTTGCTTAGCAATGATCAAAAATCAAGGATTCCATGCATGGAGGTTGATAAGTTATCCATTGCCCTTGCCTACCATTGTCGCGGTTTGGCATTGCAGTTGTCCTCTTCCTTCATTTGGAGTGTCAAACTAAGCCCCCCCTATCTGGCACCACCCACATCCTCCACCTTCTCTCAAGGTAAGTCACTCTTGCCCTACCGCTCTTGATACTTCTTGGCCCCCATTGCTCCCCATCATCCTTCCACTCCCTTGTTGCTATGTCCCCACACACTTCTAATCAGTCTTGCGCTTGAAATTGCGTCTACCAGATGTTCTAGGAGTGAATTTTGGAACTCAACTCTAAAGATTCTAGAGCTAGTGAACCCTCCTTCTTGAACTCCAAGCGATGGTGAACCTTCCTTGAATTGAATTTTGCCATCATCAGTTCATTAAAAAATATGTACAAGGTGACAAAAACAATATCGAAGGTAAAAAAAAAATATTTAAGGTGAATGAAAGTATACAAAGGTAAAAAATAATATGAAAGATAAAGTAAAAAAAAGAAAAGCAGGTAGTACAAAAAATATAGACCGTAAATCACAAATAAGGAAGTAAATAAAAAAAGATACAAGGAAAAAAACTAAATGTAAAGGTGGAAAAAAACTATGAGAGGTAAAGAAAAAAAAAGGGTAAGAAAAAAATATAGAATATTCCAAAAAAAATAAGGAAGTAAAAATAAAATTATACAAGCTAATAAAAAAAATAATGAAATATAAGGACCAAAATATAAAACACAGATCATGAAGGGAAAAAATAGACATTGTGACTAAAAATTGGATGAAAATAAGCAAACAAATTAATCACATTGAATTCACCTTAGGGTTGATGGACATGGTTGCATCATTGCAATTTTGTGGCTCATTATGATATTCTTCAAACATCCCTGATTTAGGCAGAAGAATACTTGATTGCAAGTGTGGCAATAGTAATTACACTTTGGATCCTCACATGTTACGCATGCACGCCTCAATCGACTAGAAGTTGGCATGTGCAGATGTGGATCTTCATCCACATCAATGCCTTGGCCATGCCAATTTTGTGTGAGACCATCATACAAATTGAAGAGAATTGAATTGACAATGATTAATTGGTTTTTGACGTTGATGTCAGCATTAACTGAAGAGCTTGAGGTAGATTACATATATATTTACCACCATTGTATTCAATAGGAGACACCATTTGTGCAACCTCATTTGGCTAGAGTATGATGTTCTAAGTTGGTCTTCTACATCCACCCCCTTCATGTTTGTGGTATAATCAAGATGGTAGAGGAGGTTTGGATGAGGTCTCGCCTTGTCCTATTCCTACAAGGAACCATAGATATTGGGATTCATGGAAAATAAATCTGCAATGCATGAAGAGAATGAGGAGAACTAGACGGTTGACATTTACATTACACATGCAATGCCAAGAGATTCATACATGTTTCATTGTAACTTACCTTGAGGTGAATTTCCCCAATTGAGAACCAATTTCAACTCTTTTGGTAGACTACACAATTTGCCCTTATAATACTAGTAGTATAAATTTTCATTGTGGCCAATTCTGTAAATAGCCAAATGCTCAAAAAGTAGTTGTCCATGACAACTATATGTCCCTTCCATTCAACAATGTTATCACCACGTTGTAAGCCACGTTCACCTCAATACAAACTGGTGGTTCTTATTGTACTCCACTATGGTTGGCCTTGCATTAAATATCAAAATTGAATACATATGTTGCCAAAAAAACGTTGTTTGGACATTTAGGGATTAATAAACATTTATGTTGATTGAGAATGTGACTACTCTTTCTATTGCTACATTTTGCCACGCGTCTTACCTTAGTAGAAAAAGATGTCTTAGCTTGGTGATACATGACATCCCTTTCTATTAGTATTAAAAAAATTCCAATAATTTGTTTCAACACCAATAGATATGGAAGGACCATTTTTTACATTTTGACACTTAAAAGGTTAATCATTTGGAATTAATCCACTATTATGTACAAAGATAGTACTGAAATTTGTGAACTACAGCACAATTCACTTACAACTTCATTTCGACTATGTTAATTTGCTTTCAGTGTGAAACTTCAATTTTTTATACTGTAGTTGTACGTGGATTGTAGTAATTCAATTTAAAAAATACACAAATTCGTGATAATGGGTGCACGTAATACAAAGTTCGTCTAAAAGTCGCCAGAAACCATCAACGTTCACGTTCGTTCATATTCCGTCACCGTAGGGTTGTACCAAGACTGCACCATCGCTGCAAGCAGTGAAGCCGAGGAAGACGAAGGTGATCACCCCGATCGCCGAGGTTTTGCCACAATTTGCGTCCCAGTTTGCAGCGATGGCGTCGACCTCTGAGCGACGCGGCATCCCCGCGGCCGCCTTCGTGAAAGACGTGCAAGATTTTTTAGTCCAATACGACGGCAACCCCGGCACCTGCTTAACCGCCCTCCAGGAGAAGCTCCAGCAATACAAGGTGGCGGAGATGAAGCTCCTCGGTCAGAAGCGCGACCTCTTGGCCCGCATCCCCGATATGCGCAAGTGCCTCCAGATCGTGGACCTGATGATGGAGAAGAAGGACACGATGAAGATGGACTTCGAGGTGGCAGAGGGGATCTACGCGCAGGCGGAGTTTCGCAACACCGAGACCGTTTGCTTGTGGTTAGGCGCCAATGTGATGCTAGAGTACGGGTGCGAGGAGGCGCAGGAGCTTTTGACACGGAACTTGGAAACCGGGAATAAGAGCTTGAAGTCGATCGTGGAGGATCTGTACTTCTTGCGCGACCAGATGACGATTACGGAGGTCACGATTGCGAGGGTGTATAACTGGGATGTGCATCAGCGGAGGAAGCAGAGGGACGTTAGACCGGAGGCGGAGTCGACGGCGGTCGCTTGAGGAGAACTCCTTGAATTAGGGTTTGATTCCAGGCTCTGGTCCTGTTTTCTTGGCTTGTCATTGTACTGGACACAAAGTCAGTATGCCGTGGCGGAGGCGGAGGGGACGGCGGTCGCGTGAGCAGACGCGAGTTTGGCTCCAGACACGAATTAGGGTTTGGCTCCAGGCTCTGGTGAACCCGTGTTATTGCTTATCGTTTTTGTGAACACAAAATCAGCGAGAATTCATCGGGAGACGATATAAATGGTGATTTTTCTGTTTCATGTCATCAGAACTGCTGGTCTTTCGATTTTGGCTCTGTCGTCGTTTTAGGGTGGAGTAGGCTGAGAAGTAGTCTTGAACGTGAAGAAAACCTTGTGAGCATCATTGAAAGGCAGAATGAGCTACTTCCAAGCAAGTTGCACTTGGCTACCTGATTATTTGGTCGCATTCAGGCAAATTGAGGTTGGACATATGTGAAAGTCCAAGCATAGTATTAAAATACCATACGCCAAAATTATAAGGGTTCAATATGTCTACTGGGTAGATTTTCTGAATCTTTGCTGTAATTTTGATGTTCTCAAGTTGTACATTTGACAATGAGTATCTGTTTATTGCTTGGATTTCTTATAGTAAGTACCGACTGTCATGGTGTCAAATACATAATGATCAGAGTGAGATGTCGATACGCAGTCATTTATGGTGTTTGAACGTGGACTTCTGGTCGAATTTCACAAAGAGTACTGATTCCACCTGATAGAATTGCTTATGCATTTGACATGTGTTTGCTTAATGCAGCGTTTAGCTCACTGTTGAAGCCGTCTTAGGTTTCAACAAACATGAAGAACTCGTTTTCCTCTGAGCTTCTGGTATCAAACATAGGTTTGACGGAGACGTTGAATTATTGCAGCGTGTGTCTCTGTAGCTTTTCTATGACCTTAGTTCGCAATTTTTGTCGAGCGTTCAAACTGTGTCTTTGAACAGCTCATGTACTCTTACTGATGGAATATATGTAGGACCAGTATGCATTGCTGACAGGCAGCAAACGCCAATCGGTTTCTGTGCTCTCAATACTTCAAGTTGTAAGGCTTGTTTTAGCGTGTACTTGAGCATAGGGAATAGTCCTGCAAAACACACCTCTTTTTGTAAGATTTCCTTTTTTGAGGCCTAGAACAACGTCAATATGGTCGTTTGCAATGATGTACAGAGGGTTCGACAAAGTGTTCGGGATTGCAATTTGTACCGTTCAGTTTTCTTTGCATAATATAGAATATAGTTGATGTTTTTAGTCTCACATAATTAACATTCGATTCTTACACAATCAAGCATATCAAATTTCAGTTTTGAAAAAGCAAAACTACATTTTTAGTGAATTTTTTCATTTAATCTTCATGGTTTTACATGATAATTCATTGGAAACA
This sequence comes from Antitrichia curtipendula, assembly GCA_951230915.1. Classification (NCBI taxonomy): domain Eukaryota; kingdom Viridiplantae; phylum Streptophyta; class Bryopsida; order Hypnales; family Leucodontaceae; genus Antitrichia; species Antitrichia curtipendula. The sequence continues at coordinate 2,729,585 of OX579642.1, read as the reverse complement.
TTGGTGATGAATTTTTCAAATTTGATTGTGAAGATATGTAGGAAATATCTTTCCTTCAACAATGAACTCCCCTAGATTTTCTTGGACGATGACATTGGATATGTAGAGAGAGCTTTGCACATTGGAAGTGGAAGATGCAACAATAGGGGTAATCACATCTCCTTTGAGAAGCAAAGTTTCTTGAAGAATGTGAATTTGGTGAGAGAAAAGAGGAGCCAATGGAGAAGGTGCATGAAGAAGGTGTGACACCTCTATAGAGAATGAGATTCACTTTTATAAATGCCGTGATGGACTCACAAGTGGCACAAGCAACATAGACCTTGGACAGAACTTTGATGTAATAAGGTGGAAATGCGTTGCGATGTGGTGAAAGTGAGCTACAGAGGAGTGAAAAATCTTCTAAGAAAATTTTCCTAAACCCATTTCTCCACTTGTGGAGGAGAAAAATGGCACTTCAAATACCTTGAAGATTGAGAGCTTTGTAAGCTACGGGCAACCACACAGAGAGCACCATGTCTCAATTCTCTAAGAATTGAATTTGGGGTGAAGAATATTCTAGGCCATTTTAAATATTCAAAACATTATGAAATATTAGACACTCTTTCTAGTTAAATTTTGGTAGCCGATGCCTGAATGTAATATTTGAATAGGACAATTGTAAAAAATACCTATACTTAATATTAGACTCACTCTTTGAATGGACACCCTAGAAACACAAAATGTTTCAACTTTCATCGGTTGCTTCAAAAAACTCTTCACCTTTCATTGGTTGCTTTTATAAACTATGGTGGTTTCGAGTCTTGGAAGTTTTCATTCCAAGCCATTTTTGAGGTGATGGAGAATGGAACATGTCTCTATTGCAAGTGCTGCTACTTTAAGGTAAGACATTACATGTTTTTCAGGCCCTGTGAAGGGTTGCGAATTCCCTAGGGTTCCCAAACTCTGAAATTGTCTGGAACTGCGCTACATCAGCTGTGTGATGTGGCAAAGAGACTGCCACGTTATACTAAAAAAAAAAAAATTTTAAATTGTTCATTTTGTTTTTCCATTTTTCCATTTCAAGATTTTTTTTTGCAAAAAAGAAAATTCTGATAGTGGCCGTTTTTTTGCTGCCAAGGGAACAACGCCGGGAACAGGCCCGAAACAGCCCTCCAGACCCTCCACCAAAATCATCTCATGTTTATAAAAAATACTCAAATGCACAACTTTGGCAATAAAATTTTGGTATCTTTAAATGAAAACGTGGTGTTTATGATGTTTCTAAAAATAGACTTTCAATTTTGCCCTTTCTTTTCTAAGTAAGAAAAAGAGTGCCGACTAGTCGCCATGGTTGAATAAGAAAGTACAAAATAGAAATTGCCAACAATTCCAAGAAGAATTCCTTCAAGGTGAAGAGGTTGAAGCATGAAGAGGTTGAAGCAAGACAATATACAAAGCAACTAGCTTTTGACAAATAACTTGCAACATTATTATTTTACAATACAGAATATGTCCTTAATAGACACTTTGGTATATCTTTTGCATAGAAGTTACCTCGTCTCTTGAAGCTGAAATTTAGCATCCACTTTGAGATACTTGATAACAAATACCTAGACACAACAAGAGGCAAGTAGTATGTAGCATCATCGACCTCGGTACCCTCATCGGAAGAATGGCCAGATGACCTTCTGAAGTGCCTAAACCCTATGTAGTGGAATGAGTAGATTTTAGGCCTATAACGGAGCGTCGTTAGCCACATAGTTACATTAATCAATCGTGAAGCGCCCATGTAGGATAAATATGAGGAGATAATCCTATTACTAGCTATGACTTTTTGGTTTTGTTAAAAAAAAATGAAGGGGTGGCTGGCCATTCTCCTGGTGATGGCAGATGAGGTCAGCGCTACCATAGGTGTCCCACAAGAGGCTGTCTCTCATATAAATCAGGACAACGAGGATGCCATTTGAAACATTGCACATCTATTTTTTCATGTGACATCAGTGAAGGCTGCAATCAACGTGTCTCAAGATTGCAAAAAACTAAACTCTGAAGTATACAATGAATACATGCCTGTCGTATTACACATTCCACGGTGATATGCTCTGAACATGACTCCTCAAGAAAACCTCGTTTTTTTCCAAATCACTTAATCCACAGTACTATTTAACCACCAAAATGCACCATCCCCCCAAACCAACCAAAAATACTCAAAGAGCATCCTATTCCCAACTTCCCATTGCAGAATCCAGGCCCATATTTGATCATAAGAGCATGCAACAAGCACATCAGAGATTGGAATTGAATGGAGAGAAAATGTATCCCACATTAATTTATAACCCATTATCACACTGAAATTTTAGTGCCATGAATCAGATCATCTACCCTAAACCCATGCTTTGCGCACCATCACCAACACACGATGAGAATGATCAATCAATCTACACCTGGTCGAATCAAATCATGGCTCCGGTAAGTCGTGGCTCAGAATTCGATCAAAACTGGATCAAAACATGAAGGAGTCTGGCACACATCATGTATCCCGAGCTGCAAGCAGATCACAAGGTGAATTACTCCGACCTAGTCCCGAATTTCAACTGCCCCTTCCAGTCACCTTCTTGAACATACTCTGAAGGATCTGTTTACGCTACAAACCTTGAAGAATTCCACCTTCACAGTATGCTGAAAACAGGACAATTGTTGGAAGAGTTTCACGTCCACAGTTTATGGGAAACTGGGGATAGTTGCTGGAAGAATTTTGCCTCTGGACACAATTTGCTGAAAACAGGACTATCGTTCCGAAGTGTTTCACCTCCACAGTTTCCAGAAAACTGGGGACATTTGTTAGAAGAATTTTTCCGTCTTGCTTTCCTGAAGTTACAGGTGACAATTGTTGCAAGTCTTCACTTCATGAAACATGGCAAGCTCAGTCAGTCACTGTCTGAGTCGTAAGTAGCATGCGTCCCATCGTCGAAGTTCGGGTTCATCAGATTGTTCCCCTCAATGCCACCAAACTCCTCGTCATCCTTCCTGCGCTTCCACTGCCCATTCTTCCTCATGTACTCTTCCATTGTCCACGCTGGGACGTCTCGTTGCGTTGAGTTCACCGTTGCGAATTCTATCGCTGATCGTGCTGGACGACGGGAAGCCGTTCGCATCTGGAGAACGGCAGCGTTGGAACTGGAAAGGTGGAATTCGCTGACGACTCTCCTCGGCATCACCGGAGAGTGCACACCTTCTTGTGCTGCGTATCCACAATGAATCCTGGGAGACTGAAATTGACAGAATAGTATTATGAGGTAACGAAATCAGATCATGCATAGAATTGGGAAAAAGGGTAACATTGACCTAATTCAAGACCGCGTTCGTGCTTTTGTGATGTTTGGTTCATGGTTGGTTAATGTTGGTTTGGGTTCAGGCCGAAGACGTCGATGATAAGGGCAAGAGATTGATCGAGGCTCACCTTGAAGAGACCGAATGGATTTTTGAAGAAGCGATAGACGGCAGCGACGCCGGTCCTGTGCAAAATCTTTTGCAGTTTGTTCTTCTTGAAGGATCCTTGGCTTGGAGAAAAATCCACGCAATTTGCTAGGTCCCGGAGCTGCAATACCCAAACGAAAACAGTAAGAATCCCAATCCAAACAAGAGTTAAATCCCTAATTCTATTTCAGATTCACGATCAAAAGACCCCAAAAGATCGATAGCGTACCCAAACCTATTCGTAGAAGCAATGTTCCGTGCTGTAATTCTACTACAAATATGATCATGAACTATTTGAGAACAGCAGAAGCAACAAGAAATAGTGCGATTCAAACCGTTGCTTCCTTCAGAGAATGGTGCCAATAGCAGAGCTCCTAGGGAGTTTCAAGCAATAATGCATTCCACAGAGTTTATGAGGGTATGTGTCCACTACCCATCTTTTCTCTGAAAGACAGTTTGAATGATACGTTTTGTAGCTTTCATCCCCAACAGAGCAAGAATCGGCTATGGCGAACAAAATGTACCTCTCGTTGCGTTGAAATAGCTTCAAATCTCTGTTCTTCGTCTCGCCGCCGTGTTTCTGCCGCGGCGACCTCGTTTTGCTGCTGCAGCGCCAGCAATGGCTCCTCCCAAGGCTTCCCCTCCCTCTGCAGCGCCTTCAGATCTGCCACACTCCCCTCCGAAGGCGAGGACATATCACTCCGAAAGCTGCTGCTATCACTTCGCATGGAGAATCCACTCGCAATCGAAGGCGACGATGACTCGTCCTCCCCACGCACATTGATAACGCTTCCATGTTGAAGTGCCGCGAACGGGCGCACAAGCTCCCGCAGCACCTGCGCGTCGAGGAAAACTGCCTGCAGGGAGGTCTCGTCTTGTGTCACGCCCTTGCAAACAGGCGAGTAGCCCGAGTCCATGAGCTCTGCCTCTCGCAAGCTCCCATTGGAGTTTGACTGCGAAACGCGATGTACCTTGCCGAAGTGACCTACTCGACCTTCGAAAATTGCAGCCTGGTACACACTTTCGGTAATGGAGTCGCTGGTGTTGTCGTCGTCCTCCTCCTCCGTGACGTGCGATTGAAACTCCATTCGAAACATCCTCGCTAATTAACACGGGAATCGCTGCAGCAGAGCGAGCGACTGCAGACTTCCTGAAGACTCCCCGCTTAACCTTTCTTCTTGAACACATTCATCACCATGAGGATTCAATGGCTCCACTTGCATTGAAACTCACAAAGGCGTAGCTGGTGACAAAACTGCCGTCACGACACAAAGGAATGAAACTGCGCCCAGAAACACCGCCGACCTGCACAAGAGTCGAATCCCGCAATCTGACCACACCAGCTCCAACCTTCCTCAGAATCCTGACTTGATCTGTAGTTGGACAATCAAAACGATCCGTGATTCTGTGTGAATCAGATGAACTGCAGTTGCCAAGCACCCTTCCCCAGCCAACGCTCTTCTGTCTCCACGTCCACCAAGACGCCGCCTGTCGAACAATCTCCACCAGACACACCCTCCACCACTTCCCCACCTTGGAATTCAACGACCACCCAAGTCTAATAAAAACTTGCTGGTCCTCCCCAAACCATCGCCAAAATATCACGATCTCCTGGATCGATCACGTTCTCACCCCCACGAATGCAACTAACACAAGAGCCATTGATGCCACCAACACAAGGGCTAATGCATAAACACCAACCAAAGCTTTCTCTTGAGCAAGAGATTTACTAAAGAGCAACCCGTTGACATTCATCACTTGCAAGTGAAGTGGGCTCATAAAATCAATACATGTCAACCCCGAAGGAGCGCCACTTGGGGAGCCGATTTAGTCGACGATGGTGGACATGAACTGTGGTAATAATAGGTGTGGAATCCATTCAGGAATATTGCTTGGATTCAAGCAAGTTTGAAAGAATGCGTTGATCTGGCAGCTGGGAGTTCGTGGGATTCGGTGACTGGATGATTGCGAGGGAGGGGGGATCGAGTATATCCGGGTTGAAGATGCTGGCGATGGCGACGAGCTTTTGAGCTTTTCTGCTTTCCGGTGCGAGATTCCTTCGGCACCCATATCCAGAGGACCCGGTTGCGTTTTGAAGATGAACTGAAGGACTGCGGTGATGAGGAGTGGATGGAGACGTTCGTTGACCCCAGAAGGACTGACGTCGCGAACTCTACACAGAGTACAGTAAGGGCCACTTCACAGTACAACCGTTCAAGTCGAGTGACCGTGCCCAAACTATGGTCAGGAGTCTAAAGAAATGGATAGTAAATAGGCAATAAATGATAGGAATTGGAGCCTTCAGTCAACCATAACAAATACTCCCTCCGTCCCAAAATGATCTTCTTGTTGGACTAAATGTTCCGAATTAAGGTCAAAAATAAAAAAATTTCAATTTTTTTTCATATATAAGTAGAGTTCAGTGCATTCTTCTTGTCCTAGAAGTTTTACCTGTAAATTCGTTTTCAATATGTTGTTATTGAGTGGTCAAAAGAAGATTTTTTTTGCCATTTTCAACAAGCACCACTAGCCAATTACTTTGGAAGTTCCCGCGGTAGTCTGTGTTACTCCCGCGCAAGAAGCATCCACGTCAATGTCACAGCTCATCATGGCCGAGGGCATGTGGGCCAAAAGGATTACGAAAATTCGTCGCGAAATTGGATTCATGAACAGCGTTAGTCCAACACCTGCTGCGCAGTTAGTTGCTCCTTTGAATCAGAGTCAAGCATTTTTAGGCCTGCTGCGCAATTAGTCGCTCCTTCGAATCAGAGTCAAGCATTTTCAGGTCTTTGGCACCAGGTCTTTGGCACCGGCTGAAATTTATTTATTTTAAATTAAATTAAAAAAACTTCAGAGTTTGTTTTTGCAAATGTTAGCATCCACCCCGCCACCCTTCCAATTGCTATTCTAGGTTGTGAATGATGGGCATACCAAAAGCTAACAGGGCATGGTCCTTCTTATTTTAGCAAAAGAACAAAGATGAAGACTGTGAGGTGGCTAACAATTCAAAGATGAATTTAATTTCACGGGCATTTACTCCAACATAGAAGAGGAAGATCATTTTGGGACAAATTTTTGGACCCAACAAGAAGATCATTTGGGGACGGAGGGAGTAACAAATACAGAGTAACAAATAACATGAGAGAAAAAGGGAAAAGTTTCTAATTTTTTTTGGGAAAAAAATTTGATGGACTCTCGATCATAATTTGGACTAGCATATCTAGCTAAATTGGTCAAGAGTCCGTTGCCATGTAGTTATTTTTCTACCATATTGTCAGTTTGGAAGACAAGAGCCTTTGGATTGTGCCGTCTAGTGTGAAGGATCGAGATGCCAAGATTTCAGGAATTCTTGGATTCCTAAAATCTAATTGGTGGAAATCGACGGACTCTCGTCCCTCTGCCGTAGTGTGAAGTGGGCCCTAAGTATCTGATAGATGACTTAACTTGAGATTGTAAGATGAATTTTTTTTTAATTCCTTCAAAAAAAAATTTTGCAAGTTGTTTGAGTACATTTTTAGTGAAAAATATTTCAAATTCCCCTATTATGGTATTATTGACTTTTTTTAAAGAAGAAGATTCTTAATCCCCGGATCATCCTTGAAGTGTATTTTGTCCATTTTTTGCTATTTACTATTGATGTGAGTTTTAGCCACAAAAATGATATTTTTTTGAATTTGAATCCAACTACACTAAAAACTATATTTAGTGTTAGCAACACTATTTACGAACCATGACACTAAATATCATTAAGCCTACTAAAGTAAGTAACATTAAATGTAATTTCTAACACTAAATATACTTTATGGTAAATCTGAAATCTAAAATCTGAAATCTGAGAAGGCGAAGGCGGCTCATTCAAGTCTAACACTACACTAATTACTCCAAAGTTTAGATTTAGTGTTGGATGGGGTAGGCTGGTAATTACACTAAATGCAATCCAACACTAGATATATTTTTTAGTGTAGTGAAATGAAGCTAACGAAGTGCAATTTCTACTCTAATTTGAAAATTTGAAAAAATAATAAATTTCAATATTTTATAGCAATATGAAATTTAAGCAATCAAGGCCATCATTCACTTACAATTCAAGGTTGAGCTTAGTGAGACACTTATTCAAACATGGTAGTAAATAAGGTATTGGCCTAAATAAAAAGTGTCTCTAACCTTTGGGCTTGCAATTCTAGATAATTTTATCTAAAGTCTTTATAAAATTTTGTTTAGTGGTACGCTTTGTGGAATTTTAGGGATATATGTATGTAAAAGTTGTTTTTTATGGATAACATTTTTAAGTAACCTATAGAACATCCCCTATTTTCCTAAATCTTGAAGGGCTTTTTTATTGGGGAACAAAAATAACTTTTTTTTACCATTTCAACTTTGTATGGTAGTTGATATTCAAAATTAACCAAGTGTGAAATGGCTTTAGTTCTTTATTCTTGAGAATGGCAGTAATAGAAGACAAGAGCCTTGTTTGAGTTAATAAGTGGAGGAGTCAACAATGATTAGATAGGTGGACTAGTATCATTAGGGTGGAGATCTTGGGTGGACACATAAAAGTGATTTGCAAGACCAATGTAGGAGGATAAAATAATTCAATTTTTTTTCATTGAACATGAAGATTACATAGCAAACTATGAGTACATCTAATGAATTTTGAAAAAATAAATCTATATATTGATTGTTTTTACCAATTAAATTTCATCATGTATATGGCCAATTTATAAGACCACCTTCCATAAATGATTGGTTTTTTATTATGATAGAGAAGTCCAAATGATCTAAATTTTTTTGGACTACTCTCAACCAGCGTTTTTCTTTTACACTGTAGCAATGTTGCATGCACAGAATGGAGGACAGTCCCTCCAATTTTAAACCTCTCTGACTATGCCACGACACTAGATTCCACTCGAATCTGGCACTTAAACGCCAGAAAAAACAACCCTGCTCTCAACATACTTGTGCAATAGAATTACAAGAGTTAGTAAGCATTCAAATAGCTAGGATGAAGTTAGAAGATCCAAAAATGCCCCTATTGTGAATTTTTAGCATTATAATTATAAAAATTCAGAGTTGATTTATAAAGTATTCAAAAGATGTACTCTGTATAAAAGAAATCTAAATTTGCTATTTGACTTTCAACACAATCCAACAAAAAATTAGACAATTTAATAATAATAGTGCCCAATGCAATTATCACAGACAAAATAAAAATAAAATGAATTTTTTTAATTTTTTAATCCATAAAAACTTTAAAAATCAATAAATTTCACATTGTATGCTAAAATACCACAAAACAAAGTCCATACAACCTTCTTTGCAAAGAGCTTTCCAAATATACCAAGAACACAACTAGGGGATGCACAGTTCATGAGATCTCACCATAACAAACAAAACAAACAATCTAACTTAATAGATGAAAGTTCAATTACTTAGGAGAATCTAGATATGATGTAGGCAAACCCACCATGCACCCAATTTCAATCTCTTGCATCCTAATATAATAAAAATTGCACTATGAGTGGAATTGGGGTACTAAGAGTGAATATTGGGTTGAAAAGCTACTATTTTATGAACAAAATGAAACAAGTGAGCTCCCATACATGGGAAAACATTCACATTATTGTACAATCCAAAGAAACATTTTAGAATCCTTAGAACCATGTACAGAATTAAAAGTCACATTAGCATCCAAAAGAATAAGATTAGTCCCTCAAGGGTCCAAATGGGACGATATGTGATTTTCCTTCATATAATGTATCCATTGTTTTCAAAAACAAGTTTACCAAAATATATTCCTATAATTCTGTGAATCCAATATGTATAACTGTGCGCAGTGACTTCGTAACTTAGTTACCCTACTGTTCCGACTTCTCAAGAATTAAAAACTTCTCAAGAATCTTCCCAAATTTAAGAATCTGATGGACAAACATTGAGATATTTCGCAAGGTGTGATCCTAATGATCAGTGTCTACAGAAAACTGTGTCCCAGCATAGATGTCGCATTGCCTGTTAATAACTTTATAACAATCCAAAAATTATCAAATGAGGATAATTAACAAGTACTTAACAAGAACAAGAAGACCACAAATCATCTGAGAAAACTAACTAGAGCGCCAAGTAAGATTTGAAGCAGTAGAGTCATTTCTTTTGACACCAAGATGCAACCCAGCATATCACCATCCATTACGACAGTAGAATTCAGTCTCTTACAGCAATGGCAAAGCTTAACCTGTAAGGTCCATGATCGCACTAACAATATCTCCATCACTAGCCTTGAGAGCCTTCACAGCCTTAGCACGTGAAACTCCTGCTTGAGTCATCACCAACTCGATGTCCTTAGGCTCCACACCTGTCTCATCAACATCATCCTCATCTTCAGCTTCAGTGATAGTTGCAGGCGTAGACTTCGCTTCTACGTTGGCCGTCTCTGGCACCTTGAACTGCTGAGCTGCTTGGCTCTGCAATTGAGAACTCAAATCCTCAATCTTCGCCTCACCGAAGATGATGTGAGTGTCTGATGAGGGGCTCGTGAACACATCAGGCTTCGAAATCACGAAGAGGATCTGCAAATTCCAAAACGAACGCTCTTGTAAGTAATCAGAATGCAGATCAGGAAAACAATTGAATGCAAGCGGCCAGAACCAATACAACTTCTCACACATTTGTAGGATGTGAAGTGACAAACATATAACATCGTTCGGTACGGCAAGCAACGAATACAATGCTAGCATGGATACGAAACAGGGCTGTTCGCAATTAGAAACTCTACAGATGAAATCATAAAGTATCTATACACTCATCCAGATTTTCAATTTTCAGTTTCCCAGACAGTACGAGTGAAACTGAGAACATACATTCTTGCTCTTCTTGATGGTAACCCGAGTGACACCAGTCACGGGCTTCATGCCAAGCTTCTGCATGGCCTTCCTGCTCTTCTTCTCACCACGGCTCTGCTTCGACTTCCCACCTGCGGTACCATCTTCACCTGCAGAGTAACATTTTCACCTCTTATCGCACAATACAACTAAAAGTTGATCCCAAATAGCCAAAAGTGGCTACTCAATACCTATAGGATCTGAAACAAACCATTCACGAAGGTTTAAGGCAACAAAATATACCAATACAGAGAAGAAATCATACCCTACATTTTAAAGATCTGATTGATTTCGATGTTATTATCTTGGTTTCCAAACAGGACTTTCTGTTTCAAGCATGGTCACTTACGAATCAATATTTCAATTACAACTTCAAAGCTAATTAATAGATACCACTGACAAAAACGTATCAAATAGCCCCCACCTTCGCCTTGACCGTCGTCTCCATCAAGGACATCGTCATCATCATCCTCATCGTCGTCGTCATCATCGTCCTTGCCGTCCTCAATGGTAGGATCATCTGACTGCACACACCCACGCCCACATCAGTTTCAAAAAACGTGATGAGACACCCCAAGCCCAATACCAGAACTAACACCCAACCAGAATCTCACTAAGCCCAATACCAGAACACCATCAAATATAAATCCGCCAACACAAACATTACAAAAATCCCCCCCAAAACACGAATTAGGGTTACCTCCAAGAGCTCAACTTAAACCTCGTACACTACTTCAGACCCACATTACCTTCGAAACCCCCTCTAAATCCCAAAGAAGCAATCCGCCAAACCCTAAACCGAATTAGGGCTTCCCCAAAGACTGAAAAAACAAAACCACCAAACGAAACTCGAGCTCACCACGTCATACAACTCAGCTCGCAAAGTAAAATGCCAGACACATATGCACGCCCAAAGCATGTCCGACTATGAAAAAGACTACCACTACACAAAATACACATTCAACCACACCTAAACTCCAATTAGGGCTTCAACCAATGTGAAACCCTAAACCACCAAACGCACTACTCATAACAACCGTGAGCTCGACCAGTACCCTCTCAAACCCTACTCGACACACACAGACTCTCAGCAACTCATAAACCCACGAGAATGGAGAGTAAAGAAAGGGGTGCAAGGGGCGTTACGTGGATCCTCTGCTGCTCGAGCTCGGTGGCCAAATCTTCTGCGGACTGCGCCGTCATGGTGAGTGTGAGGGAGACCTGGTGTGATTGTGGGCGCGATGGGGCGGAAGCGCAGCAGCGGCGAGACGGGGCTGGAGATGAAGGAACGCGAAAGAGGGCGACTGAGGGGATACGGCAAGAGCCTTGGGAAGGGTTTGAGATAATCTGGGTCGTTGGATTTGGGGGGCCCGGGGGAAAGACACCGTTCGATCGTTTGGCCAATCCGTGCTTGGTCGTCGGGACGGACTTGGTTGGGTTTTTTGGTTGTGAGGGGATGCGGCTCTGTCAAAAGGGGAGAGACAAGGGATTTTTTTTTTCATTTATTTGAGGTAGCTATATAAATGGATGAAAATAACGTGCAAAATGAGGATGAAATTTAAATTATTCACTCAAAATAGTGTACATTCATCCAAAAAATAACGATATTAAAAATATGTAGCAAATCAATGATTTCATCCACTAAAAATGGGAGAATATATTGCCTAATATTCCCTCCAAAAAATTGTATTACTTTTGAGCAAAATATCACTAAAAGAACTGACTTTGGAAAGAAGGACCTTTTTTTTGTTCTCAAGCCCATTTTCATTTCATAAAATTTGCAATGGTCACCAATATTTAACCCCTTTAATCCCTGAAATAAGAGAGCCATTATTTGAATTATGAATGTTTTCAAGAGCTTATGACTAGAGCTACAAGAAATGGATGAAGTACATCCAAGTATGTTGAAAAAACAATTTTTGTTTATTTTTCCAACAATGTGACTAGCAAGGGCACTTGGTGCTTCATGAATATTGTGTAGGGATTCAAAATGAATTCATTTAGGGATGGGAAGAAAATGAAAACACATAAAAAAGAATTCATATCATAATTTATTTTAATTTATTTTATTTCATATCAAATCTATTCAAAATCTTCATTCGCTTGCAACTCTAGACTCTTAGGATTTAACCTTAGAAAAACATGATCCTATCACCAAGGTAGTTCATCAAAAATATTCAAATTCATGGATGAATAGGTGTATTCTTCATCTCTACAATTTCTAAGATGGTCATTCACAAGACACTTGCAACCCTTTGAGTTGTTACATGACTAAGGTAGGAACACCTAAAATTGCCATTTTTTTAATCTTGCACACTTTCTATTATTAAACTAATTGCATTTTTACACATAATGATTGGCATATGAAAGAAGATTGTAATGCACCACATAACACATCATTTGGAAACCGTATTCAAAAGTTATGAGGAACCAAAGTTTGTATAGTAGTTCTTTGAAAACCATTTTTTCAACATTAGGTGCCTATTGATCAAGGAGATGAACATAATGAGAACATCTAATCAAGTGGCCTTTTGACTTATCTAGACTCTTTTAGGTGTCCCTACCTTAGGGACTTTGCAAAGTCAAATTTAGGATCCAAATCCATAAAAATGAATCAAAGATTAATATTTATAGATTAAAATATAATGAATATGCTGAAATATCTTTCATCAAACTCAATCTTTTCTAATTTCCTACTTTGCAAAAAGAAAATTTACATTCTAAATTTTATTATATCAATTTTCAAAGGTTAAAAATCTTTAAAGAGTTTGAATGAGGTTTAGAGAAGATCCTAGGAACACTCTAGAATTTGAACAACCTCTTCTTTTTGTAGTAGAGGTTCATAATTTTCTCCTTTAGTTTATTCATGATATGTTTAATTAGTTGAGAAGATCCCTAAACTTGTGAAGAAAATCAAATTTAGGAATAAACTAAATGATCTTCTAAATAACAGTGAGGTAAACTATTGTTTTTTATTTACACTAATGATGACATTGTCCTTTATTTTGAGCCTATATTCTTGGGCCTTCGATATATTTTAGAGAACAATATTGATGTTATAGAATATGATGTAAGTTAGAGGATTGTGAAAATGATTGAAGTCTTTTTGCTTTCTTAGAGTCGATTATGTGAATGTGTAGGATTGAAAAAAATTGAACTAACATGCTATAATTGTTTCATTCTGATACACATACGAGTACACATACAAAATAAAAGTTTTTTGAAATTGAATAAACAAGGTCTTTTAATTATTATGCATTTTTGTCAATGATTGTCAAATATTAAAGTAATATTTTTCTATCATTAAAACACTAATGACATGATGGTGTCTCCTCTTGTTGCAAGCTTGAGACCTAAACTTCTTTAGTGTGATTAAATTGTGTGCAATCATGTCTTCTTGTCATCCCAAAAAATGCAAGTTGAATAAGGATGACGTTATTAAATTTCAGTGCATTACTTGTGATAATGTAAAGAGTTCAATTATTGCAATGAAATTAAGTAATATAATGGCACTGATGTATGGTAGTTAAAGAAGGTATACATCTATAAGGGATGTATTTTGGATAGTCCATTGTTCGATACACATTTTTTTGTTTAAAAAAATATTAAAAACTAATAAGTTTCCAACGTTGGTAACCTTGAATTTTAGTTTTGAATAAATATGAAATTCAATTTTCATCACTACTATTTTATGAATTCCAATGGGGATGCATTTAGGCAACTACATTTGAAGTTAGCTAAATTAGAATTTGTGCATGATTTTTATTATCAAACTATCTAATTTTTTATTGGATCTTTTTTGGGTATTAAAATAGAATTATACATTCTCATAGGCTTAACATTGATGCATTTTGGGACTATGTATCAATAAATCATATATTTTTAAATTGCTAAAAATACGTGAATATTCAAAATTGATCCTAGGCTTTTATGAATATACATTGTACATTCTAAACAAGAATTTATAGGGATAAGTTCTAGAAATCAGTCACTAAAACAAATGTAGTTACTTGACCCATAAGAGAGCCAATGTTTAGGGCATGGACAATGAACATTTTTCAAGAGCATCATATGAAATAGATGAAGTACATCCAAGTATGCTTCAAAAGCAATTTTTGTTTGTTCTTGGTCATTCGATGCTTCATAATTATTTTACAAAAGTTCCCAATCAATTCATCTCATGATAATAATTAAACAAATTAAACAAAAAATTACAGAAATGAAAAATTTTCTGTCTGAATTCTTGTGCAATTGCCAAATTGTATTTGCATCAAAATTCCCCCTCCAGAAAATCTTTGGGGTTAAGCTTAGCAATTTAAATAACTGCCTGCTCATGCACCCCACACTCAACCTCGCGCCCAAAATCTAAATATAACATAGATTCCAGAACCCCGCATAACAAAAAGGGCGCCCCACATCAAAGATCCCAACGACTGTACTCATACCGAAGATTCAACCGAAAACGAACGACAAGCGAACGTAAAAGTAGTAAATTCAATCAAAAAGTAAAATATTCGACGAAAAACCCGGGAAAAAGATCTTTTTTGGATGCAGCCTCTCCCTCCGGATAACGTCTTGCGCAACTCGGATTGTAGTTTCCGAAGGACGAGAGAGGCGCAGAAATCTTTCCTCCTCTCTCAGTCTCTTCCATTTTCTCGCACTCTTCTTAATTTGAAATCAGTGGTTGTTTAGTTTCTTTTTTTTTTGGATTTTTTGGGTTTCGGGTTTGATGGATAAGGTTTGCGGCGCAGGAGAAGGTTAGTTTCGGAGTATTCGCAAGCGCGTGGCGCTGAATTTTTCTACGTCGCCATTATGGAAAGCTTGCAGATACAGGTGCGTCAGAATGCGTTGCAGGGGCAACCAGCTCATGATGCTCAAGGCGCCTTGTTGAGGTCGGAATGGAAGGGAAGGAGAGGAGTAGGGCAACAAGTGCTTCTGGGGTTTAACCATTTGCCGACTTCGCTAACATCAAGAAATTTGTGCCGCAATTTGAATCGAAATTTAGGTCGGGATTCGATCATTCGAGCTCAAGGTATTGAAATGTGTCCCTCTCGTACTGTGAAATGCATTGTATCGAATTCAAATGGAGCTTCACACCATTAGATTGGATTATGCCACATACCAGTGTTGAAATTGCTGCAATGGGGCGCAGCTACTTGGTTCAAATGCGACTGAATTTTGTGACTGAAGTTTTTGGGTGATGGAGGTTTGGGGAATGTGTCCTTCTCTTACTGTGAAATCAAATTCAAATGGAGTTTCACAGCATTAGATTGGATTATGCTACACGCTACTGTTGAAATTGCTGCAATGCGGCGCCAAATGTGACTGAATTTTTGGGTGATGGCGGTTTTGGGGAATGAATGAGCAGCGCCTGCTTCTGCTTCCACACAGCGCCAGTCGCGGTCTCGCCAGCATCGGAATGGTCATTACGAAGGGCCGAAGCGCAGCCGCGACGACGCCGTGACGCGCAAGATGAAGTCCTTTCATGAAGGCGCAGATGGACCGCCGTTGCGCGTGCTGCCCATCGGGGGACTGGGCGAGATTGGCATGAATTGTATGCTTGTTGGAAACTATGATCGCTACATTATGATCGACGCGGGTCTCATGTTCCCGGAGTACGTGTTTGCATACCCTGGAGGATTAGGGTTTAGGGTTTAAGGGTTCAGGGTTTAGCTCGCGTCGTGATTTATTGTCGAAGCTTCTGGAGTCGGGAACTACCCCCTGCAGTATACACAGGCAGCCAACCCTAGATGTCTCCACGAGGGACATCTTGCAGTTGCAGTGGAGGTTCCCGATTCTGTATCTATCTCGCTTGCCACACCTATTTGCCACATTTCAGTTCTGAGCCTTTGTTTCTGTTCGTGGAATTTTCACTTTGTCAAGTATTCTTAGTGGCAAATCAAATTGGATTTTAAAGAATGCATCACATGGATACCGTATGCAGTAGTTAGTTATATAAGTTCAAAGTTTTTTGGTAGATGATTGAAAAGTGACGTGAGTCCTGATGTTGAGGTGATTCATATTCTCATTGTGCAAAGATTTGTAGTGTTGCGTTTCGGTAGTTCTCGCAAGGAAGTGTGGCAACCTTAGCAATGGTTTGAAAATGTAGGAACATTTGGTGAGAGAGGTGTTATAGCGCGTTGGGGCATTGTTCCAGAGAATAAAATTCTCTCTCTAATAGAATTGGGACGTGGTTTTGGGGGTGATGGCATTCTAAGATTTCTCAACAGGATTTTTGAAATTTTTCTATCAGTGAGAATTTTATTGGGGGTTGTATGGTAGCAGACATATGAAAAATATTCATTTCTATTTGTTCTTTGGATACTTGCGATTAGTTGGTTAGCAGGAATTTAATTGATAAGTATTTTCCTGCCTTATTGTTTTGCACAGCTACGATGACCTGGGGGTTCAAAAAGTGTTACCGGACACTGCATTTATTCATCGCTGGAGGGACAAAATTGAAGCTGTTATTATCACTCATGGCCATGAGGATCACATTGGAGCTCTACCATGGGTATTTTTTTGCTTCTCCTTCTTACAGTTTCTGGTTGTTTTGTTCTGCTGTGCATATAGTTCTGAGAATCTCACCCTGGCTACTTCCTCCTTCATTCCTCGTCTTCATGTAGAATGTCTGAAATTGTAATGATCTTGTTTAGCAATTGAATGAGGATTTTATCGTCGTTTAGCATGTGTTATTTGGATGCTGGTTATAAAGTTTCAAGTCAGACACTGGGCTCTGCTGTTCAGATTTCATAATCAATATCTACGTTATAGCAATGGTTTAGCAGGGGTTGCTTCTGGGTGTTGCTTCCTTATTGCGAAAGACCTTCGTGTTGCAAATCATGGGGGATATTTTCATTGAGCCTGTATGACTTATAGGTTACTGTTTGGGCTACCTTTTCTTGTTATTTCTTACAGGTGATTCCAGCCCTTGACCCGAAAACTCCAATTTATGCAACGGGCTTCACCATGCAGGTACTGTTTTGTTTTTTGTTTTTTTGTTTTTGTTTTCTGTCTTGTTCCAGTTGTTTCAATGAATTTTGTGTTCGATTTGATCAGTTTGGGTCACTTCCGTAGATTAATGTAGCAGCTGGCTGTTTGTTTGGATTCTGAATCAGCTAATCAAGAGGCGCCTCAAAGAGTACAACATACCAGCAGAAGGCAGACTGCGCACCTTCAGTATGCGCGCCCGCTTTGATGCTGGCCCCTTTGAAATTGAGCCTATTCGAGTGACTCATTCCATTCCAGATTGCTGTGGACTTGTCCTAAGGTGTGCGGATGGAACCATTTTTCACACAGGTGACTGGAAGGTCAGTTCACTGGATATTAATCTACCTTAATCTCAACCTTCTAAACTCAATATGATTGTCCACATGCTCTGGACTTTCAGGCTACGTTTCCTGTTTAGTGTATCAAGAATATTTACTTTCAAGCTGTTGTGCGTTGTCAAGCTCATAGAATCGTAGTCAGTTAGTTTAGCCAGTGGAGTCATACGCTTACTGATCACCAATTATTTGATGCTTCTGAAAGCTTTCTGCTTTATCTTGCTTTTCTGACTGTAGTAACCGATTACTGCAGATTGACGAATCCCCAGTGGATGGCAATGTTTTCGATCGCGTTGCTCTGGAGCAGCTCCAGAAGGAAGGCGTCACTTTGGTATTTTCAGTCGATCTTCAAATAGTTCATTCACAAGTTTCAGTTTATGAGAGTTCCAGATTATTTAATTTAAAATTTTATTTTTTTTCTTCGGCTGGGGTGGTTCCAAGAGTTTGACTGAGGCTAGCAATTTTGGAAACTTTGCACAATATTTTTGTTATTTTCACAACCTCAGTACAATTCCTGGCGGTTCCTAAATATATCATATCTTGCTCCTTAACCCCTAAGCAAACCAAAGTCCATATTCTGGATGATGACGTGAGTGCTTCAGAGTGATATTTCATTGAAATATACTCTCAATTCATCTAAAGTAATCCTTGAATTTTAAAAATCCACCGTCCTGTATGACTATTTTGATGAAATTGAGGTAAGTGAAATAATTGTACAAAGATATAAGCCAAAATATGCATTAATTCTGAAAAGCATTTGCGTGTTAAAGTGTCAAACTTCTTATCGGCTTGTAGCTAGACCAAAGTATTTGTCGAAATCTGTCGATGTTTAGCCAAAAAGAAGAACGATTTTATGAGACTGATCCCTGACCTAGAAACAGAAGCCAGATGGAGAGTGTGGTGCTCTTGCCATGTTTGAGAGATGTGGTTTTCTTTGAGTAGGAGCTCAAGTCAGAGTTTTGGTTGATTGTACAGATGATGAGCGACTCTACAAATGTCCTGTCACCCGGCAGGACCACAAGTGAGGCCGACGTAGCAGAGGCTTTGATGCGCAAAATCGTGGATGCTAAAGGTCACCGTGTCATCACCACTCAATTTGCATCCAATGTCCATCGCTTGGGCTGTGTGAAAGCTGCTGCTGAAGTCTCGGGTCGGAAACTGGTTTTTATTGGACTTTCACTGAAGACCTACTTGGAAGCAGCCTGGAGGGACGGACAGGCGCCTTTCGACCCCTCTATCCTGGTATGTTAAACTCTGTATGCCCTGTGTGATGGCCTCAAATCTCTGTATTCTTGGTTTCACTAAACCTCTTTCTTTGATATATTGTTATATTTATGTTGAAAGACCGTAATGCACCATATAGTCTGCATAGCTTTTTAATGGTATTGCAGCAAAGTGTAGACGAATTGTTCCTTTATTTTAGATAAATGTAGACAAAGTGTTGCTCTATCGTACACCTTTCTTCTGCATTTTGACCTGGAACTATGGTTTACTCAGGTAAAAGCGGAGGATATGGACGCCTATGCCCCAAGTCAACTTCTTATTGTCACCACCGGATCTCAGGTTTGTCTTGAATTACTGCTTCTTTTACCGTCATAAAGTTTTATGTTGGTTAAACTCTAAAACATATTTTGGCGGAGGTGTGGTGGAGGCAGATGTGGTTTTGGAGCACGTCTGAGTTTGAAATTTTCTGTTTGGGCAGGCAGAACCGCGGGCAGCGCTGAATTTGGCTTCTATGGGATCCAGTCGCCTACTCAAGTTGCACAAGGACGATGTTATTCTCTATTCTGCTAAGGTGATTTTTCAAACATCTACGCAGTTTAGTGGTAGTTTGAACGGCTGATGCGTTTGTGGTTTCTCATTCTTGACCGTGAGTTATGCCCTTGCTGATTGTGTAGATATCGGGATTTAGTCTCGGATCTAGCTCTGTAGTACTTGATTATTGCCAGAACACAGCAATGTTAAGATTGCTCATTTCAGTTCATCTGTATAACTTTAACATTTCCTGCCCATACAGATGATTCCAGGAAACGAAACTCGAGTGATGAAGATGATGAATCGTATTGCCGAGATGGGACCTAATCTCGTAATGGGAAGGGGAGAGAATCTGCACACGTCTGGCCATGCATATCGCGGTGAGCTGGTAAAGCTTTCTCACCAGAGTTCTTTCCTTCCACCTCTTTTACTCTTTCCCCTCTTTAGTTAACAAATTCTTAAGTTATAACCCCTTAGGGATCGAGAAGCCAAGTTGGACCTGTTTTTTAGCAGTTTTTAGCAGGTCATGTGGGGAGCTTCTTTTTTCCACTTTTATTTATTTTATTGATCAAACATGCAATCTTCCTCGCTGATTCTGGTGGTATAAAATTTGGTCGTATCTGGATTATGTTGTTCAGAGTACTATCACTTTAACCGGTCATTCAAAAACCACGAATCTTGGTCTCATAGGAGTTAATGCCGTTGATAGTTTTGCATGGAATCCAACATCACAGATTTACGATTTCACAGCAGTCTTCATGATTTGTTTGTAGGGTGCGAGGTAGTATTTCACAATCTGACAAGCATGGCCTGCGTTTGTTCGTTTTTGAAGGAGGAGGTCTTGAGACTTGTTAAACCGCAACACTTCCTACCCGTTCATGGAGAATTTGCCTTTCTCAAGGAACATGAGCTTCTTGGCAAAGCTCAGGGCATCAGACACACTGCAGTACGTCATCATTCATGAAGCGTTAATCTTTTCTTTTCTTTTTTTTATCATACTACTGTTAAGTCTTGAGAAGCTGCAAATTTTTACGAATTTCTAGTAACCGTCTATCAGTTCAGGAATTGATAATGATATTTGACTTACGTAATTCTGAAATCTGTTCACTGTGGCCGATGACAGGTTATTAAGAATGGTGAGATGTTGGGAGTAGCTCCATTGAGGAACGGTCGAGTGCTTTCCAGTGGGTTCTCCCCGCTTGGGAGAGAGAAGTTGAAGGTCAGTCGCAACTGTTGCTTCCTCTTGTGTTGTTAAAATTCGCTGTCTTAGGATCAGTCTAGACTGTTGCATTGTCTACCGTATTAGGCTTTTAATGTTCGGATTTTCATTTTCTCTTCGTAAGTTCTGTTTATATTTTTCTTGAAGCTAAAGTGCTGCCTTTCCGGGATTCTGATTCATGTAACAGTGATTTGTAAGTGGAGTTAGGGATGTGTATTAAAACCAAGAAGCCAGAAATCAGTAGGTTCTTGTATATTGCTCTGAGTTGTCTTGACAGAAACGTCAATGTAGTGACGGGGTTTCCACGAACTGTCGCTGCAGTTGATGTATAATGATGGGGACAAAGCATTTGGAACAGCAGCCGACTTGTGTATCCAGGAACGAATGAACATCGCCTTGGAGGGCCTCGTAATCGCAAGGTACATGTTGCAACCTTGAGGGTGTACTCCAAATTTAACCCCGAATTGCCATATTGGCCAAAAGAAATGAGAAATCATGTCTTCTAAGTAGAACTATATTTTGAGAGTCACTGTAATGGACTATTAGCTTCCTCAGTGAACTTTCTGTTTTTATCCTGGGCACTTAGGGGTTAACGTGTTTGATATGACCGAATATTTTCATATATTCTGAAACATGCAGACACGAGATATATGCTGTGATTTTCTTCCTTCTGACATCAGTTGTATGAATTGGGTTTGTTCAGTGTGGAGGTCATAAGAGCTGAAGAGAACGATCTAGACGAAGAAGAAGAGGAAGAGGACAAACTTATGAGAGATGATGAAGAGGATGAGGCTGATGAATATGGACTGCAAGGAAGGATTCGCATCACGACCCGGTGTTTGTGGACAGACAATAACAAGCTTTTGGATTCCTTGCAAAGGGCAGCGGATGTCGCCCTTGCAAGCTGCAGGAAGGACGCAAGGTTGTCAACTATTGAGCGACATGTTAGTGTGGTCCTCCGTAAAGTTGTACAGAAGTACAGCAACAAACGGCCGGATGTAATTGTAATTGCTACGGACGCTTCAGAGGGGGTGACTCCTAATAGGTCTTCTACCGAATTAATTAACAATTTTGATCAATCTCGTAATAAGCAGCAACCTTGGAAAAGAGCTGATGACGCTAAGTCGAAATTTTTTAGGGGCCCTGTTGGAGGAACTGTTGAGCCTGTAGAGATGGTGGTGGAAAAGTTTGAGAGAAAGAAAGTGCTCACACGTGTACAAAAGAGGACTCTAGACGGTAAGACAGAACCAGTCTATTCTGAAGTGAAATCGATTAGTGAGGTTGAACTCGTGGAAAGGGAAGCAGTAAGTGAACCTGTGGCTGCCTCATCAGGATCTCTTGCACCAGAAGGTACGCTTAGGGTGATTTATTTGTGGGTTGATCCAGGTTTCTGCTAATCGTAAGAATGTTAGACTAGCTTCCTCTGAACCGAAGTTTTCATGTTTGCAGGGGGAAAAAAAAATAAAGATAAAAGAAGAAAAAAAAAGTCTGTTAAAGCGACTGAATTGCCAAAACGTTTTCCTTTTTGATCTGCAGAAGCAGAGAGCGACGAAGAACGTGGAGAATCAGATGCAGATGAGCCTGTTGTATCAGATGGAGCCGATTCCAGCATCTCAATAGATTCTAATAATGGAGTAGAGCCTCCTAAGAAGAAACGTCAAAAGTGGAGGTACGAAGTCTTGTACAATTATTTATATCTCAGTAGTTTATTTCTTAGCTTCTAGAGCATCGTCTCAGAGTTCGTAGCTGGTATTACATCATAATGTGCTAGAACGAATAAGGCTATCTCTGCAAGGGTTGCCATGTCCAAAGAATTCTTTTCATATTTCATCTACATCATCACTTTTTTCTCGTTTTTCTTCCTCTTTTATTATCTCTACCCCCAAGTGGAGAGACTATGCAATGGTTCAAAACGTTGAAAAGTTCTGGTGTTTAACGAAAATGAGAAATGTGATAAGCGCAAGAGTAGCATGTTGGGGCCTTTCGTAAGCTTCTAGAGCATCGTTCGAAAGAATATATGTCATGAGTTTAGTACAGTTGTGCTTATCCTGTAGTGCCATTCTTTGAGGATTGTACTTTTTTTTTAAAAATTTCTTAGTATATCAGTATTATGTCAAGGATTATATAGAAAGAGGTTTATGAAAATTATACATTTCTGTTGGGATAGTGACACCTGGGAATTAGTCACTTGTTGTTCCTAGCATGAACGATGATTTTGTACATGGGAATAAATTACTTTAGTATAAGCATCTAGTTTGGGTATATCGCTGCAACCGAAATGTCCATGTATTTCTGGATCATGTTTCTATATTGATGTAGTCATCTTTCTATATAAGAATTTAGTCTCTTTCAAGTTCTCACATATCACTTGGTGCAGACACGACGAGACATTGAAGCTCATCAGCATACGAAGTGCTATGGTAGAGCAGCTGCTGAAGGAGGGAAAGAGCCGAAAACCAAGTTGGAAAGACATTTCTGCGAATTTCAATGCAATTGGTTTTGAACGTAACCCAGAGCAATGCAGTTCCATGTGGTCTTCTCTACTGAAAAAATACGAGGTAGTTACCTGCTCTAACCCTGTGCTCTTGCTTCCTTTAATCAGCACCACTCTTTGTGTATTATCCACCTCCTGAATTTGACCACACTTTCACATTCAGTAAAGAAAGAGCCAGCATATGTTCCATCCACCAATTATTGTATGCTGTTAAGAAAATTTTATAATCCATGGTTTGTTGCAGTTTCCTACTCCATCTGATTTCAGTTCTACTAGGATGCTGAGTATTCTAATTTGTCAATCTGGGGCTGTTTATGGGCCCAGGCAGTGGTTGAGGAAAAGGCTTCCAGGGACCCTAGTGCTGCCCCGCCCAAGAAAGAGTGGGCTTACTTTGAGGCTATGGATGCTGTCATGAAGAAGCACGCCAACACCCCCGTTTCAGAAGAAGTGAAGGACCGTGATAGGCGGAGGACCAAGAGGACCAAGAACAGCAGCTCCAAAGAAACCCCACAACTGCAGCAGCAACAGTAGCGAGTACAACTTGAGCACTCCCAGAGACAAAAGGACAGGCAAACAACTTACACCCTGTGAATGATGCTCTTCTGGGTTGACAGAGAATTAATGTAGCATTCTTTCTCCTATTATTGATCAAATGGGCGATTTAAGCCTTCTTATCTGGTCTTGTGTAATGCCTAAGGTTGCCGAGATTTTCCTACTTATGACTCTTGAAATTATGTTGGCTTTTGCGCTTGATCATTCATAACATTAGTAACCATGCTGATGGGGTTTCTTTGGTGAATATCGTACCTTTGCAGACAGGTGTATCTTGTTGTTCTCTATTTGCTTTAGTTTAAGAGTCTAACAACTGCTGATATTTTGCCTGTAAACCACTCATCATGGAGAACGTTTTAAACGTTTTGACTCACTTAATATTCCTCTGAACCAAAAATAAGTCTCATGTTTTTTTAGTAGATCATATGGAGGCTTTTTTCTGTCCAATTTTTTATTTGAGTAGGTTGTAATGAACACATGCAATGTTCTTCATTGATTCTTATGATATAAGATTTGAACCCCTTCGAATTTACGCTTTTGATGATATGATCGATGAAATTGGTATCAAATGTTTTCAACAAAATTGTGGACACGTATTTCAGGACTGAGGGAGTATCATATATTTTTACTTTAGGGTGCCCATACCGACAAACCTGGTGTTACTATTGCATTTCTAACATGCACCCAAAGTAGGCCCATTGTGATCCAATTCTGATCATCTCCAGCATCAACTCATCAACGTCAAGACTGGCTCCAATTCAAAGTTTGACGGCTGTTGCGATCAAATCTAATATGTGGTAGATTACTTTGAAGTTATCATCCTCAATGTCTTCCCCAAGTTGGTAACTGGGAACTGGCCGACTGGCAGATTCAACTGGATGAGTGGCAGCAGCTTGAATCATGTGAGAGTTCCCCTGTTTTGCAGAATTTCCAGGATGATCATGGGCTTCATCAGCTTGGGCTTCACTGGCTTCTTCGGCATACTCAGTGCAGGACTGTGCCAGCTTCTCTTGGATTTCTTTAAGGAGGTCCGGGAGATTCACTCCCTCGGGCAGGATCTGTCCACCAAGCTGCTCCGCCAGCCAATTCATGGCGTCCTCCCCCAATTGCACTTGGACGTCGCTCAGCAGTTGCTCTGTACTCATCCATTCCGGCCAGGAGTCTAGTGAAAGGAGAGGGTTGAGGAGATTGGAGGGGAGGTTACCCATCTTCCGCAGGAGCGTTTGAATGTGTGATACTTCCTTCAGTTTTGACAAATTTTATTGAATTGAGAGTGTAACTTAACCATAGAAGAGAGACAATCAGTGCTTTGTGTAAAACTTTGATTTGTGCAATGTGTACTAAAATGTTTATGTACCTTGTCACTTAACCATAGAAGAGAGACAGTCAACAATTTGTGTAAAACTTTGATTTGTGCAACATGTTTTGAATTGAGAGTGTAACTTGCCACCCAATTGTTGTATAGAGATGATCACCAATTTAATCAAGTGTGTGTCTGGTGGATGCATTGAGTTATTCTATATATTGTTAAGGTGGTTTTTTACATATTGCAGAATATGGAGGGACTTGTTAGGCTTGTTGTGTGTTTACTAGTAGTTAAGCCGTTTGGTCTTCTAGCTACCATAATCTTATGGTGCTTTAGCTACTTTGAATTGCACGAGTGTTTCGTGTGCATGCATTAAGTTATTTATAAATTGTTTGAGTGATTTTTTTTACATATTTCAGAATATGGAGGTGTGTGTTAGGCTTGTTGTGCACTTATTGGAGGTTTAGTCCTTTGGTCTTCCAGCTACTTCAATCAATCTTATGGTGCTTTAGCTACTTTTGAGTGTAAAGCTCTTGGTGGGTTAATTGTTAAGATTCCATGACTATGTTACATCAACAAATAACAATCAATTCTACTGCAAAGAACAAAAAAAGGAAAAAAGGAATTTTTAGGGGGAGGTTACTGTAGGATTTTTGAGGTATACTATTGGTATGTGTCATTAATTTTCCTAAAACACTTTGTATTAAATTAGTGCAAGTTTAGAAATTACTATATTGTCCTCATTTTCACAAATAAAAGAGTCTCTCTCAATTTCCATAGTGGCACTAATTTTGCACTCACATACTAGTGCAATATAATAATGCCTAGTAAAAAATTTCAAAAATAGTGATTGCTTAGATTGCAAGGTTTTATACAAATGAAGTGATAATAGGAGATTTTTTGCATCCACAAAAATAAGTACAACAACTTTGACTAGTTAAAACCTAAATGGCCAAGGCCTTTTTTGAGCTTCTTGGATTTTGTTCAAAAGCAAACAAATTGTTTTAATAAATTGTATCAATTCTTTTAAAATTGTAAGTATAGGAATTCAAACTAGATGTGTTCTAGATCACATAGGAAAATAAAATATACAACAATATCACTTATAATTGAAAGATTATAATGTTTGATAAAGAGGGGTTTAAAATTGTAAAAATAATTTGATGTCTTTCAATCCTCTTTTTACATATAAAATCTAAAATTGAGGCCACGAAAAAAAAAAATGAGGTTAAAATACATAATGTATACAACCATAATCAAAACACAACTTCTCAATATCTACTCTATGTTTTTTTTAAATGAATTTCAAGTGTAATTCAGCCCTCCCAAAGATCCAATGTATTTGAGGCACATTTCCAAGAGCACTTGAAAAAATCAAGATTTTCAGTGGACACCCTTGCAACTATAAAATCTTAAATAGAAAAATCATAATTTTTTTTAGATTCAAAAATTAAATACAAATAATTGAATGATATGAACGATCAAATGATTGATTTGAATAATTCAAATTGGACTAAAAAATAATTCAAACAAACATCAAATCAAATATAAATAATATGAATGATGAAGTGAATGACTAAATGAGCCAGATTTTAAGTCAAGATTATTTTTTTAAGAAGATAAGAAATGGGCATTCAGAAGTTAAAGACTTTTTTTTAAATTATGAAACAAAATTGAATTGGGATCCTATACAAAAGGAGGAAAATTAAATATAAATAATTGAATGATATGAAAGATCAAATGATTGATTTCAATAATTCAAACAAACACCACGTCAAATTATATATGAACAATATGAAACATCAAATGAATGATATGACTAAATGAGCGATTTAAGTTTAAGGTTTTTTTTCTAAGAGGATAAGAGAATATTGGTAATGAATTTTTTTAATCATATAAGAATATTCTTATGATGCTCTTATCTAGAACACTCATATAAGAATATTCTTATATGATTAACATATAACATTTGTTTTCTACTTGACATGACTTGAGGGGTTATAGATCTAAATGTCAATAAGGTATAGAAATCTCAACCATACAATCTTGTAGTGTATATGTTGTAGATGATGTGAATCAAATTTAGAGTCATTTGGCCAGGTAGATTGCAAGATTAGGATGTTTTAGTGTTGAAAAAGGATGCTCAAATTTTCCTAGCAACACATTCGGAGGTGAAATTTGATTTTTAAACCTACTAAAATGAAAAAACTTCATTGTATCTGCAAAATGGCTTTCAAATGTCAAAAAAATAGCAAGAAAAGTTGCAAATAACACATCTAAGGTAAAATGCTTCTCAATCACTCATAACTTTTTGGATTGATATGAAAATTTAGCCACATAAACTAGATTAGTATGCGCAACTTTTTCAAAAATAATTAATCGAAAGTAAAATTTTATGAAGAAAAAACAAGCTAACAATGTTTAACGTAATCCAAAAATGTAAGAGATTTTGAACTTTGAATAGCTCCAAAGCATTCAAAAAAACTTGGATTGACATGAAAATTTTACCACAATACTGGTAACTAGAATTCAAGGGGAACATAATCCAAATATTTTATTAAAAACAAACATTGGATGAAGGAGATACAATCCCCAAAGTTTGATAAACTCATATTGAACCTGTGAACTTCAATTGGCTTTCAAAAAATCAGTACATCTTGGATTGATCTGAAATTTTTACTACATAAACTAGAAGAAAGAATGCAAATTTTTCAACAAGTTTGATTGAATTTGGACATTGGATGCAAAAGTTACATCACTTTGAATTGGACTTGAAACTATGTGAGGACACTTTTGGTCCCCTTTGACAATGAGGGGTTAAATACACTCACATCTCACAAAACATGTCATGAGTTTGACAATTGTCTACAAAGCCTGTAAATGATGTGCATAAACTTTCCTTGATGAAAATGACAATTTATAACAACGAGTGGTTGGCTACCAGTATGCTTCTAGACTCCCACCATCCGCAGTCATGTTCATCTTATATACCACCCTTAGGACTTAAATATTATATACTACTCCTAGGAATTCAATAGGATTCCCTGATATATTGAAAGGAATGTTCAATAAATGACTTATGGTGGTTTTAATATATATTAAAAAAATAC
Organism: Antitrichia curtipendula; assembly: GCA_951230915.1. Lineage (NCBI taxonomy): Eukaryota > Viridiplantae > Streptophyta > Bryopsida > Hypnales > Leucodontaceae > Antitrichia > Antitrichia curtipendula. Next base: position 2,701,493 of record OX579642.1, on the reverse strand, counting down.
TATGGTGTGTATATAGATTCCTATACAATTCTACAATAGTACAATACATGGTAATCTCACCTACTTGCAACCTTGTTGCAAACCCACCACTCTTATGCATTCATGCCTAAAATTTACACCTCACATAACACCATATTCATTAAAATGAGAGATTGGAGACCTCTCAAAATAATCATGCTGATCTCGATCTAAAACATCAGTTTCCATTAAAATGAGAGTTTTGATCTAAATTGATATAAAACCCTTTTCAGATTTGACCTAAAATTGAAAGGTTTTCTATTAATTTAACTCGAATGGAGTTAAATTGATAGAAAATCTTTCAATTTTAGCTGAATTGACATAAAACCTTTAGTTGATATTTTTTTAAATAACTTCTCATTTCAATGGAAAATTTCCATTTTAATGAATATGGTGTTACATTTGTTAGATACACTATTATAGGTAAACCTCTAAATCAAACTTGTCTAACTTTGTCCTTCTAAAATTGCGCCAGTGCTGTGAAGGCATATGACTGGTACTGTTCAAAAAAACAAAATGTTGCTCACAATTGTCAACAAAACCCACTCAAAACTACACTAAATAGTGAAATGAGGTTGCACTAGACTAATTTCTCGACATTCTACTCTATATAAATATGTGTAGTTACTGTAGAAGGATGTAATAATGTAGGAACCACGTGTGTTGCATGGAGTGGTACATTGGTTCATGGCTCGGGTTTAGAGAATTGTATGTGCCTCCATATGGATAAGTAGTGAGTCATGAGGTAACTTCTCTTAAGGTAGAAGTGCCCAAAACAGTATACATGATGTAGAAATGGAAGTGACTATGTGGAACTATATGACTATGTGACTATGGGAACTGCCATCCCATGTGTGTGGTTTTAGGCTATTGAGCAGGTGTGCAAAATGGCATTGAAATGTCAAAAAATAGCAAAAAAATACATCTGAGGTTGATCCTCCTACTAAAATCCTTCTCAGTCACTCATAACTTCTTGAATTGATGTGAAATTTTAACTACACAAACTAAACTAGTATGCGCAACTTTTCCAAAATAATTTATTGGAAACGGACATTGTATGAAGAAGAAACAAATCGCCAAAGTTCAATGTAATCCAAAAATGTTGGGATTTTGAACTTTGAATTGCTCCCAAACATTCAAAACATCTTCGATTGACATGAAAGTTTTACCACACTAACTAGACTTCAAGTGGAACATAATAAAACAAATTTTGTTGAAAACAAACATTAGATGAAGGAGATACAAGCCCCCGAAGTTGCAGCCATCAGATGCAATTTGGTGGAACTCAAATTGAGCCTGTGAACTTCGATTGGCTTCCAAAATATTAATACATCTTGTATTGATCTGAAAATTTTATCACACAAACTAGAAGAGAGAGTGCAACTTTCTCAACAAGTTTTATTGAATTTGGACACTGGATGCAAAATTTACAGCACTTTGAAATGGACTTGAAATTATGTGAGGAAACCCTGGGGCGATTAGGGGTTGCAATAAATTTTGATTTACAATGGGGAGTGAATTTTAATTTACAATTGGAAACGTATAGTGGATCATTCTTAAACTCACTGGCTCCATTCAAAGGCGTGTTCTGATTCATCACAGTTGCACCTATGAGCATTAATAGGGACCTAGACACCTCTGACTTTGAAAAATCATATCTTATTCATTCCAAGTCAGAAAATCAAAATTAAAATTTCCACTCTTGTATTCTTCATTTCTCTTTCTTCCAAAAATATGTAAAAAGTCTTTGGGTCCACCCATTTCTGCACAGGGGTCTTTTTCTTCCCTTACATGAGCGCTTTCTGAGCCTTCTACCATAAAGCAACCCAATTTCACTATTTAGTGTACAGTAAGTTTAATAACAGTACTAACCACAGTTACTCAAAATGCTGCCTGTTTCCACAGCGACTCAAATCGACGATCAATTCTTCCGCCTTCAAGCCATTCCAACATCCTTATTCCCGGCTTCGTCTTCATCAGGGTCGTCGTCTTCACCAGCTTGACCAAATTGGTGACTGGCACTGCCTTCCCTTTTCGCAACTTCAACGAACTCAAGCCATTTTTCCAATTCTTCAGTGATCAACATCATGACCTTCACTAGCGTGGCAAGTACTGGCACCCGCTTCATCCCAATCCATTACACACTTCAAGAGCTTGACTGACAGATCTCAACTTCAGCATTGCCTTCACATTAATTCGACTTCACCAGCTTCGGCGCCACTGCATGGCACCTTGAGTTCAGCTTGGTGACTGGCAGCTTGATTGTCAGCATTTTCGCATTCTTCAATATCAACGTCGTGAATGACTATATGAACTTCAATTGCTTCGATACTGGCACCATCATCATCTTGGTGACTGGCAGCTTGAATTTCAGCATTTTCAGTGTGAATTTCAGCATATTCGCATTCTTCAATATCAAGATCATGAACTTCACTATGCTGGGGACTGACGGTGTGAATTTCAGCATTTTCGTCTTCTTCAATGTCAAGATCATGAACTTCACTACCCTGGCCGCTCACACCGGCTTCAGCCAAATTCACTACCCCCATGAGCCATCGACAGATTTCAACTTCAGCATCGCCTTCATACTCGACGACTTCACTACCTTGTTGTGTGGCAACTTTACCGAGAGCAAGTTCCGGCTCTTGACCACCAGGCTGAGTATGGACTCCACCGGTACCGATAGCTACCAGGGCACTGGCTCCAGCGAGATCATCGATGTGACGATCGAAGTCGTAGAGTTCCACAAGCTGCTCCTCCGTTTCTCTCAGCAGATCACGCGCGTTTTCCAGTTTCTCCAGCCATTCCGTCACTGCGTCGTCCCCCAGTTGATGTTCGATGTCGCTCAGCCTCCTCAGCAGGTCGACCACACTCGTCCATTTGGGGATGGAGTCTGGCGACAGGAGTGCGAATAGATCTGCGAAGGGATGGGAAAGGAGATTATCCATCCGCTTTGAAATTCGTGGTCAGCAGGAAGAAGGTCTGTCACGTTTACAGTGTAAATGTCAACCAAGGAAATTCAGAGAGCTGGCAACTTGTCACCCAACCACAGAACAAAAGAGAGAGATTTGCACAACCTGTAGTCTCCTGAAGTCACCCTCTTAATGTGCTGTGCTATTCAGATGTGTTTCCAGCAAAGAATATGGAAGGACGTTTTAGGGTTTGGGTTTCAGGAGTCCTTTGGTCTTACAGCTACCTCAATCTTATGGTGCTCTAGCTACCTTCAAGAGCCTAGACTATCAATCTTATGGTGTTTGTGTTACCTACAAGAGCTAAGACTACTACAATGAATAGGGGTATTAAGGGAACCAAAAAATTAAAGGGACTTATTGTGGATAAACTGTAGATGTTTGAAACATGATGTACAACCTTAGTTTGGACACTTCAATAACTATTGACGTATGTAAACGGTAGATATTTATAGTGTGCAATGTCGATTAATTAATATGGGTCTCTTCCAAACCCTTATTCAGTGTAGTTAACTAGTTTATCATTGGGTTATTTTTTATTTTAAGGATTTTAGAATATTGGCAGGGAGGTGGCAAAAGAACTGTAGAGAGTCTGTCATGGAAGGTACCTGCACCTAATTGTGACTAATAAATTGCAAAACCATTCCATCTAGAATCTAAAATGTATATGCAGTAAGCCTGGGGTCTATTTTGGTTGCACCTATTTCATCACTTTAAATATCCATAGGTTTTTCCGTACATCATCCAAAAAATACATGCATACAATTCCCCTTGGACTCCCAACAACATCTGACAAAAGTTTATACATTTTGATACCGGCATTTTGATGATGTTTACATCACATTTTCAAAATGGGAACCATATTTCAAAAGCTTGATGAGTGTGACTGTTGGGAGACGATCCTTGAATCGTGAGGAAGATTTTGTATGTGATGATGATCCTGGAACAGCCTTGAAATTAAACCTTGTTCTAAATGAGAGTGTCGAAATTTCAGCTACTTCATTATAATCAAAGGCAATTCCAGATGCAGATGGAAGATAAACGGTTTTTAGGGACATTTAGAGAAATTCAAGAGGTGAGGAGAGCTTGAGATTCAGCAAGAGATTGCAATTCTGTGATTTGTGAATCACCTGGTTGCACTTGAAAAACAACAAAAGGCAATGATTGTGAAGGAATCGGGTTGTGTCTGTTTTCATTATATGTTTCTAATGTACAAAATCACCTCTTCTACTTACACGGGGAAGTATGATTTCAATCCACCGCAAGTGCAACTCCGTAACCTGCTAGTCGATCAAGTGATCGATCAGACCTCGACGAGATTGCAATTCTGCGAACTCGATCTCTGCGAACCCCCTCGTTGCATTTGAAAAATAAATGAATGAACGCAACGAGTGTGAAAACGGCATTGAACCTAAAGAATCGATCAATTCGATCGCTCAGTGAACAGAAATTCTTGAACCAGCTCCGGTCATGAGCGCCTGAAACTCTCGGAAATCCACCATGTGATCTCCATCCTCATCCACGCATTGGATCATACCTCGACACTCCTCCACAGAGATTTCCTCATCGCCCAACCCCACCAACACACGATGAAGCTCTTCTGCGGAGATGAATCCATTGCGATCGACATCAAACACACGAAACGCAGACAACCAATCGTCGGAAGCACTGGAAGATTGCGAACATTCAAGCCCGCATTCCAGCTGCTGCATCGCTCTTGTGTTCAACTGAATGAATTCGTAAAAGTCCAAGCACCCGTCGCCATTCACGTCCACGTCGTGCATTAGAGTCTCCAAGTCGGTATCAGTTACGGGAGTCTCCCCGAGGGAACGCAAGACGGCGCCGAGCTCGGCTTTGCAGATTTGGCCGTCGCCGTTGCGGTCGAAGAAGGTGAAGGAGTCTGTGAGCTCTTGGAGCAGGTGGTCGGGGAGGGTGAAATCCATTAGGGGGAGGGGTCGGATGATACCTGTGGAGACTTCGTAGTTTGAGTGTCCCGTCCAGTTTGCCTCCATTAGCAAATCCATGGTAGACAAACCCTAAAATTCACCCAAAATGTCTTCCAAATCGCTTGTTTCACAAACGTGAAGTACTACCAGATGATAGTCAAATCTGAAAGCAATCGAACCCGCGATACAGAGGAATTGCACAACCCCCCCCCCGAAAACTTAACCCAAAACTCCCCTAAAGCCAATTGACACTACCGATCTGCTTTCCAAATCGTTTCTTTCACAAACCCAAACTAATAGTCAGATGATAATCAAAGCTGGAAGCGATCGGACCCGTAATTTAACGGAACTGCATAAATCCTCCCTAAATCCTGCCCTCGAAAGCAAATTGTGTCACTGAATTTGCCTTCCAAATCCCACCTTTCCCAAGCCCAAAGTAGTACGAGATGACCCAAAGGGAATGCAAGGGGCTGTGAAGTGAATTGCGATAAGAAAGGTCAGCCGAGATTGTTTTATAGCGGACGTAACTGAGGGCTTGTCGAATTTTCTAGGAAGGAGACAATTGGACTTGATTGGGGGCGCGGGGGAGATAGTCCCCGTTCTCCGAGTATTCACCGACGAGGTGGACGAGGGGCTGGCGGAGATTTCCGTGGGGAGCTCCGTCTTGGCGGCCCTGCCGGCAGGGAAGGTTCGGGAAGGTTGGGGCGCCGCGGGTCAGTGGGGCGTCCAGACAGGCCGTGCTGCAGACATGGCGGGAACGGACCGCAGAGTCCAACGCGGCAGCGTGACAGGGACGGGTTGCCGCGGAAAATTTTACATGTGGCTGAAAGTACCCTAGAACGTCCAGACTCCAGAGTCTTCTCTAGAATTGACGATTTGGAAAAAAAATCATTACAGTGACTGACAAAACGTTTTCATTCAAACAACCATACCATAAACATCAATGAACAAAGTCCAAAAAGTAGATGTACAAAAGTTGTAGTGTGTGACATACTACACGTTACCATGGAAGTTTGAAGAAAAAAATTAGTTCTGATTTGAAAGAAAATCAATTTCAAAGTTAGCCATGTCTAGTTTGGAATTACTTTATCTTTTTCCAATTTTATTTTAAAACTCTAGGAAAAAAACTTTTTGTGCCTTGGCATTTTGGTATACATCATTTCAAATTGTTGTACACAAAAATTGAAGAAATTTGACATCTATAGAATTTAAAATATCAACAATTTGACAAACATGCAAATGATGTGGGTTCTCACAATATCTGATTTTTTTGGGAATTGAAGGCATGGGATAGCATTAGCCATTGCAAAGAGAGTACATGTTGCAGTAAAGGACCATTGTTACATCTTAATGCCTTTGCATTTGAAATATTTGTTGAATTGGGCAATGCATTCAATTTATATTTCATAGCCATATAATAAGTTTTTAGGTTCACTTTTTTGGTACTTAAAATAGCTTCTTTAAGGTACCTAGATAGCAAATCAATAACCAACCTATAAGGTGCAACTATTTCCAACCAAGGTTGGTACAGATTTCAACCATAGTTTAGAATGTGATTTTCTTTCTTTTGCAAGGTTGGTACAGATTTCAACCATAGTTTAGAATGTGATTTTCTTTCTTTTGCAAGGTTGGCACTTTAAAGTCATGATCCATGCTGTGATTTAGTAAGCAAGAAAGTAGGAAGCAGTGAGAAGGAAAGTAGTTATGGAATGGTCGAAATTGGAAGACTCTATATCTTGGGTATAGGTTGAGGTCAACTTTTGGCTTCCAAAATTCATAGTAAACTCAATTTAAAGAAAAAAATCATGAAAATTTGGCAATGCCCATCATTTCTATCTTCCTACAGGGCTGTAATTTCACATTGCCTTCTATTGCTCCAAAACATATGCGAAATTACTTAAGTGGTCAACTATGGGTGGTTCTACCATAGAAGGCATGTTTACCTTAGTGGTTCTACCTTCCACTCAAGGGTTTTAATATCTTATGAGTGATTTATATTTATTTATTTTGGATAATTCAGTTGTTGCAATATGTGAATTCAATGAATTGTATTTTATGAGAAGTTGTTAGGATGTTCAGCAAAGCACCCTGCGTACTGTGCCATGTGTACACGTAGTATATATATACACACATACATATAAGCCACATCCTTCTAGGGTTAAGGAATTCTGAGAAGCTTGGGAATATGGCCCCATATGTTACAGAGCCAATGGAAAGCGCTCCCAAAATAAATCAATGATGTTCATGTAGCAATAGGCATGCACTACCAAGGCCTTTCTGAGAAAAAGTGAAGTTACTACAAATATCTACATGTTGCCAAATCTCACTGTTGTACACACCCATAGCATTTGTTCAAGTTCGATCTTGAAAGCTGAGAGCAAGCAGAAGCCTGTAGACTTCAAGGGCTAAAACATGAAACAGATCCCACTAACCTAGTACCCGTCCAGTACAATAATGCGTCATGCGGTCAATCTACGGGCACTTCCACGTGCATTTTCAGGTCAGCCTTGTCCAAAACCTGGAAGCAACAAAGCAAACGTGAGAAACTGTTCAACCAATCTCCATTGAAATACTCCAGCGATCAGCTTCTATAAAGCCATAAACTAGAGCAGAGTTGGTAATACTCATGAAAAGTTGTAGCTAAGTCATGGAAAAGTCCGTGGGTGGAGATAGACCGTCTTAAAATCTTGCAACGTCAGAGCTGAATCAACCGTGTATCCCGACTGTTCAAGAGCCTGACTCAAAACCGACTGCCAGGAGAACATTCACCGTTAGAAATTGCAAGGAACCTACACAAATGATCAATGTCTTCACCACAATGCAGGTGCTGGGATCATAAACAATATTATCGAGAGGAGACAGTACAAAAAACGGTTTAAGCCTTGCACCTGACGCTGCTTATCCGTCAAGAAATTCCCTGATAGATCCCGGAGAACTTGCAACATGTCGCTACTTGTCACTTTGCCATTGCCATCAGTGTCATACACCTTGAAAATGACTGGAGAAAGATTGCACTCTCGTTAATTATTGAACACACAGTCTTTAGCAATCGAGGTATTCAAGACAGAGAGCAGGAATAAATAAACTCAAGTAATGGAGTTATGCGTAAATTCAACAGTCCTTCAGATGCGTGATTAAGTCACCAAAAAGGGCTTGCCTACACTTATTCATTATACTCACTCCTACATTTTCACTGAAACAAGGTCGTCACCCATACTCTGAAAAACTTCAAGGTAAATTCAAATATCTCTGCAACCAATCAACAGCCGGCCCAAAAACAAGGATTCATGGTACTCCACTAAGCCAATTTGAAAGAACCAGTAATCAGTGCTCATACTACTCATACAACTCGTGCAACTCAGTACTCATAGTTCTTGAATCCTGAGTTGGAATGAGGCTTATGACAAGGCTGAAAATCCACACAAAGAAATGTTGGATGAAAGACTCACACTTCAACTTGTCATCTTTTGTAGCACGTGCGCTGAAGGCCGACAGTAGGGCAATAAACTCCTTGAAATTTAACCCTTCCAACATCTTTAACAGCCTCTGCAAGAAAGGGATTCACCATGGATAAGCAGAAACGTCCTTCAATGCTTACAAACCAAGAACAAGACAAGAAGAATTTGAGAGGGATCGCCAAATGACAAAGGTCGACCAGTACCTGGCAAAGAGGATTGACGGCGAATTCAGGCACACTCATGAACTCATCGGCAGAGATGAACCCTTTCCCAGTTTTGTCCAACTGACAGAACCGTTCATACAAGGCGATTATCTCCCGTTGCGAAACTAACAGCACGAGACAGAGAGCAACATCAGCACCCTTCTTAAATTCCACCAAATAAACTTGTTCTAATTAGAGACATCCTTTAAGTCAATCCCTAGAAATAAGTTTTCAGTGATATTTCAATGGAGAATCAGGGCTTTTTTTTTCATTTTTGAAGAAGTGCCATAGTGGCGATACAAAATGTAACAGTGGTGCTCCAAATTGCAACATTCATCCACTTATTGGATGTATAGTATAGTTTTCATCCACAATTAGGCAATTTAATCTAATATTTTTTTTAATTTCAAAGTTGTCTGGCGATTTCATCCAATTTTTTTGGCATTTTTTATAACCTTTTTTAGCCAGATTTTTTTTTCTGGTGCAATCTGGCACCAGAAAGCCGAAAAAAAAAGCCCTGTGGAGAATCCCTAAAATAGTTACAACCTTACAAATTCAAGCGTACATTCAATCTTACACCCCTCCAAAGTTTCTTCAAAGTTACTAGAAGCTTCCACAATCCGTCAATTTAGGACCCCAACTAGTCTCCAATCAATTGATTGAAAAACATCCTCGAATTTCAACCCAAACATCATCCATTAAACGAAAGCGAACAATAGAATGATACAAAAGCTTACAAAGCTTGCTGCAGTGGTTCTGCAGATCCTCCAAGTCGTACTGCGAGAGGAGGGACGATGAGTTTCCCATCGCTGCTGCACACGCATTCCAACAATGCCGTATCAAAAGTCTGCAAACTAGGTTACAATGAAGACCTTAAGCGCAAAGGTCTTGAAAAAAAGAGCCTGGCTACAAACAGAAAGGAGGCTAAGCACGAGTACTGAATGGAAAACGCTTCATGCCCTGCCAAAATGAATACCTCGAGAACCCCGCTACGTTGCCTTCGTCGAGCCTTGCGCAATTTTTACAATATTCTCGATGTGCTACAGTAATTTCCCAACCCCTGCTACAAAGTAAACCTCCAAATGACTGCAAGAGGGAGAGAATTGCTTTGAGAGAAAATCTTCACAAGCTTGAAATGAGTGGTTGAAATTTTTGCAGCAAGTGAATCCAAGCACTGTCGTCGAGCCTTGCGCAATTTTTACAATACTCTCGATGCGCTACAGCAATTCCCAACCCCTGGCTAACAAATGACCTCCGAATGACTGCAAGAGGGAGAGAATTGAATGCATTCAGAGAAAATCTTCACAAGATTGAAATGAGCGGTCGAAATTTTTGCAGCAAGGGAATCCAAGCATTATCCACGCAACTCGCAGTTCAGGACTTGCAGTAGAGTGCAAGAGGAAATCTCACCAGGCACATGACCATCCCAGAACCTAGAACGATCAACCATGCATCCCATAACCAAACCCTAGAATGAGAGTGATGAGTTTGAGCCACCCACAGTCGAGCTTCGGTGGCTAAACCCCATTCCTTGAGCCCCTCAAATAAAAATTTCGGTCAGGCACTGAATTTTCTTTCGAAGACTGACCAAACTTACACAATGGTTGCCACATCAGCACACTCTGTTAAGAAATATTATTATATGCTCTCCAAACACTGTAGATGAATAGTCAACAAGAGGTTACATGAGAATCTTTTAGGTGAATAAGGTGGGTACCCCAAAAATCGCGCGGTGCCTTAACCCCTAAAGGTTTTTGACTATGTTTTCACAAAAAACGCTCCCAAATTGCCATTTCTAGTACAAGTACCAAATTTTGGAAAAAAGAACATTTTTGGACACATGTAACCGTAGGATCTTGTAGTAAACTAGTTTGAGAAGATGTGGGAAAAATTTCAGAAATTTCCACCGTGTAGATTGCAAGATATTAGCATTTGAAGTGACAAAAACCCTTTTTTTGTCCCTGCAAAAAACCGGGCAGCTGCACTTCACATGGTCACATTTGTATGAAAAAATGTCCAAAATGGTGGTAACTCTTTGGATTCATTCTTCAAAGCAAGTTAGCTACATGCTTGAAAAATTTCAGATCATTTGGAACTGTACAACATATAGGAAAAAAATAGTAAGTAGAAAGAAGTAGAAAATGATTCAAAACACTAAATTGTTAAGGATTTAATTATGGAATTGAAAAATGCCAATCCAAACGATTGTAATGTTGTAATAAACAATCTACACCTTGTGTTTATATTTTTTTCCAAAAATATTGAAAATTGAGTTAAATAAAGGACTTCAAAGTTTATTTTAGAGTAGAGATTCCATAACTACCCGCAAACTACCCACAACCAAAATTCCTCATAACTTTCATCTCATAAATCAAAGTGAAATGATTCAAAGCTTTCCTTGTGCACATAAATCTAGAGAACCAATTTCAAATTTTTATTTCTCTAGAAAATGATTTTTAAAGAAGTTTTTTTTGCTGCCTGGGCTGCCCGCCAAACAATGAAAACTACATATCATACCATAACTTTTTAAACATGTGGTCAAAAGTTATGAAAATTGTTGGGCCCTAAAGCTACTCCTCGGGCACATCTTGTGTGAAAATTTCAAAGAAAAAAAATAAAAATTCCATTTGTGGTGAGCTGCCCAAAAATGCTATGTTGTCAAAATACGGTGTTTGGTCCTTTAGGGGTTAAACCGCAATCTACTTTAAGCCTCAAAATGGTGTCAGTATAATCTGAAAATTGCACCTCCTTGTCTTTCGCAGTTCTTAAAAGCAATATTGGCCATTTTGAGGCATGTGACTGGCTTCTTAACTCAGAGAACACAAGGATTTAATAGCACATGGATTTAATAATTGATTCCAGTAAAGACTTGTCAGATGTCAAAAAAATATGCTTGTGCTATTAAACCCTCGTGCTATTAAATCCTCAATCTTCATGTTATTTCAAGCACATGTCATAGATGTTATTAAATCCTCTTGTTAATTCATATGACACACAGAACATGAGAACATAGAATCATGGATTTACGAGCATGCAATGTTTTATTTAATAAATATGAATAACATTATTACACCTTTGTGTCTGGTATTTCTAACACCATTGAGGGGGGGCTTTTGAATGTGACCGTTCTCTTTCAATACAGCCTACAAGCGGTTTTAAGAACCCTACTGTCAAAACTTTGTCCCCCTATTGTTGTCTCATTTTTGTCAAAATCTGAAAATTGATTGTGCAATACTTCCTCTTCTACATATTGCTTTGCTCTTTTGTATTCAGTATTTACTAATTAGCCTACAATTTATCCACAGTCCAATTTGTGGCGGTTTTAGGTGTACTCACCTTAGTGGAGGAGGTTTATTCCACCTTTTCTCCCCTTAAATTTAAAAAATAAATATATTCTTAGGTTGCTCGAAGCTTATTAGCCTTGAAAGGACGAGATCAATTACTAAGGTACTTGGCCCAAAATGACCTTAGGTCTATGTAGCAATCTAGGGTTAAAGTGCTTGAATTGTGCTTGGTAATAGATATTTTATTTGTATTTTAAATTGATTTAAAAATTTTATGTGATTTTTTTAATTGATTGTTAGTTTCAAATTGATTTAAAAATTTTGAAATGTTGTCTACACTTTTCATTACACATATAGTAGAACCACCCAATGTCGACATGTTTTGGAGCAGTATAAGGCATGCAAATTTCTGCCATGTAGGAAGATAGAAATCAAGGGGATTGCAATTTTTTCTGTAATTTTATGCCATGAATTGAAATTACTATGAATTTCAGAAGCCGACAGCTGGTCCAAACCTATGGCTGACATGTAGAGTCTTCCAATATTGATCATTCAAGAACTATTTTTTGCTCATTGCTTTGGGACATGTGTCATGACTCGATTAGTCTTAACTTTGAAAAAGAGAAAAAACACATTCAAAGCTTTGGTTGAAAATTTATTGCACCCTTGGTTGGAAATAGTACACCCTACAGGTTGGGGATGGGGATGGGTCCCTGGTCGACAATGGGTGGTTCTACCATAGTGGAAAAATGGAAAATGCAAATGTTGCTATGCCCAAGAGGCAATAAGATGTAACTAGAGTAACCTAATCATAATAATTTTTCCTCATAAAATCATCTCTACCAATGGGAAGAGTTTTTTTATTCCCCCACCAAGTTGGATATTGTTTAGGATTTGATCTATAGACCATATGGCCCCAAACATGTCCAACTAGCTCAACTTCCTTTTCTTATCCCATGTAATAGTTTAATTCACATAGTGTTTTAGTAACCAAAACATTTGTAAAGATTTTTCATTAAATTCAGGATTAGATTATAGCTTTAGATGAATGCAATGCAATTAAAATTATTTTTGTGAAGCAATTTATTTTTTACTCGTTTTACATTGCTCATTTTTTGAATTACCTATCTTTTCTTCTTTATCTATACGATCTTTCATGAGATTTCCTAAATGATTGTAAAATGTAGTGACTTTCTTATTGAGTTTGTATTTGTGCATGGCATCTGGATTTTCAGCAATTTCTGACACGGCTGCCATAATCTCAGGGTCTTCAAGGCCATTTTTTATGTCAGTTGTTTCCATAACATCTTTAACAAGTTCTTGCGTTGGTTGAAGCATTTCTACATGCCAAAAATTTTGAATTAAAATTAGGTTTCAATATACAAATAAAAATTTGTATTAATATATTCAATGATTTACAACTTGATGTTAAAACAAATACAAGTATTTTTTAGTCAAATGCATCTTAAAAATTTAAGTTGTCACGATTTGAAGGATTGTTTTTACTAACTAATAAAAAAAAATATATGATTTTTAATAATATCTTGGTGTTTCATAAATTCCTTAAATACACAAAATTAATAAGTAAATTTTTATGTTTGATAGTTTTGCAACAATTAAGGCTTTCAAAAGAATCTTTGTGGTAGTTACCTCTAACTTCTTTTTGAAGAGCAATTCGTTCAGGATTTTGTATTCTCATAAAGTCTATATAGAAAAACAATCAAAACATTAATCTTACAGGCTTTCTAAAATGTGTTCACAAAAATAATCAAAATTAGACATATATTGTGAATTCTTCAACTTTACTAGGCACATTTTATCAAAGAAATTTAAAAAAACTACGTTTGTTTAATTGATTGTTTAAAATTACTTCACCTGGAATGTTGTCATGTTGTTCCTTAGGCTTCGTAGGTTTTATAAAAGGGATTTCTTCTTTTGTCATTTCTTGTGATTTTAATTTTGGTTTGGTGCGTTTTGAAGTGGCATTCAAGAATCCCTTCTTAAATGGTTTTATATGTGATTTTGATGGAAGAGGAGCCTCTTCTTTAGGTCTACCATTTGTAATCAAAATATGTTTATTTGGCTCAATTGATACTAATGAAGTCTTGTCTTGTGTATGCTTTATAATTCTTTTTTGAGTGTCCTCTATATTCTCTTGGAAGGAATCTCCCAATGATATTGTAGAATTTATCTCTGTCTACAAATACAGTGAAATTATTGTTAAATATTGGATATTTAGAATGTAAATGTTTTTAGGGTGTTTTTTGATAAATATCTTCATGGCCACTAAAAAGACATAGGACATAATGGTTTCAAGACTTAAAATGCCAAAATTTTGATATAATCAATTAATGTACCTTAATTTAATAAATTTTAACCAAAAAATAATATTAATCAAGGTAGATTGGAGGATTTCATAATACACAAACATTGATATTAAAATGATTGTTGGAAAATTTTGCAATTACCACTAGATTGTTGACCAATATCTAAATGCATTTTTTTCAATAGATATGTCATATCTTCAAGTGGAGGTGGATTATCTACATCCATTACAACTTGGATAAGTTTCGTAGACTAAATGTGTAATTGTACAAACGTAATTAAAATTAGACTTAAAAAAACTTGAATATACTACTTGTTCATTGCCAATATAATTGCTATTGTTTATCTAGTAGGCAATAATGTAGGAAACATGAAGAGTTCAATTACAATGTACCATTAACCATTTTTGTTTGTATATTTCGTAATTGCTGAAATTTTTAACTTTGCAATGTGTATATTTCTTCAAAGTTCTTGAGTTCTATTTGATTTTGCAATGCACACTTTGCATTATCTTTTTCAAAAATGTATATTTGTAATTCAGTGAAGGTAGAAAATGTCAAGATTCTCTTCAATGAGTGTCTTTCAAACATAACTACAATTTTGAATTACAAACACTTGACTATGAAGGGCATACATTTCTTTTTTCAAACATTGTTATGTTATTGTATGATTATCTACATAATTTAAATTTATTTATTTTCTTATTTGCAACATACATCTTTTCATATATCTCCAACAATTGCTAAGATTATAGTATATTCTTATAAAAAATAAACATGATTCTTTTCAAAAGTTGAACATTTAATACTTATAAATTGCTTTAACAAAATAAAACAAAAGGTACAATGGTAGTTATGAATTATTTTCAAAAACTTTGATCCAAAGTTGAAAAGTTGTTTACCTTCATTGAAACAATCATTGAAATTAAAAATCAAAATCAAATTTTTTTTTAAATGTTGCATTTAGAATATAATACTATTAAAATCCTACATTAAATTTTTGATCAAACCTAAAAATATGAAATATTCATAATTTGACTTGAAAAGTACATATAAAATGTTTGAATTGATAAATTATTATTTTTTCTAAATGAAATGCAATAATATGCCTATTATATTTTAACTGAAATATTAAAATACCAATTTCTTAAAACTTAAGTATATTTTGACTTGTAAGAGCTAAAGTTGACGTGTTGCAACAAAAAAACATATAAATAATTTTCAATGAATGAAAAAATGTACAATGCTAGTTGCTTTTATAAACTTTAGCAATACAATAACAAAAATATTGACCATCATATATTGTCATAAACATATCCAAATACAAATGACACATAATTATTAAATTATAATATTTTTTAAAATCACTATATTTATTTGTTTATAATTACATAGCATATCCAAATTGTTTTATATGTTTTGTACCAAATTGTAGAAAATAAATGTGTCTAATTTAAAATTCTTACCACTATTATATAAACTCATTTAAAACTCTCCCTATTATACTTGCTATGCCACAAGAAGTTGCATACAAATGTGACAAGGAGGATGATAAGAGTGAAAATAATTATAGACCTATTAATGTTTAGACTTCTAGCTAATGCCACTTGCTTATGCAACACCATTTACTCACAACATCATTTGAATCTATATTAGCATGGAAAGTACCGAGTGTCATAGTTCAATGATATTTATTAGTTAAACAATTTTGTAGTTTTTTTCCACAATCATCTATATTTGTATGAATTTTTGCCCCAAAACTACTAGACCCTCATCAAACTTTCAAAATGCATTAGCCCCTAAAAGACCAACGCCTTCTTCTGCCAAAAAACACTCAAAATTGTCATTTCTATAGTAAAGAGTAAAAGAAACTGAAAACTGTTTTTCTTGCACATCTAACCATAGAATCTTACACCTAACTAGTATTAAAATGTGTGGAAAACATTTCAAAAATTTGGACCGCACAGATTGCAAGATATTTGCATTTAAAGTGAAAAAAACAAGTTTTTCAGTACATTGCAGGACTAGATTATTTGACTTTGAACCTTCTTAACTTTAATTTTTTGCACTACATAGTGTAGAGCTTTAAATCTTTATGGTGGAAAATTGAGTTGAGAGTTTAGGAAAACAAATTCAAAAAAACTTAATTTTTAATCTTTAGAAAATTGTTAAGTAATAGCAGGTACGAGATAGAAGGAAAATCTAAAGTATTAATATCTTTTAAATGGAATTAAAATGCACTAATCCTAATGGTGAAATTGTTGTAGCAAGAAAAACAAAACCATGTGGATATATATTTTTTTAAATTGTAAAAACTGCATTAAAAAATAAATCCTACAAATTATGTTTTTAAGAAGATATTCTAATAGCCCTCAAAACAAGATTCTCCATAACTTTCTCACAAAAAATCCAAATGGAATGAATCAAAGCTTTCCATATAGACAAAAATATAATCTACAAGATTTTTGTTTTTTTATTTAAATTCAAATTTTTGAATTTTTTTGTTGCCCCTCTCCCCTGTTTTGAGCTTATTTGGACATAAATTTCGTTCCCGGGCACTAATTGAAAAAAAATTAATATTTCCAGAAAGCTAATCAATTTTTTATCTTCAAAAAAAGTTTCAAAAAATCAAGAAAAAAGCTCAGCCCGTAAATACCTGCCCAAAATCCCATTTGACCCTTGAAGGGACAATGATCCTTTAGGGGTTAAGTAAATTACCTCCATTGAAGTAAACCTTGGTACAAGCCTATTTTAAAATGTATATTGGTGTAAATGGATCTGTTATTGGGTATAATTAGATCCATGCAACCACTAAATAGAAAAAGTAAACATTCCTTGCACTTGGAAAGTGTTCATGTGGTAAACAATTTTTTTAACACATAGGGTTCCTTTGCTTACAACTAACCTCCTCTTTTTGTGTCTGAATGGATCACTCCTTAGAATGCCTAAACTTGATGTCCATAAATAATTTGGGCCTATAATCTGTTCGTCTAAAAATTATTATTAACCCATACTTTGAATGACTAAAACAAAAAAACAAAAAACATTATGTATTTTTCCAAAATACAAAAGGACAACAAAGGGTTTAATTTACATCCAATATTTAGTTGGACATTACATAGGTGAAAAAGAAACTTAAGCGCAAAGTACATAGTTTCCATTAATAAATTATCTAAATTTTTTATGAATCTTGATGGATGTAAGAAAAGATTCCAAATTCTCTAATCTTTCATTTTTAGGACACTTTATAAATTATAAATTTTTAAAGTGTTGAAAATAGTTGTATGAAAAACTGACTCCTAAATTTCATAAATAGAAGTTGTGTATTTTAGGCATTGATACATTTTAGGCAAGACTATGTAAGGGTTGGTTTAAGAAATTTGTCACAATTGGATATAGGTACCTTTTACTTTGAAAGAACTTAACAATTTCACCACAATGATTAGCCCAAAATTTTGAAACTCCTCAAAAAATAGGTGCATTCTTTGTTTCTGTAATATCCATTTTAGATATCCAATATAAACTAAAAAAAAATGAACCAGTACATTGATTTTTACCAAAGATTCTGAAAAAGTCAAGATTTATGCACCATTGAATTTTCACATAATTATATAAAGATCTGAAAAAACTAAAAAGAATTACATATTGCTAAATTTAGCTTAATATAGTGCTTATTCTTTGCATGCTTTTGAGGTATATAAAAGAAAACAATGGCTTAAAATGTATTCACACTATTCTTCATAGATATTTGTATATTCTTTATGAAGACGCTTCAAATTAATTGAATGTTTTTTGGCATGTTAACATATTTTCACTTTTTGCTATAAAATTATAACAACTATACATTTTACATGAGACTCATTGAGATTTTTCACATTGATAGACAAAAACAAATTTATATGATAATAAAAACAAAATAAAAACTCAAGTCTAATATAAAAGGTTGAATTGAGCTCAAAAATGATGTTTGAGTGTATGGTTATGGAAAAAGAACTTTACAGTTGAAATTAGAACTAGTACCATATTTAGTGGCCAAGATCGGCAGAAAACATTTATGAACACAAATGCTGGAATATTTAGGACATTATTTTTTTATTTATTATTTTTTTTTTGAAAAAAATCTTTCTATTTTTATTATAAATTTGTTAAACCACAAATGGACAACTTTGATTAATTATTTGGTAGGGAATGCTGACCCTGACCACTAGGTATGGTATAAAGGGTGAAGTTTTCCCTTAGATTTAACAGAACCGGATGAGAAAAGACCCAGATGAACACGCACATCCAGGCCTCCGTCACCGAGCAATACAGTTTTCGGACGAATTCAGTTTTCGTCGGTCGACGATACGTTCGTATTCCGTCGTCTCTCTCCTGGAGTCGGTCCCCTGGGCCCGCGAAGGATATGGCGCCCGCGAGCACCGTTCTCTTCTTCTCGCATTCCAATTCATAGCGATGGCGATTTGCACTCTGCAGTCGTCTTCTATCTCTTCATTATTCTCTTCTTCTCCTTCAGTTCCAAGATGCGATGAAGCGGCGTGCGCACGCACAAGTTTTAAAGGCTTTCCCCCGAGTGTAAATTCAGGTTGTCGCACAGGTTCTTGTAGGAGTCTCCAGAGGTTTACGCCACGGTCGAGTACGCAGAGAGATGGTGAATCTGTCGAATTATGTGTTGAAGAGAACGAAAATGAGAGTATAACGGATTGGGTATCGTCTGCATTCGGGAGTTCGAGGGCGATGGGAAGGAGAGAATGCTTATTAGCAATGGCGGTTGTTGGCGTACTGGTTTCTCAAGAGAAGGCTCGTGCAGAAGGTTAGAGGCTATGCATGTACTGAATCAGAGTGAGTTTTGTCAATTTGTTATTAGTGGATGGATTCTAATAGCAATTCTTGTGAATACAGAGACCGAAGTTGTGAAGAAAATCATGGAGAAGGATAGAAGCTGTATGTGTTTGTACTGAATCAGAGTGAGTTTGAATTTTTGAACTGGAGGCGGATTCTTATGGAAATTCTTGTTAATGCAGAGACAGCAGCTGTGGATGTGGCGCCGAAGACGGAAGTTGTGGACGCACCGAGCTTGGAGCTCTATGTCGACGAGAAGGAAGGGTTCAAACTATTGCGACCGGCGCTTTGGAACAAGGTAATGGAATGGCTGCTCCCTCTTAGGCGGTCATATAGACACCGTTAGTACAAATGTGTTCGTTTTCAGCAGAATGTGCCGATTTCTGCAAAATTTTACTTGGTACATTTTTGGCCATGGCTCTTCGTTATCTTCCTAGCACTAATCTCCTCTCCTTTTGCGTTGGTCTGTCATTTCATGCCTTGCTGCCGGATAGTTTATATATGACTGCTCCTGCTTGTGAATGGTCATGCGGTGAGAAGTAAACATTCGATATTGACATTCGCCTGGGACTGAGTTCCCATCATTCATCACTCAGTAGTAGATGCCTTTGGCTGTGAACTGCTCGATCACGAATGCCATTTCTCAATCAAACTGGATTTGTAGGTGGAAAAGGCAGGAGCAACAGTTCTATTCGAAGATCCAGCTAAACGTGGGAACACCATTGGGGTGGTAGTAAATCCAGTGCGAATCTCTTCACTCAAAGATTTTGGTACTCCCGATGTTGTTGCAGAGAAACTTATTGCCGCTGAGCGTAAGAAGGTGAAGTTTAACCACAATTATGGGAATTGCTGTGCAGTACTGGCTCTCGGTCGTTCCTATTTGATATAATAGTGTCATGCTTAAAAATCAACGCTGTTTCTGATTTGTGATCGAACCAACAAAAATAGCAAAACTTGCTATGCACTCATTCACAGCGTTATTCACAGCATTATCCATTAGAATCACTCCTATTCTTTCACTGAAATCAAGTTCGGTATTCCTACTTTGAATGAATCGAAGGATAACTATAATGATGAGATGTTTCTATAATCGAGTGGTTTGGAGGATCTAGTGCAACAAATTTTGCATAAGAAGACTGTATTTTTGCAGTTGTATTGCATTGCATTGTGACCAACTTCTACTCAAATTTTCTAATTCGATAATACGAATGGTTTTTCCGGTTGCGCAGCCGAGTACAAATGATGCACAGCTCGTGCGAGTTCAGGAGCGGCAAGCGAATGGGGAGATCCCTTTATATTGCTTAGAGTACACCTTAGATAGCTCCAGGGGGCAGAAGAGAATACTCTCTGCAGTCACGGTGGCATCCAAAAAACTCTACATTCTCAACATCACCTATGTGGACAGCGCAGCTACACCAGCCCCTCCAGCAATGGCGGAGGCTTTCACGCAAGTTTTGAACTCCTTTGATTTGTTAGCCTAGAAATAGTGTAAAATCATTGCACATATGATTTCTTCAGCGTATTTTTTCATTAGGTTTGACGCTCCCTCAGTTTGCAGATTTTAACCCCGAAACACTGGGACCTGTAACTGGTCATCATTTTTTGAATATGAAGCCAAATGCTACGAAGAGTCATAATTTTTACAAAACATGTTAATGCTAACAGTAGGGAGTGATCAGCGTTCCAGATTCCTGTTTCTCTATATGTATTTTTGCTAGTAAATTGGACACACCTCGATTGATTTTTCTCCAAAGCAAGAGCCTTGTAGGGTTTTGGAGCTTGATTATGAAATCGCCTTCTTCTGTGGGCCAGCTGTGACACCAATCTGAAGTCGACTTTACACTGTTTACCTTCCCAACATCATGTGCACTTATTGGAGCTGGAAATGATACTAATAAGAGTTCATTTTGACGTGCCATGCATTTCAGTTCCCAGCACACGCTACGGAACGTGGTAATCAAGGACAAAAAGCACCATTACAGACGAGAACCTCAACGACGTGGTGTCCAATTGGAAAGGATATGTCTCAAAATTTTCTATAAGTCTGTTGGCTATGGATGCAAAGTGAAGGCTACCTCTAGACTAGGTCTATGTAACAAAATGAGATTTTTTGGGTGCTATATTTTACAGTAAGTGCTGCCACCACTTTGGTATCAGACACCCCCTCAGCGAGCTGAATATATAATCATATTAAAGAGAGGTTCATCAAATTTGCATTTCAGTTTAAGCTGTAAATTTGATGAACCTATGCTAAAAGAATAAGAACCATTCCTCCCACCATCAGAAATACATATGGCAGCCTCTTGCAGATACGTTCCTGCATCAAAGAAAACAGGTGTGACAGCTGAAGAGATGAGTATTGGACTTCAACAAACAAATAAATCACAGCTCTAAGCACACCAGAAGTTGATCAACTTGCCTTGAATAAAAGGTGGCCCACGATTACTGATAACAAAACATTGCTGCGTTTTGCCTGGATGGAAAACAAAGATCTGTTATTTCATGACCAAAATTTTTTAGCGCATAACAAATCATATTTATTAACCCCGTAAGCGCATTAGTTAACGTAATGCAACATGCCTAATACTTTGGAATTGTTTCAGCAAAAAGATTGCCAAAGAGCATTGAATACTTCGCAATGAATGAGCTCGAAGTACGCCTTGTCAGGGCGAAAAACGTACAGCGATGGAGTAGGCAACCAGAAGAGTCTCTAGACTTTTTAAGTAACATAAGATTGCTCCGCACTCAAAAATGGAAATTCCTGCCATGAGCGGGAAGTGCCGAAATAAATGCTTGAAGGAAGATGGGCTGTTTCCCCACCCAAACAGTTCACAAGAGCCCAACAGTTAATTGCAATTTTGCTGCAAAGAAAACGCTAAAAGCTACACCACTGTGTATTTAACTAACTGGTACATTGGCTTCACCATAACCGCCAAGATACTGATGTTCCACTCATATACATTCTGACGTTCTAGAAGACGGTACACATAAAACCATCTTCCAAAGTATGGATTGAGATTACTGCAGCTGAACAAGCATTGACTTACCTTGTGAAAGCCAGGTAGATGACAACTGGTATGGCCATAAGAATGCGTTGAAGAGCCGCAAAAATAATGAATGAAGGAGCCATGTGAGCTCCTAGTTTGTCAAAACTGCACAAATTTCCCACAGTAAATAAGATTGGATCCTCATCCAGATTTGAAGAAAATTTGTTATTCAAATAACTCCTACTCATTTCGCAAAAATGTCATCAGTATTTATTCGCGCCTCCAGCGTAGAAATATCATGCACTAGAGAAAGCCTAATATCGCAAATATGAAAGGAGAGAGAGTTGAGAAGACTTTGGGTAAACGCACCTGTTGCTAAGGCTGAGCAAAGCAGCGACTCCAAGCATAAGTAGACTGCCTTGCTCTTTTCTCAAAGCTAAAATGGGGTCTAACAAGGGACCCCTTAATATCCTGCAACTCCAAACATGTAGCTCGCGTCACATAGGAGCTCTCTGTTGACAACATGCGTCGTAGAAATCAAGAAGATGTTTTGAGAGCCACTGCATAATTTCATCTCACGGACAGATGACAGAACATTCCACAACATTGCACAACATTCCAAATACATGGGAAAGCAGCTTACCAGTCCTTCAAGGCTGTCCATGACACAGCTTTCCATGGCAAGACTTTTCTAGAGCTTCTCATGCGAGCAGAAACAGGCACATCCTTCGTAAGGTTTTCATTTTCGTTCACAGAGATAAGCACGTCCTGGTCATTCTCAGTGTCTCCCTTGCTCTCAGTCCTCAACCCTGGAACAGCTAAATTCGGTAGCACTGAGACTAGGAAACTCTCGGACTGGTGAACTGCCTTTGGCCCTTTCGTTTTTTTGCTTTCGGAATCACCAGACTGGTCAACAGCTAGCAAGTAGCCTCCCAAAGTGACAATGGCCACTCCCAATAAACCTTGCGAACTCGGTGACTCTCGCATAACTACATAGCTAGTGAACACCAAAAGAACAGGAGTGAATGCTAAGTATGGCACAGTCACCGAAAGGGGAGATATCTGTAAGGCCCGCTGATACATGTAACCTACTACCACCTTAATACACGCACTCCCAATCAGCACTTCTAGGAACATGTTGACATCAGCTAACTGCGAAATGGTGCTCAAATCGAACATGCCAGTCCCAAACATAACAGCTGAAAGAAACACTGCATCAAGAAGGCCCACTATTCCAACCAATTCCGTTGAAGTGAACTTCTGTGCTGCAATTTTCCGGCTAGCGTCGATACAGCTGTGTCCTACTGCAGCCAAGGCAGCATATGCAAACCCCTCCGACTTCATCCTTTTTGTAATGAAAAAAATCAGCTGTCAAACTTGATTGCTATTATTTTGAGAATGTTCGGACGTATTTGGTCTCTCGGATGGCTTGTACCTACCTAATCGATGTCAAATGATGATTGTGCAAAATTCAGATGGTCCCCTATCTCAAATTTTCAGAAAAAATTCTAAGTAAATACCCTACGTCTCCATGAAAATCTACGCATGTTCTTGCTGTCTGGGAATCCCCTCCAGTCGTAGAAAACATCTGACGAACCCACATGCAGGTCCTTTCTGCTTAATTAGTCTAGTTTTTTGAAGCATCGCAGTCTTTACTGTAATGATCACAATTATGCAATTCACCACAAATTTATGCAATAATTTTGGTCACATTGATCACATGCTGTGTAATCCATAAAGATCAATGACTAAGAAAGAATCGAGCGTCTGTTACGTCGCCATCATGCCCAAAGTGCTATTTTTCAAGTATTCCACCATTCTCAAAATTCAGCACTTCAGTTCCTTCAACTTGGCGCCTTGACTATGATAATTCTCAAGGGTAAAGTTCTGCAATCCTTCTGATATCAACCGTGGCGTCTGAGCTCAAAATGTACAAATTAACAATATTCTCGCAATGATGAGCTGGCAATCAACACGCTTCCCTTGCATCTCTGGAACGAGGAGTCTGTTTTCACAAATAAAAAGCTAAGTATTACGAATGAAATCAATTCCTACAAACTGGCACAGAACAAGGTATAGCGAATCAAGCTTCCGCAAGGTGAACAAGCACAGCAGACACTTGCCTCGGTAGAGATGCATCGAGCAATCCTCAGCGAATAGAGCGTTCAGGCGGGCTCAATATAACAGCGATAAAGCGAGAGAACAGGATTCATATTGCGAAGCCTATGTATTCAAAATCCGCATTCACTCATAAAGCTTCGTTATGAAACCTGTCATAAGCCTCGATGCTGAACAATAAAGAAGTGAATTCCTTCGAATCATATTAAGTCTCACAAACTAGAACACCGCGTAATATACCGAATCAAGCTTCCGCAAGGTCAAAGAGACACATGCCTCCGTAAAGATAAATCCATCAATAAGGCGGGCTACTTATAACAACAACGAAGCGAGAGAATTGATTCATATTGCACAGCCTAATCATTCAATATATCCCGCATAGAACATTGACCGTCTCAAAAAATCAGTAATTCACCAGATCAGTCATAGTTAAAACGCACCTATCCTCTCAATCAGGTAATCGGGTAAAATGAAAAAAAATCATATGCACGGAAATTCATCGAGGTCAAACGAAAATCATCAAATCTCACCTCTCCTCTCAATCAGGTGATCAGTGAAAATTTAGAAATCGCATGCACGGAGATCCATCGAGATCAAAGGAAAAATCACCAAAATTCACAACGAAAACCTGACAAAATCACTCGATCAACCCCAAAAATACAAGAATCGCTAACAAAAAACACGCGACTGACGACATAAAGAACACTGAACAAGATCCAATCGAATTCCAACGCTTGCAATGAATGAATTTCCAACGGCAACGGAAGTAACTTAACGCAAGCCACGCGGAAGTGCTGAGGTACCTGTCTGTCACCAACGTAAACCCTTTCCAACCGATTAATCGACCACGCACTCGGGATGCACTCTGTTTCTGTTTCTGAGCGCAATTGCGTAAGAGCGGGGTCGCTGGAAAGCTCTCGGCGTGAAGGTGGCGATGGTCTACCACAAGGAGAGACGCGGGCGGCAATTGAAGAAAGTCTTCAGCAGCCACGACGCAAAGGCTGCACGTTTTGGTCATCCCGGAAGCAGTCCCGTCCTCCAGTCCTCACGACCTCCAGTCCCTGCGCTTGGGTCCCTCCAACTGTAAACCTAATTTTGGGAACGGTTAACACTTTAAACTAATGCGGGGAACCGTATATACGGTACCGTATTTGATTCGTAGAATACAAAGTATGTACTGAAATCTGTTATACACTGTAAATTTTGGGATTGGTAAGTTTTGCGATTAGTATCTTTCATTTGGGTGGCATTAAAATTCCTAAAGATTTGAGCATCTGAAAAGTGAATGTGCCTTTGTCAACCTTGATTGTAACTTTCT
The DNA here is from genome assembly GCA_951230915.1 of Antitrichia curtipendula. Lineage (NCBI taxonomy): Eukaryota > Viridiplantae > Streptophyta > Bryopsida > Hypnales > Leucodontaceae > Antitrichia > Antitrichia curtipendula. The sequence continues at coordinate 2,676,029 of OX579642.1, read as the reverse complement.
AAATAATCATTTTCTATTTTCTATTTAACCCCTAAAGTCCCGCTTGTCCCCTTGGGGGACAATTTGGGTCCGGGTAGGTTCCTATTGTCTCAATTTGAAGTGAATTTTTTTGAGATTTCTTGAGGTTGTGTAGCTTTGCAAGAGCTTTGTCGATATATAATTTTTGTTTCAATCGGATGCCGGATGAAAAAGTTATGGCACAATGAGCAAGAAATGGAGATTGGCGGGCAGCCCAAAAAAAATTACAAAAAAGTCAAAATAATTTTTTTTTAATTTTTTTCCTTAAATATTATGTTTTTATCTATACGTGAAGCTTTGATTCATTCTATTTGGCCTAGGGATGAGAATGTTATGGGCAATTTTAATTTTTCGGGCAATTTAAGCATCTTCTTGAAAAAAACTTTTTGTTCAACTTTGAATGCTAATATCTTCCAATCCGTACGGTAAAATTTGATGAAATTTTTACTAAATGATCTCAGACAAGATAAGTACAAGATCCTACGGTTAAATTCAAAAATAAATAAATAAATAAATAAATTTGGTTTCCTTAAGTGAATACAATAGAAGTGGTAGTTTTGAGTGGTTTTTGGCAGAAAACATCCTTGAGGCTTTAGGGGTTAAACTAAGCAAATGAAGTTTGATATTTTTTTTTCTTCCAATTTAAAATTTTGAGGATATTCAAAAATTGAAAGAATTATTGCAATTACAAACTCTATGTGTAGAATCCAAACTAACCTATAAGCGCTTCGACATTCAATTTTTATCCGAGAGGACGGCCCTTCTTGTTTTAGATCATCTTAAGTAAATCCTACAGGCTAGAGTTGGTGAGTGGATCCAAATACAATCAAATTTTGACCAAATGTTAATTCCTAAAGGTCAAAGACTATGTTTTTCACAAAATCCACTCCAAAATTGCTATTTCTAATACAAGTACCAAATTTTAGAAAAAATGTAACTGTAGGATCTTGTATTTAACTAGTTTAAAAAGCTGTGGAAAAAATTTTAGAAATTTCCACCGTGTGGATTGCTAGTTGAGTTGACAAAAATCATTTTTTGTCCCTGCGAAAATCCGGATAGTTGCACTTCACAAGGTTACATTTGTATAAAAGAAATGTCCAAAATGGTGGTCACTCTTTGGATTCATTCTTCAAGGCAAGTTGGCTACGTGCTTGAAAAATTTCAGATTATTTGGAATTGTAAAACATACAGGGAAAAAATAGGAAGTAGAAAGAGGTCAAGAATGTTCAAAACACTAAATTGTTAAGAATTTAAATGTGGAATTGAAAAATGTCAATCCCATATTGACAAATTCTTATTTTTTTTCAAAAATATTGAAAATTGAGTTAAATAAAAAACTTCAAAGTTTATCTTAGGGTAGAGATTCCATAACTACCCTCAAATTAAAACTCTTCATAACTTTTGACTCATTAATAAAAATGGAATGATTCAAAGTTTCCCACATATACATAAATCTAAACAACCAATTTTAGATTTTTATTTATTTTTAAAGTGATTTTTAAAGAAGTTTTTTTAGTTGCCCGGGCTGCCCGCCAACCAATGAAAATGATATATCATGCAATAACTTTTTAACCATGTAGTAAAAAGTTATGAAAATTGTTGGACCTTAAAGCTACACCTTGTTTACATCTTGCTTGAAAATTTAAAAGAAAGATAAGAAAAATTCCGGTCGTAGTGAACTGCCCAAAATTGCTATGTTGTCAAAAACAATGTTTGGTCCTTTAGGGGTTAACAATCTAATGATGCCATTGTTGAGCCTAAATTTGGGCTTTAAGCTACACCGCACGTCTCGAGTTGACAAGTGCATTCCACAAAGCATTATGGACAAAGTCTAGCAACCAATGAGATTGAGCTAAAACTTATTGTTGCGGGAAATCCATATCAACCAAAATGAAGACCCATGGAGAAGGGTCCAGATGATTCAAAGATCTTAGTATCTTCTAGGGATTGGAACCTTACCAAATTTCAGTGTTGTGGCACAATGACAGTGGTTTAAATTTAGAGGGACTATCCTCCATTTTCTACATGGTATACTGCTACGGTGCAAAAAAAAAAACTAATCTCACATGTGCAAAATTCTTCCTATATTTCTGAAACTAGGCAGGTTTGTACCTAATTTAATCATGTACACAATTGTAAAACAAACAAACATGTGTAGTGCAAAAATCTCACTCTAGAAGAAGTAAAAGTATGTTGGCAATATATGGTAAGGTTGAAAAATTTTCTTTTTCTAACTTCTAACATAATAATTTTTCAATTTATATCATTGAAGATTCTAAAATATTTTCCACACATTCCCAAAGTAATTTGGTACAAAATTGTATAGTTGAATTTTTTTTGAATTAAAAATATAAATAAAAATATTAAAATTCATTATAAATAGACCTTAGCGTTTTGAACTTAGAGACAACAAAATTTTGTGAAATCATAAATATTCAATCTATAATCAATTTTCAAATGATTTTTCTAATTATATTTTTAATTAAATTTTGTTAAGAGTCATTGGCTAGTAGAGTAGTTTAGATTTCTAAAATTTTCAATACATATATATATATATATATATATATATATATATATATATATATATATATATGCAATGTATTAGAATAATTTTATGATTGTTTATAATCTCTAAGAGAGTCAACATCTACTAGGTGAATATTCATGTTTTTAAGAGCTTATTGCCAAAGCTATAGAAAAGCCCAAATGAAGTACCTCCAAGTAGGTTGATAAAACATTTCTTTTGTCTATTCTTCAATGATGCGACTAGCATGGTCGAGTATTGTTTCATAGTTATTGTGCAAGGTTCTAAATGAATTCTTATAGGAATGGGAAGAAATGGAGAGCTTGCAAAATTGAAGGTTTGATGTCTAGATTCTACTCATGTAATAATTTAATTTTGTCAAAAAAGCTCAAATTCAATATCCACCTTTTTGCCAAGGACTCATAGGGGGTAAACAAAAATTGTAAAATATGATCTGTAGATCATTTCCATAGGCTTAGATATAAAGTGATAATTGTGATATCTTTTTCATAAAGACTCCAAGTTTTGCAAAACATATTGTGCTCCAATTAAGTACTTCTAATTTGCAAATGCATATATAATAGGGTACAATAATCTTTCTATCTACATATTGTACCATTTAAAGAATTTTGTATTATATTGAATACAATTGACATATTTTTATCTCACATAATTAACATTCAACTCTTAATCAATTCCAATCAAGTATGCCAAATTTCAATTTTTCAAAAAACAAACTTCATTTTTGTTGAATTGTTTCATTCAATATTTAGGGTTTAATATGATAATTGATTGAAACACATTGGTGATGGAAATTTAATTCAATTGAATATATGTGTTGGAAACATATAGTTGCTAGCATGTGAGCATGTAATTATAGAATATTTATATTATAGTTGTCTATGTATTAGATTCCTATGTTACAAGCACCTTCCATGGTCATAGGATATTTATGTTATAGGTGTCCATGTTATAGGCACCTTTCTATGATTATAAAATATTTATATTAAAGGTGCCTATATTATAAGCACCTTTCATGTTATAATGGGCGTATGTTATAGGCACCTTCAATAGTTGTAGAATACCTACTTACACCTAGGCTCAAGGCTCGTAGGCTCGCATTTCTAGGCTCACATGCTAACGTCATTGGTCAAAAGCATACAGATACACATCTTTTATGTAAGAAACATCCCATTAAGTAAAAAAAATATAATCTATGAAGAGTAAAATATGAAGTGTTGTATGACCAATCTTTGTAAAATAGATATCTCTATATTTTAACTAGGTTTTGCTATTTGACCCTCACATTGTACCAAATTTTGTACATTTGAACATGACGGTATAGTTATTTTGCCAAAATCTAGTTTGCAAACTTCTTGGACTTCACAAACTTTATAAGACAACCCCATGTTTCCATCAAAGTGTTTTTTGGGGGTGATTTATTGCTCAAAAGCTATACAATTTTATTGGAGGGAATATTGAGAGATAGATTTTTTTAGGGATGAAGTCGCTCAATTGTTATATGACAACATAGCAATTTTTTTAGGGACAACATTGCTCCATTGTGGATGACTTTACACACTTTGGGATGATTACATGTATTTCCATATTTTCCATATTTCATCCATGTCAACGAATGTAAATGGCTTCACCACTCCACCGGACATTGCATTCTACACCATGTAACAATAATGAAAAAAAAAATCATTAGTTCCCATCCCTCAAATTATAATATTCAATGTATTGAGGTGCATTGAGTTGAAAAAGAAAATCAATTATAAAAAATTTCACATTGCAACAAGCTGTCATTTAAGGTAGAGGGGGACCATAAAGTGCCCATTTAAGAGCTGGAAATTGATTTGGGGAGATTAAACTTCTTGAAATATTTTTTAGTAAATTTTCCTTGAAAGACAAATGAAATTGGCAATTAACCCAAGTCATTTCATATTTTTTGGGAGCATCTTGGAATTAGTTATGAATTTTTGAAGTTGAAACACAGTGGTCACTAAAATCGTTCACCTACTGAAATGCATACTGTTTGTATATTGAGAAAACAAAATGTACAAATAGTGGACACTGCTAGAGCTCAAGGACCCGCTCGTACCTTATCACTCATAGCTTCAGAACATGGCAAGTGAACGTATTACCTCGGCCATAAATGATCATCTGAATTACGGTATACAAAGTTGGCAAACCGGTATCTTACAGTAAGTGAAAGTGGCAAATCATGCACATGATGTATGATGACCTCCACTTTAATTTCTAATTTAAAACTTCCCAAAAGTCAAGAGTGAATATCTGAGAAACCTCCCCGGTCCCCTGATCCTGGTGACCTGTCAAGATTGAATCTCTTTGTAAAAGTCTGACAGTCAAAATTCAGAGGTGGTCTTTCCCTCTTTCCAGAACAGAACGAAGGATCACTCTCTGCAACGTGACACGAAGCCATCAGCCATTCAGCCCATCATGATACAAATTTCTCAGGGACCGACATCGTGCCTAACGTGCTGCTTCACGACAGCTCCAGTATTTACTACATTGCATTCGAGTGCCAGCGGCACATTCAACCTACTTGTCGCACTTAGTATTTCTAGCTTTCACATGCCCGCTAAGGCTTGAAATTCGAGTAGGGAGGACCATGAGAAGAGCGTGTGACAAGACTTAAGCAGAGAGTAGGAGAAAGGGAGAAAATGCATCAAATGCACAGCTAGAAAGGCAGTACGAACACCCAACTTTCAGATAGAGAGATATGAGGTTCACAAGTGCACATCTGCCTTTCAAATCTGGACAGAAAGGTACAGAGAGCCTCAGCAGAGCAGAAAAGGTGGAATGCCGCCTAGTAGCGAAATGTTGAATCCATTACAAGAGCACTGCATAGTTAATCATAGAGCGCGCGCAGACACAGCGCCCCATGCATCCAGAGTTCTAAAAGTCTAATAAACAATAATAACAATCCTCTGCTTCTCATGTAATATCTTACCGGCTCCTGCGATTGTTATTGAGGTTTTCATCTTAAAACCCACTTACTTCAGGAATGATGAAACATCCCTGCTTCACGTTGATCCATGGGTTTAATCCCCACTCTAATTGCACACCAAGTCCAAGCTCTGGACTGCAAACAGGCTCAACGCCCCTCCATCCCCGAACCTCGCCGAAATTCAATCATCTAAGTCACCGTCATTACTTGCAGTTGCTTCAATCAGCATTTGAAGAAAGAGATCTACTATCGTCGTTGCAGGATGAGGAACAGGACTTTACCGTAAAACAAACCGTCTCTAAAGAGAAGAGACGATAGGCATAAATTATCTTCTCTCAGAAGCTGAGAGACAAGGCAAGAACGAAGAGATCCTTCATTCAGGGATTTCTGTAAGTTCCTGGGCACTCCCACTTAAGGTTTGGAACACAAGCTGCGTAATGGCACCACGAGCAGCTCTTGTTAACCCTAATATTGTTAGCTCTTTCCCAAAAGAGGAAGATGCATCCCGTGACTAGCAGAGCAACGACCAGCAAAAGCGCGATCACAGACACAATTCGCTGCGAAGTTTTGTACATCCTCACTTCAGGGGCGTCAGGATCTTCGTTGTTGAGAATGTAAGCTTCTTTCTGGGTGAGGTGTCTGGTGTCCTTGAAGTCTTTCTGTGGACGCTTCAATAGGACGAGACCAAGGAGAAACCCCGTGGCGAGCCCGCCAACATTGGCAAAGTTGTCCACTTGAGGCATGAGACCGAAACCCAAGCTGATGAGCGCAAAGAGAATAAGGTCACTGAGCTTTAAGATCTTTCTTTGTGTGACTGACCAGTTCATGAACAAATCCGCGAGGCCAGCTCCAATTAGTCCCATGATGGCACCGCCCGCACCGGCGAAGACTTGGTTCTGAATGAAGAGCGCAGACAGGACACTCCCTCCGAATCCAGAGATGACATACACCAAGCTCACTCTGAGCAACCAAAACGTAAACTCCATCCGCGTTCCCACGATGAGCAGCACGATCAGGTTAAAGATGAGCTGCAGAACGCCGCCATTGACAAATATGGCGGAAGCGAGACGCCAGCCTTTCCCGTTTTTCACCACCAAGTTGCTCTCAAGCCCGCCCCATTTCAGAATGGCAGCAGTGCGAGGCCCGAGCATGGGATTCTCCTGCCAGGGCTGGAATGAGAGCGGCTTCAACCACGGACCGACACATTTGCGATCGGCAGCGATGTGGTTGGGGCAGTTGTTGTAGTACATCATCAGGATGAACACGACGATGTTGCCTACCATAATGGTGGGCACGGCGATGGGAAGATAGCGGTGCTTCTCCGGGGCGAATCCCTTCTGCTTCATAGGCAAGACCGGGGAGGGCTCGAACGTGTGCTCATCGTGGTCGTGGACACGAACACGAAATTCGTCCTTCGAATTCGGAGAGGCTCCAACCGAGCTCGCTCCGTCGCGGGGATCGGGACTAACCTTCACAGATCCGGCATGTGTTTTGTCCATTGTGTTCCAAACTTCACACGGCAGACAGAACAAGGATGGATCCGAGAAGAAACGTCGCTAAAGCCCTGCACTGAACTCTTCACAGTGCAATCTCGCTGTCCGCAATCGACTTCTCATTCCACAATCAGGCTCGCTACACCGAGCACGGTGCACAAACACCACCTGAAACCATTCCAAATAACCACGCAGTCAGCATATCAACAAAAGCAACAAAACAGATACGTTCTAAACAACAGCACACTCTCCACCGATCGAAAAAACTCGCAAGATTTTTTCAGCACAGACAAAAAAAAATCGGTAGCACGCGTAACTTAACAAGATCAACATGAACAGTACACCGAGTGTCGGCAACAACTGGTACCGATACCCGACACACTTAACAAATCACAGCCGCAACAACACATCAACTTCTCCACAATCCTTGAAACCATTCTCTAACTTCCTAATTCAACAAGAAACACTCCAATCCTCTCATTCACAACAATGCCAGTCGGCCAAGAATCGAACACAAACGCAGACACTCAAAAATAGCTAAAGCCTCAACAAAAACCTTCCACAATATTCCAAAATCATCAAATCTCAACAACGCGCTACACATTTAACCTCAAACTCCAGCGCTTCACCAGACTAAAACGAAATCTAATGCGCATTCCAACCAAAGACACGTTCTACACCACATCTAAGCCTCAACAAAAACCTTCCCAAAATATTCCAAAATCATCAAATCTCAACAACACGCTACACATCTAACCTCAAACTCCAGCGCTTCACCAGAATAAAACGAAATCCAATGCGCATTCCAACCAAAAAACACGTTCTACACCACGTCCAAATCCAAAACCTCCACCAGAACCTCGCTCGTCTCTCGCCGACTCGATCTATCTACCGACTACCTGGCAAGGCCACCAACCACACTTGACAGACACGCGAGCCAAATGATAAATCCGACTGACAACAAGAGAGTACGCTGTCTGCTCCAATACAAGCCGGATAAGTTACCACACTCCACATCCAGATCATAAAAGAGAACTACTGAAGTTGCCAGCAGTACAGTACAATGGCAGAGAAGCACGTACAATGGCAGAAGCGAAGCTCCCCGAATGATTGCTTGTTGCAGCAGGAGGAGTCAGTTATTAAGCTGAGCCCGAGGTGGCTCTCGCTGATGAAAGAGAGAGCAAGTGATTGCAGGCGATGGAAGAAGAAGAAGAAGAAGCGAAGGGTGTGCAAGACGAGAAGAGAAGAGAAATCACGGGCGCGGGATGATGGGCCACTAATTCATCAGACATGATGAATTATTGCTCGTCGAATCTTGACTAATATGGAGCCCCGACGGGGGTCACGAACTCACCATTCGTGAATTCGTTGGGGACTGACCGTTCGAGGGGGTGCGGGGTGGGGTCGAGTGTAGGAGATTCTTGCGGAGGCTCTTGTTTTTTTTACCCCATGTGGAAAACGCAGGAACCTTTTATTTGCTACATAACATTGTCTACCAATGCTGGAGGGCTCCCTTTTCTTTCCCAAGCCCCCCAGCATGGAAACGGTCAAGTCTATAGTACTGCAATGAGCTTTTTGCGGAGGTCCAAACCAAGTGTGAATGTAAAAAAGGAAGCCCCTTATTTTGCGTAGCAAATAAAAGGTTCTTGTGTTTTTTCCAGAGGTAAAAGAAGAATCTCCATACAAGGCTCGTTGCACTACTATAGACTTGACCCACAGAAACTCGCAAAGTTCCTATTGAGTGATCACATGTTTACTATAGCCGGTCTCTAGAAATCAATGGTTTGCTAACAACTCATAGGTCCCCTTAAAGAGCATTGACACAACCAAGCAAAAAGTACCAGCCAAGCAACCAATGGTTCCATTCGATCTACAACTAAATTACCTCCCAAGAATCCCAAGAGGCATTATCTCTCTTTGCAAGGGGAAAGGGTAAGGCTGGTTAACAATGTTATGTATGCAAAAGAAAATTGCAAATTTTGAGGTCATTTTTGCAATCAAAGGCCCAAAATTAGTTCGAAGAGGTATTAACAATACAGTGAATACAACACAAAATAGGTGGGCTTTTTCTTTCATTCATCCTTGGCTGGACCTCCACGAGAGGCTCGCTGCACTACTATAGACTCGACCATTCAGGGGTATGTCACTCTCTTTTACTCCACATTTGGAACATTTTTAGTATGTCATACAAATGATAATGCACATGAGTCTCAAATTTACCCCTCAAGAGTTTAGGAGAGGAGGCGGATGTAGATTTTGGGATGGTTTTGGTGAAATGAGTTGTGATATGAGTATAATCTAAGCATTAAATCTTCATTTTTGCAATTTTTTATTTTTTCTCCTTCTTTTTATGAACTTGTTCTAAATTGGCCATGGAAGATTGACCCCTTTAATGCCCCGTATTTGACGCATGAGGAAAACATTGAATTTTAAAATTTTCTACCATGATAAAATTTGCAAATTTTGAATTCATATTTGCAATTAAAGACTCCAAATTAGCTAGAAGAGGTGAAGAAATATAAAATTTATGCAACACTAAATAGGAGAATTTTTTTACATTTATCCTTAATTGAGGCAATAAAGGGGGTCAATCTTCAGCTAGGGAGGATTGACCTATGTATTGTCCCATGTTTTATCCCTATAAAAAATACTATAATTTTTTATTTGTTGCATATGATGAAATTTGCAAATTCTGAATTCATATTTGAAATCAACGGCCCCATATTAGTCTAAAGACATGAAATAACACAAAATTTAAGCAGCACAAAATAGGGGGCAATTTTTACATTTATCCTTTGATGGGGCAATACATGGGGCAACCTTCTTTGGCCGTCACATTGCACATTACCGTATGTGTAGGTCATTTTTGTAAGTTAATTTTGAATATCCAAAAATTATTCTTAAGATAATTTAGAAAAAAGGAACACATTTGCAAGTGAATAGAAAAAATCAATCCAAAATTGGGAGTGTTGAAAAAGTAGGAAGAGTTCTCGGCTCTTTTAATACAATGATTCTCCATTTGTTATAAAAAAAAATTTAAAAAAAGTAGGAAGAGCAAAGTGCCGAAATCCAAGACAAAGCAAATCAGGCTGCCAAAGTGTCCAAATTCCAAAATTAAACTAATTTGGCACCGAGGTGCCGAAACTGACCTGCACAAACGGTAAACCTTGAACCATCTGTTTCGGTGATTGCCCTACACAAAGACATGGCTACAACACATCTACCGATCTTGAAGAAAATTTTCTTTATTTGAGGATATTCCAAACATACAAAACCATTTGTGGCCCAGAATGTTCGAATCCACAGTAATTTTCCAATTATTGCTATGACAATCACTGTTCATTCTCTCTACGGCACTGGCTCCGTCATCATTCGTGATTGATTTTCACTTCCGTCAAAAGGAGACGGACAGAGCTGATGGACGGAAACCTTTCGAGATTTATCCGTCACTGATCGGTGGTGTAATTCCCTCCTTGTGAGTACACTAAGGTCGGACCACCTATACCTAATCACTTAAGCTCCTGTGGCACAGATGGTGAGCAATTGAATGCGATGGAGTTTTTTCCTGTGTAGGAAGATAGAAAATACTACGATTGTGAAATTTTCAGAATTTTTTTTGCAAAACTGAAATTTCTATGAATTTTGGGAGCCAAAAAGTGTTCCGAACCAATTCCCAATCACTAGAGTCTTCCAATTCCAATCACTCAAGAACTAACTTCCCACTATCTATTTTCTTGTTATTTTTTGCATACTTTAGGACATGTGTCATGATCTTACTAGTCCCAAAGTTAACCCCTAAAGGACCAAATGGCGTTTTTTGGCAACATAGCGATTTTGGGCAGCTCACTACGAACGGAAATTTTCTTTTGTTTCTTTGAAATTTTCACACAACATGTGCCCGAGGAGTAGCTTTAAGGCCCAACAATTTTCAGAACTTTTGAATATATGGTTAAAAAGTTATTGGATGATATGTCATTTTCAACGTTTGGCGGGCAGCTCACAAAAAGTCTGAAAAATCACTTTTAAAAAAAATAAAAATTTGATATTGGCCCTCAAGATTTACATATACATGGAAAGCTTTGAGTCATTCCATTTAGATTTATGAGATGAAAATTATGAGGTGTTCTAGTTTGTGGGTACTTATAGATTCGCTACTCTAAAATAAACTTTGGAGTTCTTTATTTAACTCATTTTTAAATATTTTTCAAAAAAAATAAAACCATAGGATGTATGTTGTTTATTACAACATTACAACCGTTGGGATTGGCATTTTATAATTCCATAATTAATTTCTTAATAATTTAGTGTTTTGAATCATTTTCTACTTCTTTCTACTTACTATTTTTTTCCTATATGATGTACAATTCCAAATAATTTGAAATTGTTCAAGCATGTAGACAACTTGTTTTGAAGAATGAATCCAAAGAGTTACCACCATTTTGGACATTTCTTCATATAAATGTGACCTTGTGAAGTGCAGCTGCCCGGTTTTTCGCAGGGACAAAAAAAGCATTTTTGTCAATTCAAACGCTACTATCTTGCAATCTACATGGTGGAAAGTTCTGAAATTTTTTCCACATCTTCTCAAACCAGTGCACTAAAAGATCCTACGGTTACATGTGTCCAAAAATGTTTTTTTTCAAGAATTTGGTACTTGTACTAGAAATGACAATTTTGGAGCAGTTTTGGTGAAAACATAGTCAAAAACCTTTAGGGGTTAAAAAAGAGTAAAAAACACATTACAAGCCTTGATTGGAAATAGGGGCACTACCGGTTGGGAATTGGTCCCTGGTTGGAAATGGGTGGTCCGACCTTAGTAACTTCCTGTAACTATAGTTCTCCTTTTTCCGGTCTGGTCGTGAATTTCTTGCTCCACTTTAATTCCTCCTTTCCTTGACGTTGGGACTATTATTAAAGGAATCCCATAATTTCTCAGCAACGAAAAATCCGAAAAATTAGTGAGGAGTAGAATTTAGTGAGTCTGGCGGGCTGCACTCCGAGCTCTGGCAACGGACTCATCGCAGGGGCTTGTGTGAGAGTTGGCATCATGTCGGTTATTCGTGTCTCACTTTGATCTATTTCAAGGTTCAAATAGTATAATTGACTTATAATGAATGGGGTGGAAATTACTTGCTCAATTTGATGGTCATTCAGTTTCCCCCCTCCTTTTTTTCATTGTATGAATTGTATAAATGCCAGGGTTTTTGTGGGAGCAAATTTTCGTTAAAAAGAGACAAAAAAAATTTTATAGGAAATATTTGGTGAGATATTTTTCCTTTTCAACGGATGAAACCAATAAATTGATACCCAATTTTAGGACAATATCACTCTATTTTGGATGAATGTCTATTTTTGGATTAAGAAATTATTTTCCATCCATATATGATTTTCCAGAAGCATGATTTTGATCAACACCCTTCTACAATTTTGGTTTTTTAAACTTACTTCTAATATGGTTTATGTAGGTTGTCTAATTCTCAATCCAAATTATCTTATGTCTATTTCAAGTGATTTTTGGTGCACTTCTAATAACAATACTCTCATAGTTGATGGAATTTCACATCAATCAAATGTTAATGATATAATTGCCAAGACATTGTCTTATGTGCTCGACCGAGGGTGTTCTACTCTCTAATGTAAGTCGTTTTGTATTTTTGGACCTTCATTTATGGAATTAGTTATGATTTTATTTTTTTGAACATATGGGAGACCCACTGCACCCATTGCAATAATTCAAACCAAAAGAACAACAACCAAGCCTCAAGAGCTGGACAATGAAGAGAAAGCGAGCATACAAAGGAACAAAAGAAACTCAAACTAAGGTAGGAGGCTCGAACTCCGACCAGGCATTTTAAAACCGTCCACCTTTAAAATGTACACAATTTGTACATGCTATTTTTTCATAGCCTTCACTAATGTACAAACTGTGTACATGTAGGGGATGGACGGTTTTGGAGCCCTATACCAATTCAACTTCAAGTTTTCATATTTAATTCCAAAAAGCTCCAAAAAAATATGAAACAACTTGGGTTAGATGCCAATTCCACTTTTCTTCCAAGGAAAAATTTATTGAAACATATTTCAAGAAAGTTTCACCTCCCCAAATTTTCAATTCCAACCCTTAGTTGGTCGATTTACGGACCTACTACCTCACACAGAGGTACATTCATGAGGCCCCGCTCTATTCTAGTAAATTCCATTGTCACCTTTCTTGCATTTTTTCAAAGATGAAACGGGAGTGGTCTCTCTCAAAGCAACCACAACAAACCCCTCCTGAAACGTGCACCATTAATACATTGAAGAAAGCAAAAATGTACCTCTATGTTAGTGGTTGCTTTTAGAACAGGGTCGCCCTTTTGGAGCACCCTGCCGGAGAGAGTCCCAATAATTTGGATGACTGGTGAGATACAGGTGCCGCTTCAATAATTTGCGGCACTGTAGAACAAGTCTCGTAATCACGATTACGCTAATAAGCATGCCTTTCACTAATCTCGTCTTTCACTAATTAGGAATCAGGCTGCAGTAGGTTAGTGCTATGCCGGGTATTGTACAGTGGGGGTTACCGACCTTCACGGCTATAAGGCATCGGCTCATCCTGCACACCAAAATTGCGGAACCCGAAAGGAGAATCGGTATTCTACTGTACAAGGGGGCCACTTAAATACATATGTGGGTGACCCAGCTGAGTGGGGCCCATCCACTTAACCCTTTAAAAAAAATAAATGTTTCTATAATCAATTTTGTTCAAGTAGATGGTTATGAGAAATTGAGAATATTCACGGAAGTTGTCTATAGGTTTCAAAAAATATTTATATATATATAAATTAAGAATATTCTTTCAATGGAATGGTTCAGGACCCCAGAATGGAAAAATCCGAACTCGCACCCGCCCATCATGCCGCTTTTCATCGATGTGCTTTGGATGAGATTCATCTCTATTAAAAAATTAATTCATATATTAGAATAATACCGTTACCATTCTTGTATGTGGCTGTCTGATTGCTTTGACCTACTTTTCTAGCCTTTTTTCTTCCCCCCTTTTGGGATCCTTAAATTAAGATATTTATTTAGCACTTTAATGATTTTTATTTAGTCACGTTTAATTAATAGCCTGGCGGGCTTCTTCAGCTGGTAGTTCGTTGAGGGAGTCCGTTGTGGAGCGGCAACGGCAACTACAAAATCTGGTGCATTTTGGGGCCCATAATTGGAAAGGGCAAAAAATATAACTTCTTGGTGGGGGGAGATTTGGCGAGAGAGGGAAGAGCATCATCATTCAATGGAACACTCTAAATGACACTCTAAATGACACTCTAAATGACACACTATAAATATTTAATATTATTTTTTGGTTGATGTAATATTAGAACTTGTGATAAAGTTTTTAACCAATGTGAAAAAAATTGTGGCCATTCTTGTGAATTTTCCATAGAAGGCGTGTGATAATGAAAAGTTCAATTTGTCGTCACAAACTCTTAAATTGTAGACTTCTTCAAGCAAGAGTCTAAAACATTTGTGATGTTATTTTTTTAAATCCTTTCATAAAAAAGGTAAGAAGGGGGCATGAGATGATTCTATAAAAATTTCAAGTTGTAACTACCCAAAACAAGTATTGAAAAGTATTGAAATTGTTCCAAATGCCAAGTTTGGCATGCCTTTGGGAACACTATTCTACAATCATTATATTGATGAAAAATGTCTAAGAATATGATAGAATTATATTTCCTTATGCAACCTTGGTAAAAGTTCCATGATAAATTTCACCAATGTTTTAAATAGAATTCTAGAAGTTATGTACCTGAATTCATTGGCCTGCAGCATGTGACATATAATAATACAAGTGTTGCTTGCAATAGCCCTTCACACTACAATGGCTAATGGATGATTTTCAAGAATACAATAGAAATGAATAATGCATATAATGGTGCATGAAGTTGCTTATATTGACGAAGTATCTTGGAGATAGGTCTCATCCATTCTAAGCTACCACCTAAGCGTTTTTTTGTTTTTATTTCATTTAACTTACACGATACAAAAGTGGACTTTTCAAGAGTGATAAAGTTGTTTACATGTGACAATGTATACTTAGAGGAACATGCAAAACATTGATAAAATTTAAATTATTCATTCAAAAGTATATACAATCATCCCAAAATTAGCAATATTGTCCTGAGAAATTGTAGAAATTTAGTTTTACACACTACACAAATAAATAATATATCATCAAATGTTTGTTTTAAAAAATTATATTGCTTTGGAACTAAATATTTCCAAATTAAAAAACCTTGACTCTAAGTGCTCAACCTAAAGATATTAAAATTTTGTTGGAATTTTATAGTAGATAATTCTCATTTTTCTATAACATCTATATCATTGATTCATATAAAATATTCTTTTTATCCCTACTTAATGCCCAACGCCTATTTGAACTTCTTAAAATTTGTTCTAAATTAAACATGAAGACATCATTATGATAACTTTCATTGATTTTTTTGAATGGTAAACATAAAAACTCAAACTAAAGATGCTAGAGATTACATGGAAATAGAAAACACAACAATATTACAAATGGATTGAAAGATTATAATGCTTGATTATGAAGGTGAATTGAAGTCTTTCACTTCTTTTTTTACATGTCAAATCTAAAAAATTGGTCACTAAAATATAAGATGATAAAGTACATAACGTGCATAACCACAATCAATTTACAACTTCTCGTTATCCACTCTACAAATTTTTTAAATGATTTCTAATGTGATTTTTCCTCCAAGATTTAGTGTATTTGAGGCTTATTTCTAAGAGCCTTGAACACTAGAAAATCAAGATTTGCAATGGATATCCTTGCACAAAATTCCTAAATAGAAAAATCATTAACATTCATTTTCAGAATCAAATTTTTGATGATGAAACCAAACTTCAAAATGAATTCTCTTAAAAACAATACTAAAAATACTAACTTAATAAGCTCTAATTTAGCTTCAAAAATTTGTTTACACCAAAATATAGTGCTTCAAGCATTTAGGAGTTAACTTCCTCATTAAAAATTAATTAGATGAAATAAACTTTTTACAACATTCATCATACACCAAGTGGATAGTTATTTGTGCTTTGGAGTTAATTCAACCTCTAAATGGGACCAAACTAAGTTTTTTTGGCAACATAGCGATTGTGGGTGTCTCAATACAAATGGAATGTTTAATTTTTTTCTTAAAAAGTTTCACACAATATAAAGACAATGGGTGATTGCATTTCCAGTGAAGCTAAACTCCTTGAAACAATTTTCAGTAAATTTACTCAAAGAAAGATGGAATTGGCATCTAATCCAAGCCGTGTCATATTTTTCGGACCTTCGTGGAATTAGTTACATTTTTTTAAAGTTGAAACACAATGGTTCTAAAAGCGACCCCCTCCTAAAATGTACAATGTTGGTACATTGAATAAAGTAAAATGTACCTCTATGTTAGAGGTCAAATTTAGAGTTAGGTCGCTTTTAGAGACACCTACCTTAAGGTGAAGACATCCTAAACCGTCCCTGTATCCAATTCCGTTATGATGTACCAAGGGTGCACATTTTCGTAGTAAGAATGTACTATGTTGGTACATCGTGATGGAATTGGGTACATGGATGGTTTAGGATGTTTCCACCTTATATGCTAGAGGGACCTAATTGCAACGCCTGTCTAAATGCTACTCCTCACAATGATACATTGATTGATCTTGAGTTGAGAATGGGAACTACCTCAACTCTAGAAAGCCTTGTGCCAATAAGGAAGGCAATCCATTCTAGATCAATTCCCCATTCTGCCAATGCAAGTTGTTCTTTTCCTGTGCAGGAAGTGATGAACCGTGATAAATTATGGCACAGTTGTGGTACATTTGTAGCACATTATGATTGGCTACAATACTCTCAATATTACAATCAATCCTTGTTGGATTTTATAACCAACCCTTGTTGGATTTTACAACCAACCTTTCTTGAGTTTTACAACCAGCCCTTGGTTGGAAATAGGAAGGTAGACTATATGACTGGTATGGGTCATACATAAACTTCAACTATATCATTCATAGCAATTATGTTTTGAGAAATAAAAATTTGAAATTGTTATTTTGGATTTTTGTATACATGGAAAACTTTGAATCATTTCATTTTGATTAATGAGATGAAAGTTATAAGGAGTTTTAGTTGAGGGTAGTCTACAAGTAGTTATGAAATCTCTATTCTAAAATAAACTTTGAAGTCCTTTATTTTACCCAATTTTCAATATTTTTGAAAAAAAAAGAAAAAGAAAAAGGCTTAGATTGTTTATTACAACATTGCAACCATTAGGAGTGACATTTTTTCAATTTCACAAATAAATGGTTAACAATTTAGTATTTTGAATCATTCTCTACTTCTTTCTATTTACTATATTTTTTTCCTATACATTGTACAATTCCAAATGATCTGAAAATTTTCAAGCATGTAGCCAACTTGCCATGAAGAATGAATCCAAAGAATCACCACCGTTTTGGACATTTTTTCATACAAATGTGACCTTATGAAGTGCAGCTGCCCGTTTTTCCTAGGCCCCCCCAAAGGATTTTTTCCACTTCAAATGCTAATATCTTACAATCTATGCGGTGGAATTTTCTGAAATTTTTTCCACATCTTCTCAAACCAGCGTAGTACAAGATCCTATGGTTACATTTGTCCAAAAATGTGTTTTTTTTCCTAAAATTTGGTACTTGTATTAGAAATGACAAATTTGTAGCGTTTTTGGTGGAAACATAGTCAAAAACCTTTATGGGTTAAGTGGTCAGAAATGGGTTGCCTCCCTTATTAGGCAACCTATGAATGAGACTTTGAATTAGACCCTTGAAACTATTGCATAATTACAGCTGGAAGGAAGGTAGATTGAGGTACCTAATGGCACAATGTTACTCCTCACAATGAATGCAGCGATTGATTCTTGAGAATATACAACATTGCAATACGAGATATTTTGCAAGACTCAAACAAAAATCCTAAAGATGAACATCTACACTTTTGTCTTGTATAAAAGGATTCTCTCATCCATTAGAGATAATTTAGTGTTCGCAACGTCCTTTTGGATTAGGGTCAATTGACCTCTTTGCTTGTCCTCAAGAAAAAATGCTTAATTTTTAAAATTTTCCATGCACGATAAAATTTGCAAATTTTGAATTCATATTTGCAATAAGAGGCCCCAAATTAGTTAGGAGAGGGATAGAAGATAAATTAATCAAACACAAAATATGTGTCCTTTTTTTTGCATGCACCCTTGAATTGCCTTTGGAGGACGAGTAGGGGTGGGTGGGGTGATTCACCGCAGCCATCCTTCTAGGATTAAGGATAGTACTTCCTCTGTCTTGAAATAAATCTGGGGTTTCCAAATATACTTGTCACAAATTATATTCAAAATTGGCTCTCCAAAACTTGATGGACAACAATTGAAGCTAGTTTGAACACCCTAAAGCAAAAGAATCCACAGATACTAGACTTTAGAGACTATATACCAGTTCAATCCTTGCAAAGGAAATCAAAATCCAACCTCTCACCAATCAATGGCAAAAAATTCAACTACAACTATACAAAAACCCCTAATTTTTGGACTAAAATCAAAGGACATTGTTTGAATTGAATATAGAAGGACATGAATGGACATCATTATACCAATGTTGCTCAAAGAATGATCATAATTAACACCAGTGGAGCAGTTCCAAAAAAGGCAAAAATTTGTAGGTTTTGCTACTTGTTTTCAATATGCATTGCTTCATTGTTGACTTCCATTCTTTCACACCTAGTGGGATTCTGTAGAAGCTACAGTAGCTACGCAATCTTTTGAAAATAGGAGTTACTCATGCACTAATTTAGCCATTTCTATGAAACCCCGAATTTATTTTGAGATGGAGGGAGTAACAAATGTCAAATTTAAATCAAACCAATAAAGATTTAAAATTTCAAGAAGCATTTGAAGACTTCTACTTCTTAGAATTTGTAAATTCAACCATGTGATTGAGAAAGTAGTGTAACACAACAATGTTTTGATGGATGAATTTATGATGCAATTATTGAAATGATTTCTATCAAGTATCTTAGGTAAAATTGACCAAAATTGGTCAATTAGGGGTCTAAGGGTTAAGTCAATAGGTTGTCTTTAAATAATGTTAGGCTTTGTAAAGCAAAGATATCTTTAAAATACTAAACCTACATGCTAGCTTCTACATTTTCATGACTCTAAGGAAGTCTTAAGACATTTGTACTTTGCATTAGGGAAGAAAGGCGGTTTAGGGACCATGGTCAATTAATCATAACATTTTTGAATGCAATTGCTACAAATCATGATAATTTGAAGTTATTATTTACAAGCATAGAATTTACATATTCTTTAAATATGTTATATTTTTAAGAGATATTTCAACCTATGGTACAATATTATTTTTTTCTCCAACAACAATTGTGTGGGAAGGTGAAATGGATATTAGATAAATCATAAGATATTGTTTCCATTTGGCAAGTAGAGGAAATTTGGGATTTAACAATAGATTCAACGACGCAATTGCATAATTAGAAAAATCACAACTAATAAGTTGTATCATTATCATGGCAAATTTATTTCCTTTAATGACTAGTTTAATAGAAATACATCCTTTTCAACACCTTTAAAGTACACTTATTGTACAATCATTATATTTAATTCCATGGTTACCAACTCCACATGTGAAGATGGATTTGTTCTATTGCATTAGGACCTAAGCCCCTTCAACCACACAAGTTTTAATACAATCTTATGAGTTCAAATACGTTTAAAGCTTTTTATTTATCTTAATATTCAGTAAAGCAAATGGAGAATATCTGAAGAGACTCAATTACTCAATAATACAAAGAAATTTGTGGAACTATAACTTTTGCAATTTCAAGATGATTGTTACTAATTTAAACAAGATTGCTAAAATGACCTACTAACATGCTCTTTATAACCAAAATTCTCCATAATGAATCTCCAAAAACATTAGAATGTTTTTGGGTATACAAATAATAAATATGTACAAGAAATTTTTAAAAAGCCAAAGCAAAAAGGCAAGATATACCTCACTTGCAAAGTTAAATTTGTTCCAATTGTTTCCATAGCCCTAACCATGTTCAATATAAATTCTAAGAGAATTAGAGCTCATTTATTTGCAACCTCAATCCCTACATTTTTGCAAAGATAGGGATAGCATGTTCACTTTTATTTTCCAACCTATCTAAGAGATGATGGTTCTTTTAAAAAAACTATAATACAATCAAGAATATATGGTAAGAATATATGATAAGAATATATAGTAAGAATACATGGTAAGAATACATGGTAAGAATATATGATAAGAATATATGGTAAGAATATATGGTAAGAATATATGGTAAGAATATATGGTAAGAATATATGGTAAGAATATATGGTAAGAATATATGGTAAGAATATATGGTAAGAATATATGATAAGAATATATAGTAAGATCTTTCAATTTACAAAGTTTTTCTTCATTTTAAAAACCATAATAAGGAGTCAATAATTCTTGTCTCTTTCCTTTTCAGCCTACTTTTAAAAAAACTCCTGAAATGTGGAGAATATTGAGATATTTATTTAACCTCTAAAGGACCAAGTGTCTGTTCAACGTACCCAAAAATTATCGGGTAGGTTCCTACAAAGTCATTTTTAGTCGGATGTTCACGAAATTTGAACGCAATGTGTAAACATATACCTCCTTCATAAAAAACTAATTTTTTTTCTAATCAGGTGCCCGGATTAAAAGTTATGTTGCCCTGAACTTTTCGGGCAGCTTGGGCAATTTGAGAATCTTTGGAGAATCTTTTGCAAAAAAGATCATGAAATTTTGAAATTTGGTATGTATGTAACTAATAAAATATGGGATACAATTGTCCAAAAAAAAAAAATTTAGTTGTCAAATCACATTCTAAGAGGAGTCAAACTTTGTTAGCTATGTTGGGGTAGTTTCAAGAAAAAAACATTTTCTTCTAACTTCAAGTCCTATTATCTTGCAATCACTAAAGTCAAAATTCTTGAAATTTTTTCCACATATTCCAAATTTCTGTTTCTAATTTTTCACTATTTGGATTTCAAATAAAATATTTCCTCATTGCACAAAAAAATGACTAGTGTATTAACAATTCACTTAACCTCCTTGTGTTGGAGGGTAATTTGGAATAATTTAGACTCCATATTTTCTTCTAAATTTTTTTGTAAGTGAATCTAATATCATATACTTACAAATGGTTGAAAATCTCATGTTCATGTAGAGCAAAATTTTTACTCCAAATGAGCCCGAAGTTTGCTAACCCTATTTTGCAAGATTGGAAAAAAGGATTTTTTCTCACTTCAAATGCTATAATCTTTCAGTCTGCGCCATGAAAAGGGTTGGAATTTTTTCCACACTTTGATAAAATACTTTATTTTAATTTTGTACGGTTGAAGTTCCCCAAAAAAGTTTTGTTTTTCTTTTTTGAATAACATACCAAAAAGTTGCAGTTTTTGGAATGTCTTCCTGGAAACCCCCCTTGGTCCTTTCGGGGTTAATTATTTATTTAGTCTTGTTGAATGAGCACATACAAATGGCCCACTCAACATTTTCCATGATTGCGTAGATATGACAAGATGGTAAGTTGCAAAGAAATTGATAAAGACAAGCTAACATGTGATTTGTGCTTTTAGGAGGTAGAAAGTTCTGAGAGGCGCTTTACATATGGGATCAATCTAATAAAAGAATCAAAATATCACTATAGTCAACCTCAACACAAAAAATATTGTAATTCATGTGCCCCTTCTAAACAAACTAAACCAGTGATCCAAGATGTAGATGACTAAGAGATAACTATATTAAAACAATTCTTTTTTGAGTATAACATAAACACTTGTCTACAACCTTCTTGTTCAACTTGATGTACCTAATTAGTCCTAAGACCTTCACATTAACCCATAAATCAATATTCTAATGACTACTTGGGACTAAAATTTGGATCTAAATCGCATGAAACTTAGCTTTGGACTAGGCCTAAGGCAACATTAACCCTAGAAGGACAAACTAATCACGTGGAAATCCTCTGTTTTGGTACCTTGTGAATCATTTGCTTAAAAAACAAACTAGAGCACATTGAAGGTCCAAACTACTGTGCAAGACCTCCCCTTTTCACACAAAATTGCAAGGATGAACACCTACACTTTTGTTCTACATAGAAGGATTCTCTCACATCCATCAAACACTTATTGTCTGGCGTCCTTGTAAGGTTGCCAAGACCAGGATGAATAGTTGAAATCTAAAAGTCATTCATTGGAGACTTTAGAGTCTTCTGCCGCGTTAAACTATTGAGTGATTTCACAGTGATCGAGAGTTACGTAGTACCCAAGTCACAATGAACAACACCAACAGATTGAGAAGGGCATACGTCCATGCATTGGAATCAAGGCTCCCCATTTGTGGAACCCCGTTTCTACCCAAGCACAAATATAACTTAAACTGTCTACTAAATCACCTGATGAAATAAGAAAATTCAAACTGACACACACTACCAGCTCGGCAATTGGCGGCTGTGACTGATATGCATCAACGAGGTCGCATAATAAATGAGAAGACCGAAACTCTAACCAATTGACAAACACGTCCTTCGCTTGGAAATTAAACCTAAGCTGGTAATTTGAGCTTCTCGTTGTTCTTCCAGCTGCAAAAGGATATCCAAAAGTCGTTATCTCAAAATGCCAACAAAATACAGTCACATAAGGTAAGGTAAGGTAAAAGAACCCTATATGTGCCATGTAGTTAAAATGTATCAATAGAGTACATTTGAAAATTTGACACAAAAGTGACCGACTCCCCCTCCCACTATCAATTGTTTTAGTGCTGCTTCAATTGATTGATAATTAAATACTGAAATGACAATGTTATAGTGCTGTAATATGGTAATGTTTTGTTAGCGTCTTTCTAGTGTGCTTAAAGATCAAAGCTTTAAAACACTGAAATGGCATTAGAAACTTCCGTCTTAGTATTAACCCATGAACTACTCTAAATTAAGGGTGGGAGGAGGGCGTACTAAAAAGTCGTACCTCTTGAAGTAATAGTAGAAGAAATCGGCGTACAAGGCCGTCTGGACAATCCCTGCAATCCAAGCTGCAAACCAGGAACCATATGCTCAGAAACAAGGGAAGAAACCAAGTTTTTCTTTCATGCAGAGACAGCTGTCCAAGATAGCAAAAAGAAAAGGATAGCCAAGTAGACTTCCAACAAACCGTGACTTCAGGTGAAAAAAAAATTGAATGACCCAAATCCCAAAGAAATTTCACTCACTTATCCATTGCCGGTAGTGGTTTTCTGTGAGGAATCGGTAGATCCAATTGATGAGATAAAATCCACGATATGCTCTGTCAAAAGACGAAGCAGCATAGGTAATAAAGTCGGATTAGAATACACTTAGCAGTAGACTAAATCTGAAGTGACCGAAGAAATGGTCACACGAAACATAAAGGGTAAATTTTATCTGCATTAACCACTAAGCTCCGAAGCGGCTGAAAGTGAATACTCCATTTCAGAAGCTTTTAGGAAGGTTAAAAAATTTACCAATAGAGAGGAAAAATCATACCCTTCATCCATTTGAACAATAGAAATATGTTTAGTACGAAGTTCCTAAAATGAACTATGAGCTTCTACAGGAGACTATCTACTTTCTTAGCTTGATTAAAGAGTTGTGAGATTGAATTCGCCCTTGTTAGAATAAAGCAAAAACTGAAACCATGATAGGATAGAGGTCAACAAAAATAACCAGAGACTATTAGAGCTGCCCTTCTAAAGCAGCATATGGAAATAGTGGCGTACCCAAGGAAGAAGACATAGTTGCCCGTGAGATTGTCGACATTTCTTGTTCTTTGTAATAGCACCAATTGTGGAATAATAGCAACTGCCTCCAGCCACAAGGAGAAAGTCCACATGACCTATTCCAAACAAACACAACTAAGCTATGGAACACAATAGACACGACTAAGGTAGGGAACCTATTTTCAAGAGTTGAGAAGTCATACATTTACAATGCAATTGTTTTCCAGACATGTGACCTAGTAAGAAAAGAGATCAACTTCTAATTTCTATCTCAATCTAAACTTTATCAAAGATACTTCAATGAGATACATCATGGTGTAAGGGTCGTGATCGGGACCCTCCTACTACAAAATTTCAATAATTCAAAACAGGTTCGTATCCAAATAAGACACATTAGTGCGTTAGAATCCTCTTGAAAACGGGGATATTTTAGACCCAGAGGAGCATTCTAGAATACTTATTTAAATTGATATTCTAAATTAATTCATTATTTTTCATCAAGACTTCCAACTAACGACATGCAAAATAATGGAAGAAGTGAAAGCCAGTTGGTCTTCACCGTCAATTGCTGCTCACACAAAACAATGACAGCCTATTAGGTATTTACAGTTCTCAGTTGCTTCCGCATACCTCCCGGAAGGTGAACCTGTTGTTGATCAAGAGAGCCAGCACAAAACACGGCAGGATCAGGAAATAGTGTCGGAATGTGTCGTTGCTCTTGTCATACGACAGGCGTACTGATTTATGGTATCTCATGTACCAGACGATGGAGAATGAGGTGCCAAGAAAGATCAGCTTCATAACCGTGTTGTAGAAAGAGACGTAAGTCACAATAATGTCCAGGTAGCGAGCCGCAAATACAAGAGCATAGAGCTCCTGCGTCTTTAAAGAGATCCCTGTGAATAACACCAACAAGTCAAAATCCCTAAACCCTAAAACATCTGTACGCGGTTTGCAGAGGTTTCACATACAAAACGCTCTCATAAATTATAACCACTTCCCTCAAGGAGATTCTGGTGCACATTGGACAGACTTAAGATGGTGCTCAGGGAACTCGTAAAACACACTCGTGAAACAGGGTTAGAGAACATCTCAGGGGACATCCAGTGTATGTCAAATCGAGAGAAGGTACTAGAGCTGTGATGATGTCCCCTGCGTAGCACTCTTTCCCAATGCAGCATCGGCAAGCATCAAAAGAGAATGGCGACAAAAAGAAATACAAACGAACACCAAATGAGAAGACCAACTACAGTAACTACACCATCAAAGCCGCCATGAAGCTAACATATACATTTCATGCAAAACATAAAGACAGCTCAACAGACACGAGTTCTATCCCCTACTTTGCATACCTAAAGTCTCCTAAACTGTTGAAAACTCGAGCACTATTTCAAAACAACAGGTTCAAAACAAAAGGCTCACAACAAATTCCAAGTCCAAACGAAATACCTGCACATGATCTAATGGTGTGAATCTTCAAGAGCAACACAATTATGCTCATCAAGTGCGTCAAATCTCCAAAGAGTCTGAAGATATTCATCCTGAACCCCTTGTCCAACCTGAAATCAACATTTAACCATCAATTTCACATCCATCAATTCTCCCTTCAACTAAAACCCACGGAAACACACACACACACACACACACAAACCCTCCAAACATGACCTACATTGAAGACATTCAAAAATGTCCGTACCCAAAAGGCAAGTCCACCCCGAACTACAGTAGTGATCCCCCTCGCACCAACCCTAATGCATGTGCGTTAGACAGATCCAAAGTAGGAGGAACTGAGACACAAGCTTCGTAAAAATTGTGCTCAGGACAACCGTAAAAGAATCCAAAGTAGGAGGAAGGAATCGAGAGCCAACAGGTTGCAATAACAATAAAAATGCCACAGTCAAGAGGAGTGCCATTACTGTGCGAAGAATCTCGTTTCGAGAGCGCAACTTCTCCACCTGCAATCACACAGAAACAAGAAAAATCCCAGAGAACTATCAGCAGCACTGAGAGATTTTGAGATGGCTTAAATTGTTCACAGTTGTACGTGTTATCGTCATAAACCTGCGCACAGTACTTTACAAGAAAGATGAGCTTCGGAATTTAATCTGTGATTTTGAAAGGAAACCAAAACAATTGGATCTACTGAGTTGGATTGAGTCGTACCCTGTTGTGGTGATGGCTATGGAAGCGATTCACTTCGCGCAGCGAAAGTCTCTGTGAATGCGCACGAGTTTTGCGACTACTTCTCTCGAAGAGTCGAAGGGAAACTTCGGTGGGGGTGGGGTGGAGGACATATCCGGATCGATACCTTTTTGGAGGTTGATACCTGGGAAGGGCTGATGCCCGCGGCGCCCGGCGTACCAGTCGGGTTCAGTTCGTTTACGAATTTTTCAGTCGGTTTTCAGTACACTAAATAGTGAAATTAGGTTGCCCCTCACATAACATCCAAGAGCCTTCAGAGAGGCTGCCTTTGCCTCTCTGAAGTCTTCATCCACGAAATGCATCCACATATTATTAATGGAAGCTTCAGGACCGAGACAATGGCAGTACATTCATGGTGCGATCTATTTATTTGGCTAATTTTAGGACAAAATATACAAACAAATAATTATAAAGATAGATGGTCTGTCAAAACTCAAAGAATTCATAGAGTATTATACCGTTGAAATTTAACCACTTGCCATCCATAACTTAATTTGGTTTTTTATTGTCAACAAGAGAAGCTGTTTATATACACTTGGGGTGGTAGGAGATAGAACAACCCATGTGGGATATGTAATTTAGAGTTTGTAATTTCTCAACCGCTCATAATTAAGTCTAAAGTAGGAATTGTGTTAAAATTATAATTTCAGACCTCATTTAGGCATAGTGTAATACCTTTTTTCTTAAACATTTGAACTAAAAAAAGTTGGGGAATCAAGCTACGTTTCATCTCCAAAAATCCGTTTTAGATTTAGATCTTCCAATCAAAAGTTATGGACAAATTTCAGAGAGGATGTATGAAAATGTCAAAAAAAAATCCTTTCAAACCCCTCTATGAAATTTGTCTATAACTTTTGAGTGGAAGATCTAAATCTAAAACATATTTTTGGAGATGAAATTTAACTTGATTCTACAACTTATTTTAGTTCAAAGTATTTTGAAAAAAGTTATTTTACTATGCCTAAATGAGGTCTGAAATTATAGTTTTAACACAATTCCTACTTTAGACTTAACTATGAGCGGTTGAGAAATTACAAACTCTAAATTACATATCCCACATGGGTTGTTCTACCTCCTACCACCCCATATGTTCATAAATAATTGACTTCTAATTCCAAATCACAGAACACGAATGACTTACAAAGCAATGATACGGAATTCAAGCAGTGAAATTTTTTACCTGAATGAATTGATTGTAATATAATTAGAGCTAATTTTTGGGTTCAATTTCCCAGTAACCTGATTGTGCAGTCATGACCTTGGCACTGAGCAGAAGTCTGACATTATTGACGCGTGGCTTATTAGCTAATGTTGGGTGTGGAATATTTCACATCATTTCATCCTTTTGGATGAAATGATGTGGAATATACCACATCATTCCGTCAGAGGGAAGGCAGCTGCTCACACAGCTCTTGAATGTTATGCACTAATTTCTTGACATTCTACACTATACAAGGATGCAGTAATGTAGGAACCATGTGTGTTGCATGGGTTGGTGCACTTGTTGATGGCTCAGATTTAGATAATTGCATGCGTGGATGTGCCTCCATTTGGACAAACAAGAAGTCATGAGGTAACTTCTCTGGTGAAGGCAACCCTAATTGTTAAGGTAGGAGGCTCTGAAAGCAAACAGGCATTTAGAACTGCCCATATAAACTCGCTTGAAATGGACGTAAGGTGGTTTTTAAATGAACCTTCTTGTAGTCATTGAATGGATCGGTAAAAAAAATATTATTTATTGCAAGAGCCAATCATTCTCTTTGTTTTCTCCATTTCTCTCTAGAAACTGCATGTGAATGGTTTATGGAAGACCTAGGGTCATAAATAGGGACCTATGACTCATCACATTTGAAAATTCATAAGTAATTCAAAAATGCTTCAAAAAATACAAAATAACTTGTATTACAATCAAAATCTATTTTTTTTGTCTGAAAAATGAGCTAAAAATAATCCCATCCAAGAAACCACA
The DNA here is from genome assembly GCA_951230915.1 of Antitrichia curtipendula. Lineage (NCBI taxonomy): Eukaryota > Viridiplantae > Streptophyta > Bryopsida > Hypnales > Leucodontaceae > Antitrichia > Antitrichia curtipendula. Next base: position 2,647,989 of record OX579642.1, on the reverse strand, counting down.
TGAAAAAGGCAGACCAACCCTTAGATGCTTGCTTTCAAAGCCTCCTACTTTAGGGCATCCCGATTTCACTATTTAGTGTAGAAAGTTCAACAACTTTAGGAAGCTCTAGCATGCTAAAAAATGAACCGATTTTGAAACCGCAAATTGCGTTGGAATTTTAATGAAGTGCACTTCAACTTCATAACAAGTGAAAAATTAATCATTTAAAATTATACAACAAATATTGTGGAACTACATTTTGTTCACTTGAAGATGTGGTTTGGTTATTTGCATACAATACATTTTGCCCTACAAATGTTGAGTGTCATGAGGGCAAGTTGATTTTTTAAATCCTTACTTATGGTCATTGCACATATATTTTTTATCTTTGCTCAATTTTTTAGAGACATTATTTATATGTCTATTTGTCTACTTTATTTTCAAAGCATGTTTTGCTTATGTATTCAACCATTTGTAATATGTGAGTATGCAACATTCAATACCTTATCTTGGTTATGCTTGATGTTATTCCAACACAATGTGGTATATTTTGATGGTCGAATTTCATGTTATGTACTTTAGAGTGCAATTGAGCTCTCTACTACTACAAACTTATCACTATGGATTGTTTGCAGGCTCTAGATACAATGAAAGCTTTTGGGAAGCTTAACAATGTGCTTAGTATTGAATTTGTTTCTGAGGTAGATGCACCCTTTCTTGTTTTGTCAAAAATTAGTTTAGTCTAATAATTATTAGTGTAAGCATATGTTTTACACGATTGTTTTTTCATAAGGTCAATGTATTATATGTTCATTGTGGAACATGGTCTGATAGTCAATATGGTGAATATCATTATATATTTGAGGAGTTAGTGCAATTGTTGATATTATTGTGCCTTCTTGTCTAAGATTGGGGTGCAGAGCTAGCTGATGCAATGGAATGGCCTAATCATTGTTACGGATTTTTTGTAAATAGTTTTGGCATTTTTTTATATCATTTAATTTGATGTGCAAGTTGCAGGTTGTGCAAGAGCTTTAAAGATTAAGTAATCGAGTAATCTAATTATTATTGTATGAAATCAGCATCATCTCTACAATGTTTGCACACGCTGAATTTTTGATTTTGACACAACTTTGCTTAGTACTTTGAAGTGTTTGAAGGTTGTCAAAAGTTTGCTACTATTCAATGTCATAGGAATTTTTTGAGTGTGAAAAAAATAGTGTCTACAAGTTTTCAAAAGTCTTTGCTAAACCTTACAAAGCTTTGTTCAATATTTGATATCAAAATTACTAATCATGAATGTTTTCAGTCACTAATTACAAATCTGTTCAATCTGGTAATGCTATGGTGAATAGTTGCCCCAAAATTGGCATTGAAAAATTATAATGCTTTAGATGTCCATTAAAACAAATTTGTTTAATTACTAATTTGCCAAATATTGTAATGTAAACAAATCTTTCAAATGCTATAGTATATGACACTATAACCAAAACGTTTTTGAAATTTGCGATGTGTGTTTTCTATATGTGTTGTCGTTTTAGGGTTCATTGTAGTAGAGGAAAGTAAGACTATTGTAGAATTGCATTATATTCTTTGAAAGACATTTCTTGATTGTTTGCAGATTGTAGATACTATTGGAGCTTTAGAAAGCTAAGTGGTGAGTTTATTGTTGAATTTGTTGCTAAGGTAGATGTAGCCTTTTTTGTTTATTTTGGTAGGGTGGGATCAAAAAATTTGGTTTAGTTTATTAGTTCTAGCTAATTTTACATAATATTTGTGTTATTTGGATAGCTACAGTATAATATATAGCAACCAATTTATAGTATTTGTCAAATTTATAGTGTTTGTTGATTTACAATATTTGTTGATTTGCAGTGGCTGTATTTTTGGATTACCATGGCCCCTATGCTCACTTTACCTATTGAATATTGTTTTCGCCTCTTCGCTTCTACTCGCAATAGTGGCGCCATCTCCAATTACTTACCGCCTTTTCTAACTTGGGAAACAAAGCTTGCTGGGTTAGGAGGTGGTGCTTCTACTTCCAAGGGGAAGGCCTTGGTTTCTAATGATGCATTGTTATCTTCAAATGGACCATCTTGCTGTATGGAGGTGATCAACCTTAGCGATGACAATTCTGCAGTGAAGAAGTCATCACCAAAAAAGAAAAAGAAACAAGATCTAGCTGATGTCACTCACCGTTGGCAAGATGTTTGGGCAAGTAAGTTTCTTTGGGCTCAAGGACATTTTGTTGATGGTAATCTAACATTTGTAGAGTGTTTTGCTTGTAACGCCGTAAATGGCAGGCCTAAGTTGATAGTACCGAAGTTGGATAATCTTGAAAAGCGTGAAGGAAAACGGGTGGTTGTGGTGGACAATGCTAAGCGTGGTGTATTGAAAGGTGAAGTTTACATTGACAAGGATTGCACTCACTTGAAGAATGTAAATTTATTTGCTTCAAGACGTCCCGAATAAGTTATTCAACAAGTTCATAGTGCCATGGTTGGTGAAAACCGGTGCTAGGAAGTACAATTCTCCTCTATCTTTTTAGTTTTGCAAAATGGACGTCATATGTGTGATTACACTTCTTCTAGGTCATTGTTTGAGCATTTGAAGGTGAAACACATGCCTAGGAAACTTTGGTGTGAGTCATCTGGTTGGAAAATTGCTCAATACATGCATTTGTCCATCCTTGCTACTCTTACAAGGGCTATCCATTCTGCTAGGTTCATTTCAGTGGTTGCTGATGAGGTTATAGGAGTGGATAATACACAGTGGTTATCAATGCATGTGTATGTTGTAATAGACTTTGTTAGAGTCCCTTTGTTACTTCATTTGGGGCACATTACTCAAGGATGCACCTCTAATAACATCCTTACACTAGTATAAAAACAGTGCCAAAATTAACAAAACATCAACAAAATTTTGTTGATTTGGGTACTGCATCGTCCATTTTCACAATTTTTTGTTGATTTTCGTAAAAACTGCCCAAATCAACAAAAAAAAAATTTAATTTGGATACTGCATTTTTAAATTAACAAAAAATCAACAGTTTTTTTGTTAATTTTGACTAAAAAAATTCTCAAGTAAATTTTTTTATTTGAAAAAATGTGTAAATTATCATAGTTAGTATTCTATAAATAGTTTGTTTTTGGAAAAAGTAAATAAATCATTCCCAATTTGGTAATTTTCAAAGTCAGCAGACTTCAAAGACCATTTAGGCATAGCAAAACAATTTTTTTTTTAAACTTTGAACTAAGAAAAGTTGCTATATACAAGTATCTTTCATCTCCAAAACCCATTTGCAATTTTATGTCTCCAATCAAAAGTTATGACTAAATTTCAAGGAGGGTCTTTCATAATGTCAAAAAAAATTCAATGGAACACTACTAGAATTGCCTACCCTAATTTGCATGTTTCTGTTGATTCGACAATTTTTAAAATTTTCTCTATTGGTTTGGCGAACAATCAACACGTTTTTGTTGTCCAAACCAACTGAAAGTTGTTAATTCATATCCGAATCAACTGAAAGATGTTGATTGATGTCCGAATCAAGCTGTCCGAACCCATTCCCTAATCAACCTAAAACAATTGATTTTTCAGTGGGTTAGGACACGCTTTTTTCTACTAGTGGAACCCCTCTCTGAAATTTAGTCATAACTTTTGATTGGAGACTTAAAATTGCAAACGGGTTTTTGGAGATGAAAGATACTTGTATTTAGCAACTTTTCTTAGTTCAAAGTTTAAAAAAAAAATTGTTTTGCTATGCTTAAATGGCCTTCAAAATCTGATGCCTTTAACAAAAAAAGGAAAAAAACAACACTTTAACTAGATAAAATAAAAAATAAATCCACAAACACACATGCATGTGTATGTGTGGTCCATTGGTTTGAACCTTGCACCCCAAGAGTGGGGGTGCAAGGTTCAAACCTTGCTAGCAACCCCAAATGGAGTGCCACGTGGCGGATTTTCATTGGTCTAATTTAGAAAAAAATTGATTTTCAAAGGAAAAATTTAGTGCCCAAATTAACAAAAAACTAACAAAAAAATCAATAGTTTTGTGTTAAAAAGTACCCAAATTAACATGTCCAAATCAACAAAAAAAATCAACACTTTTGTGTTGATTTTTGTTGATTTGGGCACTTTTTTTTTCTACTAGTGTTAGTATGATAACAATTGCTTTGATGGGTGAAGGTGGCATATCTAGGGAAAAAAAGGTGGTGAGCTATAGCTTTGATGGAACTTTAGTTTTTCAGAGAAACATGTGTGACAACACTAGTAGAAAACGCAGGAATTTTGACAGAATTCTGTTGATTTGGTTGTGTTATCTCAGTTACTGTTTTGTTGATTTTAACAGAAATTTGTTAATTTGAACAAATTTTTAACAAATGTTAAAAATTAATAGATTTCTGTTGAAATCAACAAAACAGTGACCGAGACAACACGACCAAATCAACAGAATTCTGTCAAAATTCCTGCGTTTTCTACTAGTGCAACTATGTTGCAACAAAGTTGGGCTCTATTCACCCTTGGGATGCACTTTTGTAGTCATTGCACAAACTTGGCAGCTCAGACCTTGTCAGCATACCCCTTGGTCATGAAGTTGAAGGTTCTGATGCAAACCATTCATAAGTATTTTGCAAAGAGTCCCAAGAGACATATTGAGTTAATCAAAGTTGTTGGCATCATGGAAACCAAGGGCAACAAGATGTTGAGGAAGGTGAAGACAAGATGGATATCTATATTGAGTCCTGCAAAGAGGATTATGGCTTAATATCGCACACTGCTGGTGAAGATGTTGCTGGACATGCTACCATTGTTGATACTAAGAGCAACTTTGACATGCTCTGTGATTTTGGGGAACTTGCTATCCCTATCTTATATTCTCCCTCTCTTGTCAATTATGCATTGTCTGATCAAATTTTCACAAAATAGAAATGTGTATATTTGTGATTTTCTTGCTGTTGTGAAAGTTTGCCAATCCCAATTGGCTACTTACTTTATTGATCTAGCCACACATTTCAACAGAGACTTATTTCCAAAGCTCTACTCACTACTAGAGTGTAAATATGAATCTATAACCATGTGGTGGTTGGAAGAAGAGGATACTCAAATTGCCCGTCTGATTTTTTTAATGGGAAATCATATTATATTTGCTCGATGTGAAGACAATGTCATAGGGGACATGGTTTTTGTCACCCGTGAGGTGATGAATAGGTGTGAGGACACAATTAGAGCTCAAGTAATCAGTAAGTTCTTTTGGAAATTACTTTGTGCTTACATTGTTTTTCTTACCCTTTTTCATTTATTGACTTTGGTGAATTTGGTGAACTTGGTGAATTGTTGAAGTCCTACACTGTTGAATTTTGATAAATTGTTACATTGTTGAATTTTAGCTGAATTTTAGCTTTGCTGAATTTTGTTGAACCCTAAACACTACTAAATTTTGCTAAATTGTTGCATTGTTGAATTGTGGGATTGCTTAACTAGTGAATTTGTAGAAATTGTTTGTATTATTCACTACAATGATGTTTTTCAATTTTTGCAGAGATTGCACAGTCTCTCATTGACAAATTTGACACTCGGTTTCCTTCTCATGAGATATTGGATGCCTTTGGCATTTTATATCCTCAATATTGGAACCAAGTTGGGACTGAAGACAACTTTCTACACCATCTTGTAGTCTTAAAAGACACTATACACGCTCTTGAACAATATTTGGCCACAAAGGTGAAGGTGGTTTGGTTGCCACCAATCTCTTGAGCAGCAAAAATTTGGATTGTCAACAAACCCTCTTCAAAACTACAATGCGAAGCAACGCAATTGCTGCATGTACCCCCCCCCCCCCCCCCCTTTTGATGTCAATCCATTGACAAAGTTGTGGAGGATTATCTCTTCATCACGGTTCCTCAAGGATTTAATTTCAGAGTACATCTTACTAGTTGAGATGGGAACTTGCTTTGTGTTGGGGTATGTTGAAGATAAGCGTTGCTTTTCAAGTCTGAAGTTTTTTAAGTCAAGCCTAAGAAACAGCCTTAGCAAGACCTTGCCAATGGTAGTTCGGATGTATAGTAAAAAATACTTCACACTTGAAATTTTTCCCTATAATGAGGCCATTCAAGCATGAAAAGAAGGATCAGCACATGGATGATATGGAGATGCTTAGTTACCAAGCTTTCAATATCCCCATTTTTATTTGTCCATGGCCTTTATGTGGGAATATTGTCCATTTAGATGCCCTTAGTTTTGATGGTGCTAATCTTGTTTGTTAAGTCTATAATGGCTTTTGAATCGTTGACCAATTCCAAGAGGGAGCTGAATCATCAGTTGGAGATTTAATGTGGACAAAAGGAAGTAACAACTTCACCGCCAACACTTGGAGGGTGTTTTTATACTAACTTTGCATGTTTTGTGCAGGACATTCAATCTGCAATGGATAGTTTGGGGGTTCAATTCCCCATTGAATGACTTAGAATTTTATGAGCATTTTTCCTAAGCTTCAATGTTATGTGAAATACCTTTTTGCTTGCATTCTCAAGAGCTTGTTTGTATTAGAAATTTGTCTTACTACCTGTGTTAAAAACTCTCACTTGCATGACAAATTTCCTCTTGTTTCCAATTTCATCTCAATGCCATTATGGAACTCTATATTTTATTGCCACTATGGAATCATTGTTAGTTTATAGTTTACAACTTTATACATTTTTAAATTTAGCATTTTAACTAAAAAAAATAAAGATTGATTTTAGACATTACTAATTTACATATCTAAAGAATATATAAAAAACCCTTGAAAGTTGCCATGTATATTCTAATAAGCAGCGAGATAGGTAGCTGAAAGCTTCCAGTCCAAATAAATTTGTAGGCAAAATACTAAACTAAAAGAGAAAGTATTGCAACTTGCCCACTACAAAATACAAGCTGGGTTGCAAAAAAATTATCAAAAACCCATGTGTCTAGCAAGTAGAGATGAAAATGAAAAATGAATTTAAGAGGGCTGCTCCAGTGGCATGCAATTTGTCAATCTACACATCATTGAGCTGTGCATGATGAGAGAGACACTTCTCGCTTACTTGCTACCAAAGCACAAGTAGCTATAATTAATGAGTTATATGCAAAATCATTGTTATTTGTTTTCTTGTGCTCTTTGTGCTGAATCAACCTATATCATTGGTGAAAAACTTGTACAAGTGATGTGTAGAGTGCCATTAGGGTGTAAAGGCTTCATATATATTGTTTTTAATACGTAGCCTGTGATTTCTCCATACCTTGTGTAGACTGCACTGAGAGGCTTCCGTACTTCATGACAAACTAAAAATTGTGCTTTACAATTACATGCTAAATGAAGCACAAGAGGAATCATTGTCAGTGATTGGCTATATTCTTTCAAATTAATTGAGAGTTTTGTTTTTGTACCTAGAACTAAAATATAAAGAATATTGTCAAATATGAGGATCTTTGTAATTGCAATAATCATTGGGGATTTTTAACTATTTGTTTTTAAATGAAATAACTAACTATTTTAACATTGCCAATCATTCATTATATGTATAGAATAAATATGGGCTAAGAGTGCTCTTACTACATAGTGTACTATGCATCCCTTGCCTAATGTTGCAATGTATACTTTGTTTCAACGCTCTACAATGCTCTTGCCGTGTTCATCTAAATTATTTATGGAATACATAATCACGCATCCTTTGGACAAAAGCTTACCATGCGCACTATAACCATGACATATTGAGGATATTGTCCCTTGTTTGGATTTAACTAATTTTATTTTGCCTTGTATGGTGATATTAGGTAATAATTATTGACTTCATTCACAATTGTTTTGTATGAATAATCTTCCCACAATTGAAGATGATAAATCATTAAAACCATATCAGAAGTGATGTTTTTAGAATCCAATATGTTGTGTTTAATGATATTGCTTCCATTCAATATTGACAATGGCTCAAATTGTTGATATTGAATGGAAGCAATATTATTAAAGACAACATATTGGATTTTAAAAACATCACTTTTGATATGGTTTTAATGATTTATCATCTTCAATTGTGGGAAGATTATTCATACAAAACAATTGTGAATGAAGTCAATAATTATTACCTAACATCACTATACAAGGCAAAATAAAATCAATTAAATCCAAGGAAGGGACAATATCCTCAATATGTCATGGTTATAGTACACATGGCAGGCTTTCGTCCAAAGGATGGGTGGTTATGTATTCCAAAAATAATTTAGATGATGAAATTCAAATGAGTTATAGAGCAATGGGAGATATATTTCTTCATTGATCTAGAAATATTTACCAAGGTTAATTTTGCACTGCAGTACAAAAGTTCTTCCAAAAATAATTTTATCCAATAAATTGCATACCCATTGAATTGGAGGGATATGAAACCTAAGCACATCAAATACATATTTGTAAAGACCCTTACATTCAAACACATATTGATTTTTCAAACATGAAGGCTTCTTTCATCACATGGTTTGTCAAAGGGAAGATTATTTGGTGTATTTTAACATTGTTTGAACATTCCTTTTTCTTTTTGTCCCTTTCTTTATAATATTGATTTGAAACATTAGAAAAAATATCATGACTTGCATATTTTTTTTATGCCAAATTGTCTTAAGACCTTTGATTATGCAAATCCTTGAGATTTGAATTTGCATTGAAGTGCCATGAATGATAAGTTGACTTCATTTTTTTCTTTAAATTTTTTTTCATATTTATTGTATGATATGAGATTCAAAGCTTTTGGAAATATCATGGAACTCTTTTAAATTATAAATTATAAAAGATGTGCATAACCACATGTTCATGAGTTCTTTACATTAAAAAAAATCATATGTGCTTCCTTCTTTGCACTCATTGTATTTAATATTAGTACCTTTTTGCTCATTTTGATTATCAATGCAATTTGAACAAACCTTTTGACATGCAATTCTAAATTAATTTTTTACTACTAACTTCTATTTCATTTGAAGGTTTGTCACCAAAGATTTTTTTTAAAAGTACATTGTTGAGTCTTTGAGCAAGGCAAAATATATAATTTTTGAAATTACACATTGACATGGCCTTCACTTCTACATCCAACACCTTCATCAAATGTTAATTCAATCACATTCATTGATGTTACATATTGAACCTTAGTGACTTGTTGCATTTATTTTCTAGTTTTTTCTCCTTCCATTTCTATTGCCATTATACAAATTGTACTAATAAAGTATGTAGAAAACATAGAGAATATGTAGATTTGAAGATTATAATTAAGAAGTCGAGATAATAATGATAAATAATAAATCTTTGTATACACACACTTATGTGTATTGTAATGAAAGAAAATTGAATATCAATGCACAATTAGATTTGGGATTAAATATAAAAACTTTATATACATGACCTTCAAAATGTAAAAGCACATTACTTTAAAGTAAAATTTAAGCTTGAACTTAATATAAAAGCATGTTAATGTAAAAGAAAATGAATTCAATTTTAACCCTAAAGCCCTAAATAGAGTTTTTTGGTAGCACAACAGTTTGGGGTAGCTCACTACAAATGGGATTTTTATTTTTTCTCTTTGAAATTTTCACACAAAATGTGCCTAAGAAATAGCTTTTAAAGCCCAACATTTTTCACAATATTGTATGATATGTAGTTTCATTGCTCGGCGGGCAATTTGGACAAATAAAAAAAAAATCTCTGAAAATCACTAAATTAAGAAATAAAAATTTGAAATTGATTTTTTATATTTATATATACGTAGAAAGCTTTAAATAATTCCATTTCCATTAATGAGATGAAAGTTATGAGGAGTCTTAGCTTGCAGGTAGTTTGTGGGTTGTTATAGAATCTTTGCTCTAAGATAAACTTTGAAGCCCTTTATTTAACTCAATTTTCAATATTTTTGAAAAAAACAAAAACATTAGGTGTACATTTTTTATTACAACATTACAACCATTGGAATTGGCATTTTTCAATTTCATAAATGAATTGTTAACAATTTAGTATTTTGAATCATTCTCTACTTCTTTCTATTTACTATTTTTTTTCCTATATGTTGTACAATTCCAAATGATGTGAAAATTTTCAAGCATGTAGCCAACTACCTTGAAGAATGAATCCAAATAAGCACCACCATTTTGGACATTTTTTCATATGTTAAGAAAAAGTAAATATTGGCACAAAGCATGGGTTGGTTATTTTAGCATGGATTTAGATACATATGACCAGCTATAATAAAAATAGTTCAGGTAGCAACTGAATTTGTTATGTTTTTTTATTATTGTCGAATAGATACTAAAGCTTTTGCCTTTGTTCAGTATATTATAACCAAAGTTAATTTTGGTTGTGAAATTTTTGAAAATGCCAAGAATAAATTTGCACATCAGATTTTGAAAGATTCATATCACCCTGAATCAATCACAAAATGATATGTGGCAATGTCGACAAATTATACCTTAGTTAACTTCTAAGTGCCTAAGCCTTTCCAAGGGTGTTTTTCATATGAATAAATGACATGGGCTCAACAAATTTATTTTTTTCAAAATCTGACTGTACATATATTTAAAGAGCTTGCTTATTAATATGTGTACCAATTTTGAGTGTTTATTTGCATAGGAGTTGTGAGATTATAACTAGTGAAATGTATGCATTCTATTTTTAGTATGCTGCCCTTCCCCACAATGTTTCAAAAATTTGTATGTAAAAGGATTTTTGGATGGGAGGTGACATGGACAACTACAAATAATGTTAGTACACTAGAATGCCCTTTCAAAAAGCTTTATTTTACACGAAGAGCTATCAAATTCATTATACAGTCCACCTTGCAATTTTTTTAATGCAATTTTTTTAAAGTAGAAATCATAAATAACTCCAAATCAATACTTACAAGTTTAAATTTTCAATGGTAAAAATCAAGAAAACACTTTACTCTTTCCACTGGGACCATTTTCAAAGCAAATGGATAAGTACAATTTCTTTAATCCCAAATCAAGTGAAATTGGAAAGCTTTGCTCAAAGCCAAGCAACCAAGTATTTTGCAAGCTTTACTCTTTCACCAATGGTACATGTATGCCTTAAGGACCTTTCAAAAATCAAATATTTACCTTTTTCAGTGAAAAATAAAAGTTTCCAATAGTCAACCTTTGATATTGTCTGTAAAGAAAAATCAATTGATAAAAAAAATTTAATTGCCCATACCAAAATGAGCCTGAAATTTTGGAGCAACCATTTAGGGATTACGGTGAGATCTCCAAAATCGTGCGTCCCCCATTGCATTTTTTATATTGTCTAAAAGCAAGGAGGGTGCATGAGCTTTGTTTTATGGACCTATGGTGTGAAAGCTCAAAGTTTTTCTGAATAAAAAAATAAAATAAAATACTTCTATTTTAATTTTCATCTTGGCAATGGCACACTAGTATTACTTACTTTGTATTGGATTAGCTTACATATTTAACTCTTATTTTTTTTCTTATTCTTTATAGTTGTGGTTTTATCTATATTAATATAAAAATACTTTCCATCTTGTGGATAAGATCATTTTTAACAACAAGCATAGCACTTTTATCTTGTATATAGGACAGAACAATAATATGTTTAAAATATATACAAAATAGCTTTGTATAACAACAAAATTTTTAACCTTGAAATAACAAGGCCTATTACAGAGGTGGTCCATTGAAACTTATCAGATTTGTGAATGAGCACTTGCATTCTTCATTTCTACAAGTTCATAATTCTTCATGAGACACTTTTTATTTTTTGCAATGTTTCAAGGTTCAACTATATAAGAAACAAATTTTAACCATTATAGTACTTTATAATCTATATAGAGGAAAATGTTCAACCCCTAAAGGTTAGAGACTATGTTTTCTCCAAAAATGCTCCAAAATTGTCATTATTAGTACAAGTACCAAATTTTTGAAAAAAACACATTTTTAGACACATGCAACCATAGGATCTTATAGTACACTGGTCTAAGAAGATGTGAAAGAAAATTCAGAAATTTCTACCATGTGGATTGCAAGATTTAAGCATTTGAAGTGGCAAAAATCTGTTTTTTGTCCCTTCAAAAAAACAGCCAGCTGTACTTCACAAGGTCACCTTTGTATAAAAAGATGTCTAAAATGGTGGTTACTTTTTGGATTCATTCTTAAAAGCAAGTTGTCTAAATGCTTAGATTTTTTTGAGATCATTTAAAATTGTACAACATATAGGAAAAAAATAGTAAGTAGAAAGAAGTAGAGAATGATTCAAAATGCTAAATTGTTAAGAATTTTGTTATGGAGTTAATAAATGCCAATACCAATGGTTGAAATGTTGTAATAAAAAATTTACCTCTGATGATTTTATTTTAGAGTAGAGAATCCATAATTACCCACAAACTAAAACTCCTCGTGACTTTCATCTCATCAATCAAAATGGAACAATTAAAAGCTTTCCAGGTATATATAAATCTAAAGAACCAATTTCAAATTTTTATTTTTGAAAATAGTAATTTTTAAAGAATTTTTTGAGTTGCCCGCCGACCAATGAAAATTACATATCATACAATAACTTTTTAACCATGTAGTCAATAGTTATGAAAATTGTTGGTCCTTAAAGCTACTCCTTGAGCACATGCTGTGTGAAAATTTCAAAGGAAAAAAATAAAAATAAAATTTGTAGTGAGCTGTCCAAAATTGCTATGTTGCCAAAAAACGGTGTTTGGTCCTTTAGGGGTTAACTAAATGATGTCCTGTAAATGTAAATGATTTGTTACTATTTCTTTCAGTTAGCTAGTCTAGGATTTGTGAATACAAGCAAAAAGCAAATTGTGAAGGAAATGAGTCTTTAGACAATATTCATGAACAATTTCACTCTCAACTCAAAGGCCTTTGCTTGAGCACCTTTAGCAAACAACCATCCCAACCTACGATCAAGAGTGCTCTCTTCTCTAGCAATCAAAACTTTACAAAAGGAGAATCACATTTGATGCTTGTGGAAAGGAAGAGAAAAATGTGATTTAGAAAAAAAAAAAACATTCACGGAAACTCCCACAATCCTTGTTATTCTCTACATAGAAAGTCCGAGGGATATGAAATGTCCATTAAAGATTAATGCATGGGGATTTTTATAAATGTCAAGTAGTTTTTTTGCTATGTATGAGAACACTTTGAACTAAGGTAGCAACACCCATAAGTGTCACTATACCCATAACCGCCACCTCTAAAATCTTGAAAAATCTTGGGAAGAAAATAGGTGTGATTACAAGGATGTATTATACTTGAATATCAAACCTTAGTGTTGGTATTAGGTGCATTTATAGTCATCTCTTTAAAAGTTCACAACTTACTCTCATACTGTCCAAAAAATACATTTGAAAGTGCATTAGAATTCTTTTTCTCTTGCTGGCAAGGCTTATTTTTTTGACAAAATTTTGCTAGATCTGTCAAAGATGTGACCTCTAGAGCTTTGTCCCTTCAAAAATTGACCTTTATTGTGAGGTCAACAAAGGGAACACTAGTCAGGGAAAAAAAAAGCCATGCTTACTGGTGGGGTTTAATAATTTGTTGGATGTCTATTAATAGACATCATGTCCAAAACCCTTAATTTGATGGATATGGTGTTGCTACCTTACAATGTGCCATATAGGTTCAAATTTATGTCATGTAAAAAATGTGAATTTTCTCCACCATATTGGTGTTACTCGCTCTTTCTATAAAAATGAGCAGGCATCGAACACACTCAAATTTATTACGGCAGTCCTTCAAGTAGCTACTGTAGACTTTTCTACAGTATCCCATTTTTCAATCCTCTAATATTCCACGCGTCAGCATATAATCGGTAGAAAATCGTCACCAAAGTCCGGATCCGGGTCTGGAACATGAATATGGATGACCCAAAGCACACGTACTGTGGCCAATGAAAACTCCCCAACTGGTTAGAGTCTCCCAACCTATCACACTTCCGGTCCTCAATCGTTTCCCAGATATCCAACAAGGGAACATCCGGGTATCTTATGGGAACGCATATGGAACTTCCTCTCTCTCTCCGACCTTCCCAGGTGCCGTGCCGGTGCGGCTCCATCGCAAAACACGTTGCACTGCCGACCATACCCGTTTCCTATTCCACTTGTCAGCTGCAGGTGACGCGTTCCTCGTCCTCCTCTGTCAATGAGAACGGTGATGCAGCTTCACGGACAACCAATTGGTGCTTTTTTAAGCCTTCTTTCGGACTTTTTGAGCATCAGTTGATCTGTCTGAATTTTGTTGAGAATCTCTTTTTTCTGTGACTTGGCTGCGTTTGTTGGATCTCGGAAGTGAAGTGGCTAGGTTTTGAAGTGATTCTGGGTTTTCAAAAACTCTGGGAGCTCGTAAGTTGGTAAGGGCAACTGTTTTGCAAAATTAGTCAGAAATTTGTGGATTAGGTTTCAAGAGTTTTGAACTTCTTTGTGCGATTTTTTGAAGATCGGTACAACTTCACGGGCATCGAAATGGTGCATTATTTGACCGCTTTTGGAAGAACATTTTGGTTGAGTGTGAGTGAGAGTGAGTGAGTAGATCCGTCTGAATTTTCGTTGAGATCGACTTTTTTTCGGACCTCTTTGCGCTTGTTGGCTCTCGGAAATGTAGTGGTGAGTTTTTGAAGTGGTGCGGCGGACGAGGTCTGGGAGTTTTTAAGTAGGTAATTCTGGGCAGTGTTCCAGGGTCTTAGTTTTATTTGTCACAAGGTTGTGAATTAGGTTTCAAGAATTTCAGAATTCTTCTTGCGATTGCCGTGGAATTGTGTAATAATGGTGCAACTTCACGGGTATCAAATTGGTGTATTTCTCGACCTTCTGAAGAAATATTTCGGTGTAGTTTGCGTGAGAGTGATCAAGGAGGTCTGTCTGAATTTAGTCGAGATCGGCTTTTTTTCTGACTCGGTTTAGTTTGTTCAATCTCGGAAGTGAAGTGGTGAGGTTTTGAATTGGTGCAGGCGGGAGAGTTCTGGGAATTCGTAAGTTGGTTTGGCCAGGCAGTTTTATGAGAGCATGGAGTTGGATAGTCACGAAGTTGTGAATTAGGTTTCAAATCTTATGGGATATAAAATTGGAGTTTCCTAAGTTTTCGACGACTTTATCATCTGGACTCGCGAATACTCATATAGTGATTGTGCTTAGATCGTTTCTGTTTCAGTTCATATTGGTTGATGAAGAGGACGGACCCGTGCGTTGATGTTGTTGAGTCGGTTGCTTTGAACGAATCATCTTAATGAACGGAACTGAAGGTATATGCTTTTAAATCTTTTCGAATTGTCTAATGGATGTCCTAGCTTCTCAAAGCTTAAAACTGACTGTTGACTCTTAGAGGTCAGTCTTTTCTTATTTATGCTGATTGCTCTGCTTTTTCAGTCACTCTATCTTGAGTATTTTAGAATGCATCAGAATGTTGATAAAGTATTAATTGAGAACTCAACTGTTTGGGAATTTCGTGCAGATTGGCTTCGGTATCTTTTCTACTCTTTGAATGAAAAGCATTTGATACCATTGCATCCGACATTCACTCAAATAGAGGGATAATTTAGGCTCTCAAGAACCTAGTTGTATTCCAGGCTGTTACAGATATATGTCTCATTGTGATTTTCTGTGTTTGAGTTGGAGTGCAATAACCTGAAGTATCTCGTTTATTATAAAGATGGGGTTAGGGTTTTACAACAGGGCACTGGAGGGCCTAATTGCAGTGGCTACTGTTTCAGCTTTCAAGAGCCTTTGGATGTTTGAAAACAGATTATTCTATTCATTGAATGCCCGACAGCTTTGACCAATATTGAGTGAATATGAAAGATTTTGCATTGCAAGAAAGAGCGATATGAATGACTAAACGATTTTGTCTCAGTAAGTCCAATAGCATGTAATTAGTGCATGGACTGAGCTTGCAATAGCTGAGATTGTGAGCTACTACATGACATTGATGAATTGTCGCTGCTCAAAATTTCAGGAAGTCTGGAGGACCGTGCAAGACACAGGGGCGGTATGGGTAGGTCGAGTGGCGGAGCTTTTGATGCTGGGGTAACTTCTGCCTACAGCTCAAGTGGCAGGACAGAGCACTTTGCTCCAGATGTAAGTGAGCAACCTCGTCGACGGACGATGGACGACCCGCCAAGTTATTATGACTCATATTGGGATCGCTCATATCCCAACAATCAGAGGTCGTGGAGTTCTGAAGAAGATCAGCGGAGGAGGACGGGGACGCAACCTGGCTACGGCTTCTTTGCCGTCTTTGCAATTTTTGCAGTTTTTTGTAAGTATTGTTCTTTCAGCATTTTCACACGAACGTCTGACCCGCAGGGCCTGCTGCTATCGTGGTTTGCCATTCTGTCTGCATTGCATTCTACATTGCTCAGTTTTCTTTCAGTGGTGGAGATTTTCCTGTCGTTTTCTGAAGCGGTAAACTCACACAGTTGTATCGTAAGTCGAGAAGTGAATTTGTGATCACACTTATCAAGAAGCGTGATGGATAATTTCTCGCTCTATGAAGAGCTCAGTATCATCTATTTTGATGTCAAGCAATGACTACTTGCAGTGTCGATGTGGATGTTATTTGGCCTCTACGGAAGTCAACAGCTCGAGATGGGTATGTTCTACTCACGGGTGGTGAAGGCCAATTCCTTTTTTGTGAAGGAGATAAAGGTAAGAACTTTAGTCTCTATCTGCGGCAAGTAGAATTTGTTCTTGGGAACTAATTAAATGCCAGCGGCTACCAGAAGCATCACAAATTCTAGGGTGAATCGTTTATAATCTGCTCCATATTTTTAGGCCATCCGGTT
Organism: Antitrichia curtipendula; assembly: GCA_951230915.1. NCBI lineage: Eukaryota > Viridiplantae > Streptophyta > Bryopsida > Hypnales > Leucodontaceae > Antitrichia > Antitrichia curtipendula. The sequence goes on along the minus strand of OX579642.1, from coordinate 2,631,212 downwards.
CAAAACATAACTTTCCATTACATATTCTGAGGAGGAACTTTTTATAATGAGATGCAATTGCGAACTTGGTGGCACAACTGTGAAAATTTTATCAATAAAATTACCCACTTGCACTAGGCGGACAGTTAAGTTGAATCTCAGAATTGTTCCTTGTCGCAATTTATCGGTGGTCTTACATCACTGCTCAAAACCACCGGCATGTTAAGTAGTTTGTATGATGCTTACTTAACGTGATTATGTCAATTTCTGGGTTAAACCAGGTACAAAACCTCCGGGACAAAGGTCCAGTTGCTTTTTCATTTTCGTCCTTGCCTGAGCTTTCTTCGCCAGTTTCTGATAGAAAAAAAATTGAGGACGTCGTCGTTGAGCGCAGGTCGCATCAGGTACTACTCTCTTCAAGCGCGGGTTCCATCCATTGGCTGTTTTTTGTTCCTGTTGCTTTGTGACTCAGCATTTTGAACGCAGTACTTGTTATCATGTGCTCTGAAGGGATTGATCTGGATATTTTTATTTTATTTGCAGCGAAACATATATTGGTTGAATAAAGGCTCGAGTATCGAGCTATCATGTACCTTGAAGGATTCTAAGGCTGGATCAGACAGCTTGATTGTTGCTATTGTAAAAGGTTCGATTACCTACCCTCTATTTTGTCAATGGTAGTTGCTCAGGCTCCCACATCACCTGAAAGGTGCATATGCTTGTTGGAGAGATTTGTGTTGCGAACCTTTGTTATTCACAGTGTTTCAAATCATCAGTGCAATACATTGAGGTTGGTGACCAGGTTTGCTGTTAATTTAATTCGTTTTGCTGCCCCCCTATGTCCTTGGTCTTGATCATAATAATCGTTCATTTACTTATCTAAATCTAATGAAACTTCTTTTCTGTATTGATAAGGTATGAGCACTAAGGTTTCAGTTATACTCTTGATTCTGCTAAATGCAGACATTTAATTCTTCTCTTGTGTCGACGTTTGTTTGCACAAATTTGGGATGCTGCTATGAAGGAGACAATGTGATGCAGTCCCTTATGTAAGTGCAATGCTGATAACAATGTAATGAAATCTCTTATGTAGGTGAAGATGGATTTCAGGATTGGAAAGGTGACCCTGGAAATCCTAATTCGGCATTGAGGTGGAAACGTGTAAATGGTGTGTATACGCTCAAGACAAATGCAGAGGCTCTTAGAGATTTAGCTTGAAACGTTTTCTGGTTCAATGGTACTGGTTGTCGGTTCAGGGAACTTTAGACATTAGGATCCTTTTTATCTGAATTTCAGTCTTTCAAGTGCATAAACCTATGAATGATTCGGATCTACTGATGCTTTCAAGATGTTCATCACATCGATGTGCAGACGAGGGATCATTGAGTTTGAAGGTGGAGGAGGACGATGATTATTGCATCGTTTTTGGCAATCTGAACAACCGCAAGATGACAGTGAGTAATACGTTCCTCTACTCTTTACTTAAGGATAATCTGTAGGATGTTTACAGAGGTAGAAACAGAGGTCATTGTCATCGTCCATTATTTTTTGAGTGGTTTCTCTACTTATGCTTTTGTCAGCCTATATCTTAGTTAAATGTCTCGGGTACAATAGCACATGCTTTTTTGGAATGAGTAGAGATATCATAAAAATACAGCATTCAGGAGCATAGGAGTTTTCTATCCAAAAGTAATTAGCTTTACTTGCGCATGGCTGCAAGTATTTGTGATCATTCCTTAATCCCGTTTTATGACCTACCGGTAGCAAATTTTTAGAATAAAATGAGTTGGTTTATTTTGTTTACTAGATTTTCTCCTCACAATCCTACTGTTTCTTGTGGTTCAGTTCTCCGTCAGTCTGAACTTCCGCTACACACTGTACGCCTCCAAGAATGCAGATCTTGTTTGTTCTTCTCAGATAGAAGACAACTGTGAGTTTCCTGTCCCTCTTGGACATTCCACCTTCGTGCTGCTCACTTCTCCAGTGGTTAATAAGGTACCTAATCTTCTCCTATGATGATTTTAACTATCGTATATCCTGTTCTCTGATCTCGAGCTCTATTAACGTATAATTCAATGTCCTTGAGCTTGAACTTTTCACATTAGCTAAAAATATGAGTCTTTGTGCCATGGAAGTAAAGCTTTTTGATGCCCCAAACCATACAGGGATTGTTTTTAGAAGTTGAAAGTATTGTCTCATGTGAACCTCACTATACCTGGGGCTGTTGCAATACGTGCAGCTTGGAGTGGATGTTTGGAAGACTAAACTGTCATACGTACCTCGTTGGATCACATATATTTTCTTTTGGGGTAAGTTGATATTATATTCTCCTTCGAATGCATTTGTCTTTTTACTTGATTATTTTCCTTGTGAAACAGATGAAACCAACAATGAGGGAAACAACTGTTGGTCGGTGGTGTGGTTTAGTGCTGCCAACCTTAAACATTTCCGTATTTACTTTGAAAGTGCTATATCAATTTGATACCGAGTTCGTTGATGTAATTCACCGGAACGTGGATGTTCAACAAAGAAATCCATGTGAGATGAATGTTTAGTTGCAACCCCCATTGCTTAGAGGGTCTACTATCAATGGAGACATTCCCTGGAAAACAGCTCTTGATATGTGGAAATATTAGCTAAACCCATGGGAAAGGATTGAACTGGTGTTCTGAATCCTCACCATTTTTTTTTTGGCTTCAATTAGGTCTGGTTGCTGCGGGAGCGCTCTTTACAAGAGCTTTTGAATTAAGACAAGCCAGCGCCGGAGCTTTCACACCTCAAGAACATTCTCCTCTAGTAGAAGATAGCACCCCAGCACCATCTGCCCCGGTTGACCCGACTATCCAAGTAGATGAAACCAACAGAGAGGGAGCTGTTCCTGAGAATGCCCTTTGCACTATATGCTTGGACGCACCGAAGGACAGTTTCTTTGACCCTTGTGGCCATCGTTGCACCTGTTACTCGTGCGGAATGAGGTGATTCTCATTGACCTTCCTTCTTTTCGTTTTCCTGCTTAGTATGTATACTGAAACTTCTGTAAATTGCATGCTCTGTAATTGCACTTCTCCTGTATATTCCAAGTATCTCTCATGTTGTGTACAAATCTGATTGAACAACTTCCACTTGTTAAGAGTGCATTTAGAGATCCATTTGTCCTCCTGAGGCAGTGCCAAGAGGGAGGGTTGAGTGTATGCTTCTGAATATTGGCATCGATCTCCTAAATCCTGTTCACCATTAGCCATTGATTTTTCATGACCTTTACTGGGTATTCTGTGCCGTACAGTCTGTTGTACGTAGCGGATTATGCAGTTTGCAATGTTCCCCCTTGAGGCTAATGTTGAGCGGTTGGTGACAATTGCAGAATACAAAGAGGCGATTCTAACAGGTGTCCAATATGTCGGCAAACCATCCGAACTGTGCGAAGAATTTATGATGCTTAGTTTTAGCAGGTGCTTATCACTTACTTTATATATGTCTGATGCGAAGTCTTTACTGGCAGGTGAAGATTGTGGTAAATTGAGGTTTTAGAGAACAAGGTGAGATATAGTGAGTTTGCTCGCCTGTGCATCCATGTGTATTTGGAGAAGGTGCTAGCCGTAAATCAAAGTACTGTACAGTCAGATGGTTGTTTTGATTGCCTTTGGGCCAACCCGGGGATCGTCCCGGGCATCGTAAACTCAAGCGGTGTGTTAGGAGCAGTATTATTTGTCTCCTTCACGAAATGAGCATTGTCCATGCAAATTTCAGTGCCTGTAGACGTGATCTTGGAAGATAATTTGATGTAGTTTCCATTGCTTATTCAAAGTAAGCTTAAACCCATAAATGCTGCGGAGGATGTTTTTCGGTTGATGAATGACAAAGAATCTCTTCATTTAGGACAGAAGTGCAACTATTCATCTTCCAAATTTTGTGTGGAAAGGGAAAATCTTCTACAGTAGTTTGTCTTCCATTGAGTGTTTTTTTCATTTTCTTAAGTCAATAATTCACATGGTATTCAAACAGATGATTTCTACAATGATTGGCTCGTCATTTAAGGATTAAGGAGAGCAAGGTTATTACATTGAATTTTTGATTGCACACTCTATAATTGCTTTGCACATTCTCCTGTGTAACTCGAGATTTTTTTAAGGTGGGTACACCCATTATGGCGCAATGCCTTAAAGCGCACCCTAGATTAAGCCCTTAAATGGTGTAATTCTCTACTAAAAATTGTTAGTGAATGAATATGGTAGTTCATCAAAGAACCATTGGCCATTTTGGGTATTGGTGACATGCTTGTAAGCTCACATCACATGTTAATTTGTTTCTCTAACAAGGTAATCATTCTTTTCTCTGCTTTGAAACACATGGACAATTCCCATTGATTACTGATAAGTTTTTCTACTGCTTCTTGGTTACTAATTTTTTTTTTTTTTTCATTGTTTTAAACACAATTGCAACTCCATTTCTTTTCATTTTGACACCTTGGGAGGGGAACTTTGTGCATGTGACTGCTGATTTTCAGTGTAGCCTATGAGCGCTTTTGAGTACTGTACTTCCAAAACTTTGTATCCCTACTATGGTCTCATATTTGTCAAAATCTGAATTTTTTTTGTGCATTTCTTCTTTTTCTACACATCTCTTCACAATCATGTATTTACTATTATCTACATAGCCTTCAAGTTACTCATAGCCCAATTTGTGGCGCTTTTGGGTGTATCCACCTTATGTTGTGTATAGTCAGGCACTGAAAGCTTACAAACTGCCTTTTAGAGGCATTCAATTTTTTTTCTACAATGTGGATTATAATTGCTATTTTTTTGTTAAGCATAATTATCTGTGCATTGTTATGCAATCCCTATCAAGCATATCCAAATTTCAGTTTCAGAAAAGCAAAATTTCATTTTTGGTGAATTTTTTAAGTCAATTTTTGTGGTATTACATAATGTTTTATTGAATACAATTGGTGATGAATTTTTCTTCATTCAATTGCATAAATACGTAGGGAAGATCCATATGTACATCTTTTATCTTAAGAAATATCCCCTTAACCCTTGAATGTTGACACGGACACCAAACGTCCTATAGATGACAGGGAATCATTGTAGTAGGACAAAAGTGCAATTATACATCTTTAGAATTTTGTTGCAAAAAGGGGAGGTCTTTTATAGTAGTTTGACTTTCAATGAGTGCTTTTGCTATTTTTTTAAGTTAATGATTCTCATGGTAATGAAAAGAGATGATTTTCAAGGTCACCCCCTCGTCCTTTAAGGGTTAAGTAATAAAAATATGATCCATGAAGAGTTCAATGAAAAATTGTCGTATGACCAAACTTTGAAGAAATGAATATCCCTATATTTTAACTTGATTTTGGCTTAGTTCCCATATTAAGTGAAAATGCCAAAATCAAGTTAAACTATAGGGATATCCATTTCTTCAAAGTTTGGTCATACGACAATTTTTCATTGAACTCTTCATGGATCATATTTTTATTACTCAAGGGGGTGTTTTTTAATATAAAGATGTGCATATGAATCTTCCCAATGTATCCATCCAATCAAATTAAAAAATTCATCACCAGTTGTATTTGATAAAATATTATATAATATTACAAAAATTGACTTTAAAAATTCACCAAAAATGAAATTTTGCTTTTTTGAAACTGAGATTTGTTATGTTTGATTGGGATAGGGTAAGAATTGAGTGATAATTATGTAAGACAATAAAAGCCTATTTTATTTTATATAATGTACAAATCTTTGAATGGCTCCAAAAGGTGGTTTGTGAGCTTTCAATATCTGACTATACAAATCTTATTGGAGAATTTTCACATGACTCACATGTGAAGTGCATTTGTCCCCAAGGCAATGCAATTATAGAGGTTTGACATAATTTATGTATGTACAATGGAATGCAATAATCTTACAACCTACCTATTTGAGCCATTCAAAGAAAAGCTCACAATGTAGCTTTTAATTGTTATATTTTTGGTCAATATAATTATCTTATGCAATCCCAAGCATACCCAATATTAGTTTCAAAAAATCAAATCTCTATTTTTGGTATTTTTTTTTACTTAATTTTCATCATTTTATATAATAATAATTCATTGACAAACATTGTTAATGAATTTTTTTAGTTTAATTGCTTAGATATATAGGAAACATCAAAATGCACATCTTTCATATTAAAAACACCCCTTTAAATAATAGAGACATGATCTATGAAGAGTTCAATGAAAAGTCTCATATGACCAAAGTTTTGAAGAAATGAATATTTCTATATTATATTATATTTTGGAAAAGTAATTGCACCATCATGCTCAAATGTTACAAAATTAGTTACCATGTGAGGATCAAATAACAAAATCCAATTACAATAAAGTTATATCTATTTTTCAAATATAGGACATTATCACACCAAACATTGAAATCTCTATTGAAGAAATTGAAAAGCTTTTTGAAGACGGCTCATTGAAGGAAAGATATGCATATGGATGTTTCCAACATATCTCCACAATCAAGTTCTTAAAACTCATAATCAATGTTTGTTTATGAATCATCATATAAAATCATAAAAATTTGTTTAAAAAATTCACCTAAAATGGAGATTTGGTTTTTTGAAACTAAAATTTGGTATGCTTGATTGGGATTGCATAAGGATGCAATGATAATTATGTTGACCAAAAATATAATAAAAATACAACAATTAAGAGTTAACTTGTGAGCTTTTCTTTGAATGGCTCAAATAGGCAAGTTGTAAGATTATTGTATCCCATTGTACATGTTCTAGACGTCCTGAGCAATGGTTAATCAACTCCAACAAAGTCAACAAACTTAACTACAACCTAACATTTATTCTAAGCTTATTGCACAACACGTATTTAATTAGACCTTCTCTTCATAGACATTTTGGATTATCTTGCACACTTCCTACACTATAGTAGAACCACCTATAGTCGACCACTTAAGCAATTCCGTGCATGTTTTGGAGCAATTTGAGGCAATGTAAATTTTTTGCTATGTAGAAAAATAGAAACATAGGGGTTGAATTGTTTTGGTAATTTTATGCCTTGAATTGAAATTACTACAAATTTTGGAAGCCAAAAGTTGGTTTGGACCCTGCATAGTCAATGGCTAGATTCTTTCAATATTGATCATTCAAGAACTACTTTCTCGCTCACTACTTCCTACTTTCTTACTCACTTCGGGACATGTGTCATGACCTTATTAGTCTCAACCTTGAAAAGAAAAGAAAAAAACATTCCAAGCTTAGTTGTAAATCTCTTCTAACCTTGGTTGGAAACAGCTACCCCCTACAAGTTGGGTATGGATTCTTGATTGGGAATGGATGATTCTACAATAGTACATATTACATTTTGTCTCTCTCTCTCCTTCAAATTATTCAACCTCTAACCTTTAATACCTAATGACCCAAGCAACCATTTTCTAGTCATTGCACCCTTTTTTTTAGCTACCCATTCTCAAAATTTGAATTTAAAAATTAATTAAAATTATTTATAAAAAAATAGACAACATTATGAGTCCAATGGCGGTAGTTTCATCAAGTTCCAAGCTAAACTCCAACTTAGGCAATTTTTTAAAGTTGAGTGGTGTAGTGTAGTTCAAAGCTCATTTGGAGGTGGAGGTGGGGAGCATGGATTGAAAAGTCAGACAACCAATGTAATTGTTGTCCACTGCAAAAAGGCCAAATCCATCTTGAAAAGGAAAAATCTAAGGAGATCAAGGAGAAGACAAGTGTTCCATTCTTGTTTTTCTTACAAACATTACTCTCATTTCAGTGACTATTGTGCATTGCAAGCTCTACCATGAATTGAAAAATGCTTGAAATGTTGTGAAATTTTAGATGGAAATTTTCAACTCTCTTGTCTTCAATTGAGTACAAAAATGTCATCATTGCAAAATATTTTTACTAAGATATGCTCCTTCAAAGTGCATTGCCCTATTTTTCCATTGACCCAAATTAAACTTAAAACTTAAAAATCTCCTAAATTGTGCAATCAAATAATCTAAAATTTTTTAGGTGCTCACTTTCAATGTGAACTTCAAGATCCTATGGTTACATTCTATCTAATCTCAAGAAAAAATGAGCAAACAAATTGCTCAAGTTGTTGGCAGTTTTGGCCCATTTTGAAAGTACACCATCCTTGGGTCATCAAGACACTCTCCCCTATAACCAAGGTAGTCACCAAAGTTGCTTCGATTATTGGACTAATAGATGCGTTCTTTGTTTCTACAATGAACAATGAAGTCATCCATTGACCACTTTTTGGCCTTAGCATCCTTCAAAGTTAGTCTTTTAAGTACCTAATTGTAACTTGCTTTTAAATCCAACTAATCAACATTTTATTAGCTCTTGAAGTTCCTCTCTATATGCACCTATTTTGAAACTGTGTATAAACAAAAAAATTGTATTTATTTTTTTAGAGATGCAATCACAATGCATATCTTCTATAAGTCATAATAAATTAAGAAATTTTGAAAAATTGAAATTACTTTGAATTTTTGAATAAAAAATGAAAAAAATTCATACCAAATATCAAATATGCTTAATAAGCCTGAAATTTTCTCCACAAGTGTATATTATAGTGAAAAATATTTTGGTGCAAAAACATTACTGTATAATTAGAAAATAAGAAAATTAGCACTCCAAGGTAGTGGTCCAAAGTTCAAATTGCAGTAAATATTCAAATTTTCAAATTTTCAAGTTGGAATAGAAACTAGACTTGATGATTTATTTCATGAGTAGCCAAAAAAATTATTAAAACATCATTTTGTTGTTTTAAATTCAAATCTAAATAATAGAACTGAAATTTTGTAAACATACTACACGAGACACTACATAGTGATCCATAGACAAGGTAGAATTGTTCACATACAAATTTGCTATCTAGATACCAGTGTTCGGGATAGTTTTTGAGTTTTACCGGCTAATTTCCTTCAATTCTCACATTGAACTAGTTTTTGAAGAAATGAGTCCAGTTATTTTTTTTACTGAAAATAGAAATTTTATATTTTTTTTCATCTGTTTTTTGTCAATGTTTTTAAATTGCAACTGATTTTTTCCCAAATTCCTCCGGCTAACTTTGCACTAGCTGCCGATTTTTTCCGATCATTGCTAGGTACTGTAAAGAAGCTATTTGTCAGCTTTCATATTTTTCAGAGATTGAAAAGTTTGAGAAAAGTCCTATGCAAAAAGAATGAAGACATTTTGACCAGAAGTGAATTCTCTATGATTTTTCAAAGGTGAAATGTTAAAGCGTGAGTAGACCCTTGTTGAAGTATGGGCAAACTCTTGTTAAAGCGTGGATTGATGTGTTTGCTTTCTAAGTGTATTTCCATTATGATAAAAGGTTGGTAAGATTGTGGTAATGGATAGGTCACTGATGCAAATGGGAGGGTTTCGGAATTCGGTGGATGATGGAAATAGGCAACATCACAAAGTTTAGAACATGTGGTTTATTAATAATTATCATGTGATTATTATTGTTTCATGGGTTTGCACGTTAATATACAATTTATTGCATCATTGCGATGCATTACTTTACAATTTATCGCATCGTTACGATGCATTACTTGCAATTGAAAGTAATGCATCGTAACAATGCAATAAATTGTAAAGTAATGCATTATGGGCTCAAGATCCTAACCTCACATACTAGCAACCATGCACCTATGTTATAGGTATTTATGTTATAAGTACCTTAAATGGTTGTAGGATATCCACTTGTACATATGCTCAAGGCGGGGCTCAAGGCTAATATAATCGCATTTCCATGCTCACATGCTAGCATCGTTGGTTTGGAGATGTACACGATATTATGAATCTCATAAAGTATTATGTGACATGATTGGGGGGAACCTACCTTAAGCCAATTTTTTGTAGCAATTTTAAAAATGTTCTCCAAAAATATTTTTAACCCCTCAATGCCTAAGGTCTTTTATTAGCTTCTTGGAATCTACTCTAAATTGAACAAAATGCCAACATTTTGATAAGTTTATTAATTTTATCCGAATTGTAACTATACAAATTCAACTAGATATATTAGAGATCACATGGGAAAAGAAAATACAACAATGTCACATATGAGGGTGCTTTGATTACAAGGGTGCTAAAATTGTGAAAGTGATTTGAAGTCCTTCAATCCTCTTTTCACATATCAAATCTAAAAAATTGGTCACCAAAAACATTTAATCCCTCACCACCCAAGGGGACCAAAAATGTCCTCACACAGTCTAGCAATCAAATCCAAAGTGCTGTAACTTTTGCCACCCAAAGTCCAAATTCAATAAAACTTGTTGTTAAAGTTGCGCATACTAGTCTATTTTTAGTGGTAAAATTTTCAAATCTATCCAAGATGTACTAAGTTTTTGAAAGCCATTTGAAGTTCACAGGTTCAATTCAAGTTCACCACACAGCATTGAGATGGCTGCAACTTTGGGGGCTTGTATCTTTTTCATCAAATGTTATTTTTCAATAAAATTTGTTTTATTTTGTTTCCCATAAAGTCTACTTATTGTGGTAAAATTTTCTTGTCAATCCAAGTTATTGAATACTTGGGAGCAATTCGAAGTTCTAAATTCAGACATTTTTGCATTATAGTGAACTTCGGCGGCTTATAACTTTTTTAGAAAGGGTTTGTTTTTTTGTTGGAAAAGTTGCGCATACTAGTCTAGTTATTGTGGTAAAATTTTCATATCAGTCCAAAAAGTTATGATTGACTGAGAAGCATTTTAGTAGAGGTAGGTTTAGCCATAGATGGGTTTTTTTAGTTATTTTTTTCACTATTTTTTGACATTTCAAAACAATTTTGCAAACGCAAAGAGTCAATTGAATGATTTTTTCTTCCACCAAAATGGTTGTCTTTTGGTTTTGAATCACTTTGTAGTTTAAATTTTTCTCATTTGAGTAGGTTTAGAAATCAAATTTCACCTCCAAATGTGTTTATAGGAAAATTTCAGAATCTTTCTTTAACACTATAACATTATAATCTTTCAATCTATACGGTCAAATGATCCCAAAACTGATTTGCACCCTCTAAAACATGCATGCTACAAGATTGTACGGTTGAGATTTTCATGTCTTATTCACATTTAGGCTTATAACACTTGAAAAGCAAGGTTGTTTTTTGACATGGTTAGGCCTTAGGCGTTGAGGGATTAAAAGGCATATCATGCATAACCCCAATCAATTTTTGGCTTCTCAAAATCTACTCTACAATTTATTTTAAATGAATTTTTAATGTGATTTTTTCTCTGAGATCTAATGTATTTGAGGCTTATTTGTAAGAATCCTCAATTCTAGAAAATCAAGATTTGCAATGGGCACCTTTGCACAAAATATTGAATAGAAAAATGATTATCAATCATTTCAATTTTTTATTTTTGATACTAAAGCTAGACTTCAAAAATAATTTTTGAAAGTATAAACTACTAAAAATAGCAACTTGGTCAGATTTTATTTAACTTCAAAGTATTGTCAACACCAGAATTCTACACATTGGGCATTTAGGGGTTAATGTATTGAGTTATTTTTGAAAATTTGAAGTCTTTTTTTGTAAATATTTCTAAAGTTAAAACTGCAAAGGAATCAATTATCATTTATGTCCTTTACACTTCTAAATTCATGAATTTTTTTCACACAATTCTTAAGAGAATTTCCATTCTTTCTTGAAAATAATTTAGTGCATCATTAGTAGCTTGTAAATATATCAAATTCTTATGGAAAATAACTTGAAAACAATAACTTTCAAAGAGTAAATAACATTCAAATCAATTGTCTATTAATCAAAATGAAGTTAAATGTGTAGTGTGTCTTGTATATGTACTAATGTAATTGTGATATTTTTGCAAAACACCCCATCACTAGATACTTGCCTAAAAATGTAGGCCCTTTGAATATGAAAGTCTAGTGTCAATTTTGGATAATTCTTCTTTTCAACACTTTAAAAATTAATAGTTTTTTTTATTATTCATGAGGGTTCCAAAAATTGCTTGCAAAGATATTTTGAAATCATTTTTGAAAGGACTACATCGGTCATAGTCAGCTCTCCTTATAATGTTAACTCTACAACAATGTGTGACAATACCTCTCCATCTCTCTAAAAGTGTCTCCTAGATGACATAAAATCCTCCTATATAAGACAAAAGTTCAAATATTCATCTTCCTAAAAATTTGTGTGAAAGGGCAGAAGTTGCACATTAGTTTGACCTCCAATGAGTGGTCTTAAATTTTTTTTAAGCAAATGATTCCCACAGCACCCAAAAGGATGTTTCTGATGGTAACCACTAATCAATATTTTTTTATGCATGATTTTTCACCACTTGGCTACAACCAAAAGATGTTGGGTTTTTTTTCTTAAAGCAAATTTTCATTTTGGGGGGCTAAAAAATGGCCATATTACTAGTCTACTTTAAGACCATTAGTCAAATTTTACCTAGATATTACCTAGGTTTCATATAGATATCACTAAGTATAACCCAAGTATTGATCAATCTTATTTTTTGGGCAGTTAGAGCATCTTTTTGAAAAAATAACTTGTAGGATTTATTTCTGAATTCAATTTTAACAATTTAAAAAAAAAAAAAGTTTCACAAAGTTAAGATTTCTTGCTAGAACAATCTCATCGTTGAAATTAATATATTTCAATTCTATCTTAGAGCTATTAATGATTTAATTTTTCCTTCGATCTTGAATCTACTTCTATTTAACAATTTTTTAATGAGTGAAAACTAAGTGTTTCTTTTTAAGTGTTTTTTTCCTAGATTCTCAACTCAATTCTTCATCATGTAAAATTAGAAATTTAAAATCATTAGAGCAAAAATTTTAAGTTAAAAAGGTTCAAAGCCAAAAAATGTAGTTGAGCAAGTTGAAGAAAAACTAGATTCCTTCACTTTAAATGCAAATATCTTGCAATCTATACGGTCAAAATTTCTGAAATTTCTTCCACACATTCTTCCACTAGTCTAGTACAAGGTCCTACGGTTAAATATGCAAAAAATAACATTAAATTTGTTTTTTTGCTCTTTGATCTAGAAATGGCAGTTTTGAGTGGTTTTTGATGGAAAAATGGCCTTGGGACTTTAGGGGTTAAAAGACAAACTTACTATTGTAGAAGATCTTCCCATTCTACACAATATTTGGAAGGTGAATAGTTGCACTTCTGTCCTACATCAAGAAAGTATGTCCCATTGAAACAATCATGTTTTAATGGTTTCAAAGTCTAATATTGAAAGTATATTGGTATTGTACAAAAGTCATACTGTAACAATATAGTTTCAATGGGAATGCATTGTTTCCATTGAAACTACATTGTTGCAGTATTGCTTTTGTACTCCAATAATACACTTTCAATATCAGACTGTAAAACCACTAAAATAGTATTGCAACAGTACTAAGGGCCTCTTTACATGTGTCGGTGGGTGGGAGGAGTCTACAAGGTTGAAATATAGAAAGCACTTTTATGCTCCTTCTACAATGTCACTAATATTTGGTGGAACTCTCTCTCCTACTTCCACGCTTGCCGATCATCGGTGGCACTGTTCTTGTCTTTTAGTTGCTTTCTTTACCCACCGGGCTCACATGTAAGCTGGCCCTAAGAGAGTCGGGGGTTAGTTCCCAATGTGAGTACATAAAGAGATTATTTGTCATTCATTGGCCGGAAAACATCCTCCGTATCGTTTATGGGCTAAAATTGGCTTGTGCGTTTGCCTTTCTTCCGTCCCCCCTTGTCCAATACAAACGTACAGGTCTACGTACGGGTGTGAAGTACAGACCGAGTCCTCCCGCATGTCCAGCGCGACGCACGCGATGCTCTTCGCACCCACTCCGTCTCTCCGAAATTGCATCCCAAGCTCCGTCGCCATCTTCCTAGAAAATTCTTCACAGAGCCTTTCGTCAAACTCAACTAAAATCTCACACGCAGCTCACCACTGCGAGTGTAACAACGCTGAGGATCAAACGTGTTCAATGGATGACTTCATTGTTCACTTTAGAAACGAAGAATGCATTTACTGATTCAATAATCGGAGCATTCGGGTGATTCCTCGTCTTGTTTTGTTGATGGGGGCCGCGTCCTTTCAGGGTTAAAGCCCACATTTGCTCGATTTGTTTTTGGTGTCCTCTGCGGAACTGGAAGAACGAAGAATTGGAGAGGAGAGACTTTTAGTGAGGAATCGAAGCTTGTTTGTTGAAGGGAACTGAATCGATCGATCGAGGACTTGAGGGAGGGAGCTAGCTAGCTGCTATGGCGACGAGCTTGCAGCAATTCGTAGCGGATACGAAAGACCAGCATCAGGGGAATGGCGCGGCGTTCGAGGTGGAGAAGAACTGCTTCCTGCAAGTGAACTTGGGAAGCCCGGGAGGGTCGGGCGGGGTGTTGAACCAGGTGCGTAGCGTTTGTTTTGTTTTGTTTTGTTTTTTCGCTATGGAGTTTTGCATATTGTTTTCTTCCATGGCTACAGTACAATATCCGGATGGCCAATTCCTGTTCAAATTTCTGTCCATTTTCAAGAAATTCTGTTTGAAATCTGGGCGAGGAATTACATTTGCCTCCTGAAATTTCGCTGCGGAGTATTTCTTTGTTAATTTCGTAGCTAGAGTAGAATTTTGGCCAATTTCTGACGAATTTCTAACCAGTTTCTGGCAATTTGGAAGAAATTTTGTTTGAAATTTTGGCGAGGATTACATTTCTTTCTAGAAATTTCCGTTTCAGGTAATTAGCGAGACGAGATTGTTGCAATCTCGTGATTCTTAGCCTTGGAAAGTGATATTGCAGGTGTGGATCAAGACGGGGTCGATGGTGGCGTACCAAGGGGAAGTGAAGTTCGAGCGCGAGGGGATGATGGATCATGGCTTCGGCAACATGATGAAGAAGGCGTTCACGAGCGAGGGCGCCACGCTGACGAAAGCTTCCACGAAGGGGCGCGCGCAGCTGTACCTGGCGGACACCAGCAAGCGCGTCACGGTGCTGTTCTTGCAAGGCGAGTCCATCGTCGTGAACGGCGACGACTTGCTGGCGTTCGAACCCACCGTGACGCACAAGATCACCATGATGAGGAAGCTCTCGTCCATCGTCTCCGGGGGCCTGTACAATGTCTCTCTTCAGGTCAGCAACGTCTCCCTGCAGCAGTTTCCCACAAAATTCTTGTCTCAACTCATTCTTCAACGTTATGAATGTCAGTTACAATGGATGATCCACATGAGGATGGTCAATCTTTTGTAGGGTTTGCTACAGAAAAAAATATGTCAAAACGAGTAAAGAATGTACCAAATACAGTTCGTCGCTTCAACGTAATTGAAAAATCTGAATGCAGTCAACCTGCTACTAACAAAAGAAAATTGGATTCATGAATTTCGATCCATGAAAGTTTGCTGACTAAACTTATGAGTTTTTTTCGTTGTTGATATCGCTGGTGCAGGGGAGGGGGTTTGTGGCCATTCTCTCGCACGGCCAGCCGCTGACGCTCATGGTGTCGCCGGGTTTCCCACCCGTGTTCACAGATCCGCAAGCCACTGTGGCGTGGTCCGGCGGCCTCGTTCCGGATTTCAAATCCGACGTCAGCTTGAAGACGTTCATCGGTCGCAGCAGCGGCGAGACGTTCCAGATGAAGTTCGATGGCGCCCGTGGACAGGGCTTCGTGGTTGTGCAGCCCCATGAAGAAGTGCCACCCCCGCCGGCAGGGACCTCGTAAGGAGGCCGCCGGGATGCCAATCAGTCTCGCCCTGCAAGTTTCTGTTTTCGATGGTCGTGGGATTCCAATGCACCAAACAATACGTTTGTATGCAAAAGTTGTAGAGGGTCAAGGTAAATTTTTATTTTTTGGTAGAGTTTTTTGGAATTGTTTCTTTTGAATAAACCCATTCATGGGAGTTTTAGTTGGGTTGAGTTGTTTTCATATACCGTACGTGTAGGTCAGTTTCTGCAATCAGTCTTTTGTCTAAATAGTTTACTTTTTAGCAGGTCGACAGTTTGGCAACTTGATTTGGATTTCTTGACTTTCAGACACTTTTCTTTTTTTAATTTTTAGACACTCCTAATTTTGGATTGATTTTTTCTATTCATGCGTAAATGTATTCTTTTTTCTAAATTTTCTCAAGAATAATTTTTGGATATCCAAATTAGCAACAGTGAATTTTTTTTCAGATTTTCAGAAATAGTTGTAGAAAATTTTAAAATTTCAGACACAATCTAAATTTTCCCTACTTATTTCCGAAATCGACCTACACGTACAATAGTGGGAGGGCTCTCACATCGTAGGAGGCTTGCTAGGGGGAGAGGGCTCCCACCCTCCCACTTTGTTAAGCATTAGACAGCTGGGAAGAAATTGTGCCACAGCGTGGGAGATGCATAGTCTTATAGTGCCTGGCACTGTAAGCGATGCCAAGAAGTGTAACGTGGGCCATTCTGCCGCATGTAAGGTAGGCACCCCCAAAATGGCACCTGACCTTAAAGCGCCATCTACAGGTTGTGTACATTTCCAAAATCAGTTATGTACCTATTTGGATGGAGCACTTTCAGAAACAAACTTTGACCCTTAATAACTTTTGCATACGATGTCCAAATGCCACGTTCTCTGGTGCGTTGGAACCTCCTTTCACTTGCCAACAAGAATATATGAAATTTTGACCAGTCTAATAGTAGTAACTAGGGTCAGTAGCAAAAAGTGGCGGTTTTGGGTGTACCCACCTTATGTGCAAGTTATGACTGAGGGTAGAGAACCCATTCAGGTGGCTTTTTAGACGCTTTGAGTTGTTTTCAATACTTGAATGTAATCTTTGGGCTGGTCTTGATCCCATACATGTTTTGACAGGATTTGGATGCTTTAAACATGTGTTATTTGGATACATCTGAATAAGTTTGGAATTATTAAAGTTAAGTAATTGGATTCCAATCGTGAATGTCATCTACCTTTGAACTATAATATTGCATCTACGTACAATGTATCTCATAAAATCATCTTTGAATATAAAAGATCCTAGAAGTTGGACTCATGTCTTTGCAAGTCATGTAGTAATTGGTTCATACTGACAAACAAACTCCTGGAATTAAAATCATTTACACTGAATATTGAAATTAGGTTGCCCCTGACTAATTTCTCGACATTCTACACTATATAAATATGTACTCTTACTGTAGGAGGATGTAGGAAATTAAGAACCATGTGTGTTACATGGGTTGGTGCAATGGTTCATTGCCCAAGTTTAGAGAGTCACATGTGCCTCCATGTGGACAAGCAATGACTAATGAGGTAATTTAATTCTCTGGGTAAAGCAACCTGATTGTTAAGGCAACCCAATTTCACTATTTGGTGTAGTGGAGATTAGGATGGAGTAGAATTACAGTGACAAGAGTTTCTGTGGATTGAAACTACTTCAAGTTCTAGAATTTCATCTTTATACTATGTAAATAAGGTAAGCATGCTCCGAAATTGAGTTTTCACGTCAAATTTCTTAGGGGTCCATATCACCTCACACCATTTATAAGATGACATGTGACACATTTTTACAAAATTGATTTAATTTATGCTGAATTTGACCTTCGTGTAGTGTTGTAACTTGTGGTGCTAAGATAGGTCAATCTCTATTTTTTTAGGCATGTAGGGAATTAATCCTTAAATAATCCCTAAGAGATTCTTGAGATTGGTTCTTTTTTGTCCTTTGATGACTTTAGGAGGGATTGTAGGATGGAGAAAAACATTTTTTTCATCCAATTTTTTGGAGGGAGTCATTGGAATGCATTGTCAACGAATAGTATTGCATACTCCTTCATTATGGGATTATTGACTTTTCTAAAGAAGAAGATGGATTGCTTGATCCACAAATCACCCTTGTAGTGTTATTTTGACCATTTCGTGCTATTTACTTTTGATGTGAGTTTTAGCTGTAAAAATGATATTTATTGGAATTCATGGTCAACTTATGAAATCAAGTTTATCAAGTTTAATTTTTGTTCCAATTGGAAAATTGGGAAAAATATTAAAATTCAATGTGTTACTATAATTTGAACTTTGGGTCCATAACCATGGTTTGCTGATTTTTAATTTTATAAGGACACAATAACTTTGTTTTATACCATAGTAATCTACAATATACCTATATTCTATTCCTATGGTTAAAATTTCAGGGTATTTTTTAGCATAATTTGCATTTGATATCAATTTTCTTTAGTGTTTCTTAAAAAATAATCTACAAAACAATCTCAATTTTTCAGATCCTTGTGAAAAAAATACAATTTATTTTTTGAAAAATAATTATTTAAAATTTAATTCATATTTAGTTGCAAAATGGCATTGAATAGAGAAAAGGATTGTAAGGCTTGAATTTGTAGGCAAAGGCCTATCTTTTAGGGGTTAAACAACATTCACTTGCCTAAAAGGCTGTGTAAAGGGGAATCAAAAATCTCCTTAAAGCAAGATATAGGTCTTGTTGCTTGCCAAAAGTTTATGTGGTTGGGACATGCAAAAGTGAATATTGAATAGTGCTTTGACTTTGCAACCTAAATTTAGTGCTTAGCAAGCCCTATTTTTTACTAATTAGAAGTGGGTTCAATTGGTTCAAACATTCCAAAAAAATGCAAATAACAATTTTTGTCATTGACTCTCTTAACCCCTAACTGCCCGATCGACCATATATGGTCGATCAAAAATTTTGAACTCCTTTTGCTGTGGGCAATTAAATTCGGCTGACCGTTTTTAAATTTTTTTCGGGCAGTTTTTAGGGTTAACTATTGAAAACTTTCATTTTTCACTGAAAAAGATACATATCTGATTATTGAGAAGTCTCCAAAGCCATACATGGCCATTAGTGGAAGAGTAAAGCTTGCTAATTTTACTTCATTTTCCAACTTTGAGCAATTTTATTTTATTTGAGATCTAAAAACTTGTACTTATCCATTTGCTTTGAAAATTGTCCCAATCGAAAGAGTAAAGTGATTTCAAGATTTTCACCATTGAAATTTTTCTAAAGAAAATATTGATTTGGAGTTATTTGTGATTTTTATATTTAAAAGAATTTGCATCTCAACAATTGCAAGGTGGATTGTGTGATGAGTTTAATAGCTTTTTGTATAAAATTAAGTTTTTTGAAAGTATACTTTAGTGTGCTAACACAATTATTAGTTGTTCATGTCACCTCTAATCTCAAAAAACTTTTATATGCAAATTTCAGTTCCATTGTGGGGATGTACATCATGCTGAAAATATAAAAGACAAACTTCTCTTGTTATAATCTCACAACTCCTATGCAATTTTGCGTTGAAAATTGGTATACATACTAATTAGCAAGCTCTTTAAACATCTATACGGTTAGATTTTGAAAAAAGAACAATTTGCTTTGTTGGGGCTAACTATAAGTCCATGCTCTTTTTTCATAAACAAAATGCACTTCGAAAGGCTTGGGCATTTAGGGGTTAAAACCAAGCTCAAGGGACTTAGCTTGTTGTTTAAGGATTAATTGCTATATAACTTTCTATCCCAAATTGTGTTGGTCAAGAATTTTGCACTTCCAATTTAAACAATCATGTGCCTATGAGGTCTTGAAGGATGAAAAAACATATTTTTTCATTAAATTCTTTATGTGGGAGGTATTTGAATACATATTTCAAGATTGCTATTGAAATATCATCTTATGATGGTATTTTTGACTTTTCTTCATAAAAAGATGATTGATCCACATGCTCGTCCACATGTCACCTTCTAATGCATTTTGACATCTTCAATTTGAACTTTGGACCAATTATCATGGAATGTTGATTTTCTAATTTTAGAACAACACAATAAATAATTTTTACACCATGATGTTCTAAACTACAAGAAAATTTCAGATTTTTTGAGAACATTTTGTATTTGATGTGAATTCTTTCTCAATTTACATTCAAAAATTCATAGTAATTTCACATTCATACAAAAATTTAAATCTTTAGGATATATAGAAGACATGTAATTACAGATGTAAAAAATAAAAACACAAACTTCCAATCATATATAGTTGCAAAATGGGAGTATATAGAGAGAGGAATTTTGAAGTTTGAAAATAAGTAGTCATAGGTCTTTCTTTTGAAGGTTAAGACTTTGCTTTTCAAAGAAGATCATCACAAGAAATCAAAGACACTTGACAAATTGAATTGTTTTTATTTTTTATTCAAAAATTCACAATAATTTCAATTTTTTACAAATTTAATAAAATTTAACCTTATAAAAGATGTATGATTACATCTTTGAAAAATAAATACAATTTTTTAATTCATATATAGCTATGGAATGGGAGCAAACAAAGAAAATAACTTTCATAACATTATGAAGCAATGATGGAGGAACCCTTTTGATCCCCTAAGTCTAAGGACTGTCTCAACATTCACATTATTCGCGTACTTGACAACCATTGTAGAATTAAAGGTTATAGCCTATCAAGTGTTGTGAATTAGCTTGAAGTCATACAAGAAGGGATATTGGTGGAGGGATCATTCTTCTATCTAGAAGAGGCCAAAAAGGGATTAAACATTATTGTGTTGAAGTTCAAAAAAATTGTTCACAAGCTTGTCCTTTCAAAATTAACCTTAAAATGCTTGGGATGCCAAAAAAATGATTTTTGAATGACATTTAGCATCTCTAGAAGAAGGAAGAAAATTTTTCATCCAATTTTTTAAAAAAGGACCTAATTGAGCACTTTTACAAGAAGTTGGTGTTAGGAATTCTCTCTTTGTAGTATTGCTAAATTTTTGAATAAACTAATTGAAAAGCCTTAGTTTATTTGAAAAATTGTTAAATATTGAAGGTTTTAGTTTCTATACTCTGATTTCATTTACTTGTTACACAAGGCCAACCAATTATGCAAATTGACATACCAATGCATTGAAATGTAGACAATGGCTTCTACTTCATGAAGTTTTTTCTTTCCTTAGTCAAGATGTAATTGAGTCTTAGAAAATATTTCTTCTTAGATGATGCAGTGATGAGTATATTTCAGCAATATATGGGATCTATATATGTCACTAAAATATTGACAATTTTAAAAAATAAAAAATTATAGTGTATGTATTGGAAAATTTTGGAGTAGAAGTTTTTATTCATTGTTGCTAAAAGCGAGGATTTTACATATACATAGATCTATCAACAATGACATCCCCTAGAATATACAAAGTAGAATGAAAACTACCAAGTCCACAATGTAGATTCAACATATGGCCCTTTATGGTTGTATCAATAAAATTTGTTCACTTAAAGGATTATCTTTCAGCAAATGCTATTTGGGTATATTCTCTTCAACATTGTATTTCTCAACACACAAAGTAATGTCATTAGTATTTTTGAATTTGAAACCTTCCTAAATATTATTTTATCTTTAATGATCTTTTAGACACGTGATTTCATCTCAATCTAAAAATTAAAATAAAAAATTCCACTCATAAATAGAAAAGAAATGGAAGATACTTAGTGAGAAACTTTCAAGTTTGACTTACACAATCCTAGACTCTGTCTTTTGGGGTAAAGATAAATTGACCCCCAACCAAGGATAAATGTTAAAAATTGCCGCCTATTTTATACCGCATTAGTTTTTGTTTTTCTTCACCTCTCACATGTAATTTGGAGTCTTTGATTACACATATGAATTCAAAGTTTCCAAAGTCTATCACGCATGGCAAATAAACAAAATTCCATTGCTTTTCCCGGGGTAAAACCCCAGGGAGAATGAGGGGGGCAATTCACCCTGGGCGTCCTCTTTGGGGGTTAAAATTTTGAAAAATTTCACCCTCGGGCGGACGGACGGACGGACTTGAATTTATCGTCGACGAACGAACTCACACCTTCATCAGAAACCACGGAGACTGCCGCATTCCACACTGACTCATGTCTGATGAGTGTCTCGCGCCTTTCCTTTTTCGTGTGCTTGTTTGCCGGAGCTTGACACAGACTTGCACGGAGAATTTGGATTTCACGGAACTGAGCGTTTTGTGTGTTCAAGGATAATCAGTCTCGTGTGCTCCGATGGCGTGATACCAGAGGCGTATAAAAATTCACACTTGCATTTCATTGAGACTTGTAGTATCTGGTTTGGGAGAAGGCGTTTCTCTTGCGTTTGGAGCTGCCATGGCCGGGAGTCCGGCGCCATGGCCGTCTACTTCACAGGTAAGGAAACACGAACTGCAAAATCTAAGTATGAGAACGTCGTTGTGAATTTAGAATAGATTATACATTTTTCTAGTTCTCATTTTGAACATGCAAGGTGATCTGATCATGTTTTCATTGCATCAGGTTTAGGTTTAATCAGATCACATTTTTAGTCAACCTGTTAGGATATTTACTGATGTTTCCAAATTTGGATTAGCACGCCGGTTTCAGAATCTTGCTCGAGTATTCGGGGTTTTAGATGTGTGTAAGGTGTGATAGTTTAGTGCTAGATCCGAATTACTTTCTGCGCATGAAACCGGAGTATTTCTGTTCTCACAATTTTTCAATTGCGTCTTTTTTGGATTCTGTTTTTAAAAATTCTGTTCTTATGCTGTAAGTACACGAGGGAAGATTAGAAAATCGTTGAAATCGATTAAATTGTTGCTGAATTAGTAAGCAGAGAACGAAAATATTTCGTTTTTCTGTAGCGAAGTCTCTGCGTTGCTCGTTGATTTTGATGTTGATTTTGAGTTGTCTTGCGCACTTGGCATGTTAATGAAGTTGACCAAGGTGAAGAAGGAGGTGGTAGCCATGGCAGAGGCGGAATTCAAGGATGTAAGAGTTGCCGTGTCGCCCTATCGCATCTGTCCCCTAGGAGCTCACATTGACCACCAGGTATGACTCCGTCCATTATGCAACTTGCTTTTTTGATTGCATTATATGATGAGAGCTACGAACTGTGAGCGTTAATGTATTTGAATTTTGCTGTGGAGCCCATTCTTGTTACCTAAAATTCAACCTTTTTTATTTTCTTGTTTTTAATTGTGTTTTTGATTGCCTTAGACTGGTTTTTTTTATAAATTTTCTTTTTAATGACTT
Organism: Antitrichia curtipendula; assembly: GCA_951230915.1. NCBI lineage: Eukaryota > Viridiplantae > Streptophyta > Bryopsida > Hypnales > Leucodontaceae > Antitrichia > Antitrichia curtipendula. Next base: position 2,608,248 of record OX579642.1, on the reverse strand, counting down.
TGATCTTAAGCGCAGAAAAACGTTACATACAGTTCAAATTTTATTGAACTAGAAATTGGAGAACGGAATAAAATTATTTTATTGCTATTTCCTGTAACCTTGAAGCCAATGTGGACGTTGGTTGGGTTTTAGGGTGGTTCAGTGACAGCCATGGCTATCAGTCAAGGTGTTCTGCTGGGATTCGTACCCTCTGGTACACGAGAGGTAATTACACCCTTAGTCTCATTTTCAGGTACTCGATTGCATTCTCATGCATTCGGTCTCATTCATCAGGTTGTGCATGGAAGCATAAGACCCACGATCCTGTGTTCCATTTATTTGTCTTGTCATGGAATTGGATCTTTTACTTTCTGTATGTTATATGTGTGAATGCATCTCTTGCCCTCTAATATCGCAAATTTTATAAGCAATTATATATTTTCTGAATGATGTAAGGCTCAGTTGGTGAACATGTTTGTGTAACAAGGCCTGACCGTGTGGGTGTGCGAATAACAGATGCACTTATTGTCAGGGCAATTTTCTGGAGAAGTCCGATTCAGGTGTGTGGAATTCTATGATCATCTGTTAGCATGCATGATCAGTAGAATGCTTTACTTAAGATTTGTGTGTTTGCCAATGTGAACCACTGTCCTGTGAAGTTTATACTATAACGATTGAATGTAAGTAACAACATTAACAGGCTTTTAAAAACGGGTCTTTGGTTGCAGTGTTGATAATGTTCCCCCTAGAAAGTATAATGATGGGACTCTTGACAAGAACATAGAGATCTCCTCTAAGGAAGAAGGCTTTTGGGGCAACTTTTCTCGTGGTGCGGTTCTTGCCCTTCAAAAGAAAGGATACAAATTACATCAGGTCTGACCAGTGCCTAATTACTAATATTTTGATAAAAATAATAATTTTGTTATTTACTAAATTTTAGATGTATCGTTTTCCTTAATATTCGTAAAGACTTCCTACGTATTTTGATATTTGTATTGGCAAAGAAAAAAATTCTGCTATTCATATCCAGAAGCCTTTTAATGTTGCTTCAATGTGTGGCTTTGCAATAGAAACCTTTTTGACCAATTATTAAACCTGTAATGGGCATTTACTACCCTGCCGATTGAAATCCTGTCATTCAGTTCGACAGGAAATATTACAAGTGAAGTGTTCTTTAGTAAGAAAAATTACTGATTACCACCAAAGTGTTCGTTACTAGAATCTTTAGGATCGTGTCGGGTTTAGGGTTTAGAGTTTGTGAGGAGTAAAGAACACTTGGTTTACTCTGTAGTAAATTGCTAGCCGTGGTCCTTACTCCTCTTAAACGTTTAGGGTCACTATCTCCTGGGTATGCTGCGGATCCGTCTTACCACTCTGGAGAGAAATAACGACATGTTTGAAGTTCTCTGTGAGATTCTTTGTTTACATGTCAATGTATCGGCATATGTGCAGGGGATAGTAGGTTTCATGGAAGGTTCTGAAGGGTTCGAAGGATGTGGTGTCAGCTCCTCAGCTGCGGTAAGTCCTTAGTTATTACTCATCTCCACACCGTAATTATCATGGTTTGCTTGCTTCCATCTGTTTGTGCTTTTTCTGTCGTCGTTTTGTACACTTGAATAAAATTATGTAATTGTAGTACGAAAAGAAGAAGGATCAAATGAGGCCGTGGCTTTATAATAATCGATATCAGTGATTTATGTATCTCAGGTTGGAGTTGCCTTCCTACTCGCACTAGAGCATGCTAACGGATTGAAGGTATCTGCATCGGAGAATATTGAGCTGGACAGGTTGTTGGTCATCTGCTGAAATAAAGAGCACGACACTTATCTCAACACTTATTCCTCATATCCAAACATGAAATTGACACTCGGTTTAGCAGCGAAGGGAATAAGTTAATTTACTAACGAAGAGTCACGTGTAGCAGATTAATTGAGAATGGGTATCTGGGTCTGAAGAATGGAATATTGGACCAGTCTGCAATCTTGTTGTCTCAGCGGCACTGTCTGACGGCTATTCATTGCAAGGTTCTTTGTTCTCCCCTATTGTTTTCACGTCCTTTTGATTTCCGGTGATTGCTCTTCTCTAGATTCCATAGTTGTTCAGTCGTGTCTCTTCTGCTTGAGGCTTTAGGGCTTCAAGTCAAATATTCTGTACGTAATAGAATTTTTTATAGTGCTTCCTTCCATCCACTGCCATGACAAAATTGGTAATCTTGCTGATGTTCATAGAGTCGGGAGCACGAGGCGATTAAACCACCATGGTATGGACAAAATGAAGGCAATTTCAAGATTCTTCTGGCTTTCTCTGGCTTACAGCATGCTCTTGCTAGCAAACCAGGATACAACTTACGAGTATCAGAGTGTCAAGAAGCTGCAACAATTTTGCTCAGGTACTTCATTGACATTGCAGAGTCGTACATAATCTTTAAAGAAGTATACGTGATTGATATGCTATATAATCTTACCTTCCGCCAACAGAGACCATGTCACATATAACTTTGGTTTCTGGCCGTTCACTACGTCAATTGTTTATCCTGTAGCATGCAAGTTCGTTACTTATACTATCAGTTCCATTAACTATGACTGAACTTCTCCATTGGAGTATATGAACCGAGATAAAGTCTTCTATAGGTAGATTTGGTTTCGTCTTTAACTGTTGCGCTCAAGTAACTCAAGTGTGTGTGTACTCCAGAGCTGCTGACAAAAATTCCAGTGATCCTCTCTTATGCAACGGTAAGGATCTCCAACAGTTCTGAGTTTTCTTGAAGAGCCTGAATGTAAGTTCCTGTATATATGTTTGTCACATTTATGTTTATGTAGACGTCGATTTTCTTGTCTTCTTTAGAAACGCACCTTTGTTTCTTCCTCCTATGTGAGAAGTACGAGGTTGCATATGACAGCAAGAAACCCCCTTGCATCTCAGATAGCTCAACGGTGAGAAATTTGTGCTGGACAGAGAACTCCTTTCTCGGGTTCAAATCTGCTAGTCAATACTGGACCAAAAGTGGAAAAAATTAGTGCAAAATATCCTTTATTGCATTTAATGATCTTTCATGTTTCCTATTGCAGTTGCTTCAGACGAGTATGAAGCTCATAAAGTAAGATCCTCAAGATCATTCCATAAGACCGGTTCATAGTGATCACAAGGTCGTGTGCCTTAAGTTTCACGCATTTGTTCAGTGTTTTATCCCACTTGAAATTCGCTTGTGATCTTGTCTCCTAGTATACACGATTTAGGAGCCTACTAAACAGTTGTATGCATCTGTACCATAGGGCTTGTTGGAAGGAGACCTTGCGAAAAGAGCTGAACACTTCTTTTCTGAGAATGATCGGGTGTTTGCAGGTGGGTTTGTTCTGTATTGTACATAGAAACGTTTGAAGTAAATCGCATTGCATTTGTTTATTTACGGATTCCAAGCGACATATTGGTAGCTCCTACGTGTGTTATTCATGTACTGTACAGTACTGTACATAAGATAGCGTACTGCGTTTCGGAGGCCATGTTGACGATGACTACTTTCCTACCTCTTGCACCTTGGTCGTTCACTAATGCTTTTCTTGTCTTGGGACAGGGATTGAAGCTTGGTCGTACGGAAACCTAGCTGAATTTGGTCGGTTGATGTCACAGTCAGGCTTGAGTTCTATTTATAATTATGAATGTGGTAAGTGATTACTTCATAGGTTACCTGCTGTGTCCAACACTAGTACATTAGCAACGACAATCGTAGTCGTCGATGATTGTTTAAGAAGTGCATGAGCATCTATGATGCATTTATCTTAATGCAGTTCAATAGCAATTGTATCTTTTTCAACTATCTTGTTTTAGATCATGCGCCACATCTAATAGTTGAGTGATTTTCTCGTTTCTCACATATATTCTTCAGAGATGGAGATGTTTATCGATAGTAATTGCATTTATACTTTAGATCTCTAATTGTGCCTTCATATATTTCAGGGTGCGAACCATTGGTGCAACTACGTGATATTCTTGCACAGGCTCCAGGAGTGTATGGTGCACGCTTTAGTGGAGCTGGCTTTCGGGGGTGTTGTGTGGCACTCGTTGCGGCAGGTTGAGTCCACTCCCTATCATTCCGACTTCTACTTATAATATGTGAACATGTAGGCGTCTTGCATGCATGATTTAATATTGAAGGGAGGAAGAAGTTTATCTACATTTGGTGCATTACACTATCTTAGGTGGGATAGCCATCTTAAGTCATGTTTTTGGCCATCCTGGATAACACGATCCTCTTTAGTCCCAGTTTTAAAATTCCAAATGTATATGGAGATTTTCTAACATTTTTGCTACAGATTCTGCAAGGGAAGCAGAAGAGTTTGTGCGTGCTAAGTACCTCCATGCTCAACCTGATCTTGCAAAGCAACTTGTCACCGCGACCTTCGTCTGTGATTCGGCTGACCACGCCCAAGTTTTATGATTCAAAATGGGCGAATTTTTTCCAGTACGTAGTCCACATCAGTAGAGCCAGTTTTGCCAATATTGAACATAATAGTGGTGATGTATTTCTTAATTTATAATGATCCATGTAGTGCTCAATCAACGATTCTCAAAAGCAAGACAACTGACATTACTGTCAAAATAACTTGGAATTTATGAGAACACTTCAAATTTACATTTCTATCATAATAAAGATGCCTCGTTGAGGAATCAGAATTATTTTTGTCTTGCTGCCTCTGAGTGCCCAATGTGCATATCAATGTCTCCCATTCTGAATTGTTTTGTACGGTAACATCACCTAATTGTGACCCCTTTCTAAAATCAATCTCTAAAGATTCTTTGCATAAAATGTACAAATCAAAACTTCATCACTTGAAGGTTTGAACATTTCACCTTCAATTAAAAATTAAAAAATAGGTTTTCAAAATTTAATTGTTTCTCCACCAATTTCATATAGACAAATTAATTCCCAAGTGGTATATAACAAGTTGATATTGCATTCCTTTATTAATTTTGGAACTAGGGGGTGTTGTAAATCCATTTATAGAGATTAGGTTAAAGAAAGATGTTTTGTTTTTTTCATTTATATGACAATTTTGTCTACAATAAGATTTAGTGATCTTGAGTATAATGTGGTCTAATCTATTAAATGTATAACCTATTCTAAAGTATTAGACTTTTAAAATATTAAACTCATTAAAGATATTTCCCAACTGATTGAATTTTAATTTTGCCTTCAAAAATATTTACTTGGAATGTTCTTTTAGATTTTCAAAGAATCGAAAGATATTATTTTCTTAAAGTTCAAAAATGCTTTGTTGGAACTTGCAATCTTTCAGTCTCCTATATTGCTTTCTCTAGCATATGGAAATACAATAGTTTAATTTTAATTATATATATATATATATATATGTATATTTTGTTTTGTTTTTGTTTTTGTTTTTGTTTTTTTTAAAATTAAATTAAAATTTAAAATCTATTACCATGAGTGATTATATACTTTCTTGCAATACGCTTACAAACTGACAAATGACCTAAAAGGCTTTAAAAATGCAAGTTCTTAGACTCTTTTAAGCTAAGATTCTAATTAAGTTGCTTTGTTTAACATATGATCTGGGATAGAATTTAAATTTGAATATCAATACATCAATATTCTATTTTATTTTATTTTTCTATGATTTTTAGTGATTTTATAAATTGATATGAAATGTTGAAAAAATAATGTGAAGCAAATTAACCCCTAAAGAACCAATGTCCCTTTGGGGGATAAATGAGATTTTGGGCATGTACCTACGGGCTGAAATTTTGTCTTGATTTTTTGAAACTTTTTTGGAAGATAGAAAGATTTATTAGTTTAGTGGGAATATAATTTTTTTTCAATCGGTGCCCGGTAACAAAAGTTATGCCCAAATAAGCTCAAAACAAGAGAGAGCGGGCAACAAAAACAATTTGCAAAAATTTTAGTTTAAAATTTTTAATTTTTTTTCTCATAGATTATAATTTTGTCTATTTGGTAAGATTTGATTCATTTCATTTGGATTTGTTATGAGGAAGTTATGGACAATCTTGTTTTTTGGGCAATTAGAGCATCTTCTCAAAAAAGCAACAACTTGTAGTATTCATTTCTGAATGCAATTTTTGCGATTTTTCAAAAAAAAAAGTTTTGCATGGTTTAGTTTGCTTGATAGAACAATCTCACCATTGGGATTAGTGCATTTTAATTCCATCTAAAAGATATCAATATATTAGATTTTCCTTCTATCTTGTATTTACTTCTAATTAACAATTTTTTTGAAGAATGAAAATTAGTTTTTTTTTAATTTCTTTTTGTTTCCTAGACTCTCAACTCAATTCTCTACTATAAATATTTAAAGCTCAAAACTTTGTAGTGCAAAAAATTTACGTTAAAAATGTTCAAAGTCAAAAAATCTAGTCCCGCAATGTTTGAAAAAACTTGTTTTTTTCACTTTAAATGCAGGTATCTTGCAATCTGTGCGGTCAAAAATTCTAAAAAAATTTCTACACATTTTCATTCTAGTTAGGTGTAAGATCCTATAGTTAGATGTGCAAGAAAAAAAATTTAATTTTCTTTTACTCTTTGCTATAGAAATGACAATTTTGAGTGTTTTTTGGCACAAAATAGGCCTTGGTCCTTTAGGGGTTAAAGAGTGCAACTTACTCAAATCAATTTCAAAAGTAATTCAACTCAAAGTTTTTGACATCCCGTCAATGATTTAAATAATATGTGATTCATTCTATAAAAAATTATTATTGTATTTATATAGCAACTTTGATAGAAAATTTATTATTGTACTTAGGTAGCAACTTCAATAGAAAATATCACTAAAAGTGGATGTCAAAATTTTATTTTTATTATTATTTTTTTAGTTTTAACTGAATTTTAAAAAGTTCAAAAATAATAAAACAAAAAATATTAATCATTTATGTTGCAAATTAAAATATCACATTATATACATAATTAAACAATTATATTTTATTTAGTTATCTAGCATCTAAGTATTGATTGTGCTTCATTAAAACATGCTTACTTTTGTTATATATACCATAATTATTCATCTGCAACTACAGTAAAATCTTACTACTTTGCGTCGCTCATTGAGATGGATCATCTTCCATGGTATAGCACATGCAATGCCTGAAAGTATTGCACATACCAATTCTTTTGGTACAATTTTTGTGTTGACAAAATCAAGTCCATGAGCTACATGTGCTATCTTTCAGACCATTTTTTTAGTTGGAGGAGCCATTTAAGACTTAATATTTTTGTACTTTTTGAAAATCTTAGGATTAAGTTTTGATATATAAAACTAATAATGAATTTTTTATTAAATTTAGTTTTAAATGAAAAATTTAATTTCTATATGATTGGCATTTATCTTTTGTATAGTTTGTAATTAAAAGATACATAGACAAACATCTTTAACATAAATAAATCTTCAATTTTGTTTGCAAAATATTTTTGAAACATTTAACTAAATGCTTGAATTTTATTACATTGTTCTACTTGATCTAATCAATTTAAAAATCTATGTAGTTAAAATTTAAAAACAAAATCTCTTTATGTAATAATTTATTTTGTAAATAAATTCCTTGTTCTAAAATGACCCAAAAAATGTGGTTTAAAAATGATTTATTCAAATGATCATATATTTAAAAACTGATATAGATCATGCAATAATCAACCAAAAAAACATTAGATACAAAAACTAAATGAAATTTGACAACAAAATTCCATACAATATATGTTTTAGTCAAAATTAGTTTAAAACTATAATGCCTAATTTAGACCTACTAGTGCTTTTGAGGTTTAAAAAAGATAATAAATGATATTTATTTTACAAAAAATAAACATTAATAAAAGGTTTTTTTCATGTGATAATTAATTTGTACATAAAAATCTAATATACATATACACACATATTTGCAAAAGTTGCATAGACTTTAACTTTCAAAAAATAACTTGGAAAGATAGCTTCAAGCACAACAATGATAGTACAAAAATGCGAGCATATGAGTTGAATATATATATATATATATATATATATATATATATATATATATAATAGACATCCTACAAGCATTGAAGGTGTTAATAACATAAACACTTATAATATAGGTATCTATAACATAGATAACCTATAATCATAGATTTTTTATAACATAGACACCTAAAATAGGTGTATAGACTCCTATGCTCTTGTGTTCATGATCCTAGGCTCACATCGTAGTAACCATGACTTCAAATATAATACTTGTACTTTATCCAAACATTGCATTTGTAATATCATCAATTTTAAATCTATAACCTTTTGCATGTAGTTCCTTTTCTTCTTAAAACTATAATGTTTTTTGAATATTTGACATGTGTGAAATAAGATGTATTTACATACTTGTAGTCATAAACTTTTTGGTACTCTAATAAGTGAATGCTTTTGAAGCCTTTGTGCACACTAATAACATCAAAGTACCTAAACTCTTCTCTATTTGATTATCAACTATCTAGTGAAAAGATGTGGCACACTTGGTTTCAATTAACACAACCCCATCCCACCCCCCTCACTGTAAATAAATGAGAGCCATTGATTTAAAAATAATAATTCCCCTCTCCCCCTCCAACACCATCGATCTTAAAAAATAAAAAATACGGATACAGATATAGATACAAGAACATTTTGAGATACAATATGAGATATGGTACAATATGGATATGGATACGGATACATACACAAATATATGGATATGAAATACATAAGCCATTAAACCATATTGTTTGCCCAAACAAGTTGGTCCAAAAAATACAAGTATAGTTGGAGGGGGTGGGGATTGAAATAAAAATTAATTACATTTTGAATGATGAGCACTCTGCCTCACTATCCGTTTGACTAATAATTGCCAATATGTGGTTCATGCCAACTGTAAAGTAAATACCGAAAAAATTAATTTAACTCAATAACAAACAACTAACTTCTAAATTTTTGGGATAGTTTAAAGATCTTATTTTTGAAAATTTTAATAGCAATTACTATGCAAGATTTATCGAACCTTGTATATGGATTTGTAAAAATTGTTTGTTGACTGTAAGAAATTGATCAATAGTGATAAGGATACAATTTCTAGTACTATTACTACAAAATGAACAATATACATCCATTTTTTATTTACAAATAATTTTCAAAAGTGTAATGGATATGATGACATTCATGAGATGTAGTTGCAATTTTGCACCGAGAATCCATGAACAAGCTTACAACACAGTCTGGGGAGATTTTTAGGTCAACTGGCTAAAATCCTACATTTTTTCAGATCAAACCATTGTTTGAAGCATTCTCTTGGCTAGGCCTTTAAAAAATAGAGAATATTCTTTGATTTTCTTTTAAATGATCGAGTTTTTTCAAAGATTTTGAAATCAATTAGGCAATTCTTGATTTTCAACCGGCTAACTTGTAACTAAATGCCGGTACTCCCCGTACATTGAGTTGCAATGTTTGTGCTAATGTACAACAACAATGGACTCGTGAAAAACGAACAGTGACAGTGTTAAGAGTTGCTAGAGGAATTGGTCAACCATTAGGGTTGTTGATGAAGCTCAATCTTCTTGTTTCCGATTTGAGGTTGTTTGATATTGCCGGAACACCGGGTGTTGCATGTGACATTAGTCATGCCAATACTCAAGTGAATTGACACTTCAATTTGACACATGAAATCTTTGATAAATCCGTTATCTCCAATTTTTTTGATAATTAATATAGACAAAATATTAATTTTAGACGTATTGGACACCTCTGAGTGCATATGAATTGCCAAAGCATTTTCAATACATTTGGAATAAGTCTTTTTGTTTTAAACTATACAAGAAAAAGATTATATAACTATTTAAACAATAATTTTATACATCGAAAGGCCCAAATGGCATGTTTTTCCTCTACAAGGATGCAACCTCATCATTATTCCATCGGGAATGCCATGCAAACCTAGAATGACCCACAATGAATTGTTTAATGTCAACACTAGCATTGTACAAAGCTTATGCACAAGTATTGCAAAGCATTGCACTAAAGCTTTAGTGAACATTATTAGCAATTCTGTAAATTCAATAGTCCCTATTGTAGCTGAAGTATTCAAAAAAGCTAGAACGTATGATCCTAAAAGGTTATTTGGTGTAACTACTCTTGATGTAGTTTGTGCTTTCTATGCCATTAACCCTAGACCGCCCAAGAGGACAAAAAGTGTCCTCACATAGTTTTAAGTTAAATTCAAAATACTGTAACTTTTGCATCCAATGTCCAAATTCAATAAAACTTGTTGGGAAAGTTGAGCCTTTTCTTCTAGTCTGTGTGGTAAAATTTTCAGATTAATCCAAGAGGTAATGATTTTCAAGAAGCCAATCAAAGTTCACAGGCTCAATTTGATTCACCAAAGTGCACTTCATGGCTGCAACTTTGGGGTCTTGTATCTCCTTCATCCAATGTTCGATTTCAATAAAATTTGTTGGGTTGTGTTTCCCTTGAATTCTAGTTATTGTGGTGAAATTTTCGTATCGATCCAAGTTGTTTTGAATGTTTGGGAGCAATTCAAAATTCAAAATTCCGCCATTTATGGACTATAGTGAACTTTGGCGGCTTGTATCTTCTTCATAAAATGTCCATTTTCAATAATTATTTTTGTAAAAGTTGCGCATACTAGTCTAGTTTGTGTGGGTAAATTTTCATATCAATCCAAGAATTTATGAATGAATGAAAAGCATTTTAGTAGAAGGAGGTTCAGCCCTAGATGTGTTTTTTGCAACTTTTCTTGCCTATTTTTGACATTTGCAAGCCATTTTGCAAACACATTGAGTCAATTGAATGATATTTTTTTCACCAATGTGTTTGTATCCTGGTTTGAATCACTTTGTAGTTTAAAGTTTTTTCATTTGATTAGGTTTAGAAATCAAATTTGGCCTCTAAATGTGTTTCTAGGAAAATTTCAGTATTCTTTTTCAACACTAAAACATTATAATCTTGCAATCTACACGGTCAAATGACTTCAAATTTGATCCATGACATCTGCAACATGTTTACTACATGATTGTACGGTTAAGATCTTTATTACTTAGTCACATTTAGATTTATAGCACTTCAAAAGCTAGGATGTTTTTTACCCAAAACGGCCATGGGCGGTCTAGGGTTAAAATGAAAGTTCTGGTAAAAGATACATCATTCAATTTAAGTACAGATTATAAAATATATCTTCTTGCATTATAAAATAATTTTGTATTAATGAAATCATATTTTATTATGAAAATCCAAAATTTTAAAAACATCAAATTATGTTATTAATATTAAAATTTAAAAAAAAATTCTATTAAAATTTGTTTGTTTTGTTCTAAATTATACTAAAATGCTCTCATGGTTGTTGAATGTAGAGGTAGATTTGCTTGCTGTTGGTGGACATCCAGGAATCACTATTGTCATCTTATTTTGGTTCATATTTATGAATTGATTTATATTGAATTTGAACTAAATAAAATCTAAAGTAGTTTTTAGGAGTGCAAAAATTATACATAACAAAAAGTCATTAAATGACCTTTAAACTATTATTTATTTATCTTTTCCAAAATATATTTTGGAGATTAAATCCAAAAACATACTTGTTGGACTTGAAAAGTGAGAAACTTCACAAGGTGGGAATACAAAGGATGACTTTAGCATAACTCAAATATTACAAATGAAAAGAATGATAGTCTATATACTAATAGAGAACAAATTCTTTAAAACTAAGAATGCATAATGTATCAACCCATGTAAAGGAGATACTTTGTAATGATCAATATAGTAAGTTTGTAGCCAATTGTAATAGATGTAGCCAATTGTCCTCAATTAATCTAAGACTTGCAAAATATCCTATCTTTTTTGGAGGTGCTTGTTGAAGAAAAGATGTGTGTATGCATGTTTTCCACATATCTATGCAATTGAATTAAAAAAATTCATCACCAATGTTTTTCAATCAATTATCATATAAAACCATGAATATCAAATGAAACAATTCACCAAAAATGAAGTTTTAATTTTTTGAAATTGAAATTTAGTATGCTTGACTAGAATTGCATAAAATTGAACATTAATCATGCAAAAAAAAAATGCAAATTGTATTAAGATAATAAAAATTCATTGAATGGCACAATATGCAGTTTGTAAGATTATTGAACCCTACTGTGCAGTGTTCCAATTCCTTTGAGGTACAAAAATCTAGAACAAGATAGGAGAATCTAATTCCAACAACATCCTGATTTCCAACCCCCCAAAGTCTCACACAGTTACACAAGTACATATTCAAGAGACTAGACACCAACTACCAAAACACCTGCACAAAAAAAAACTTTGAACAATCATAACTTTACCATACTATATTCAAATAATAAATAATCAGGTGCATTAAAATCCCCTTTGGTAACATTGGTAACAAATTGGTAACAAAGTTCCTCTCTGATCAATCGAATGGCTTTAGAAAAAACTCTTCCTTTAGAATGAGCACTTCTGAATCACCAAAACTGAAACGAAAAAATTTCATCCGGGGCATTGAGAGAATCGAACTCCCGGCCTCTCGCACCCAAAGCGAGAATCATACCACTAGACCAAATGCCCGCACCATTTGACCTCACAGTTTTCTTGAATCAATAAAACATATCACCACCGGATCTCTATGAAAACTTCAAAGTGTGAGAAAGTGGCGTGACTACAGCCCAGTCCCAGCTTCTACCAACGGTTAGGTTCAATTCTACTCAATTACTGACAACGAACTCAATTCCAAACCTTGATCTTCGTACCACTGGTTTGAAGCAGAGCAAGAGAGTGAATAATCATGTGAATACTACAAAACTCTTCGATTCAGAAAAAGTCTCATAACCATCGCCCGCAACAGCAGCACAATGCACGACCACAAGTACTGTACCCACTTACCTAGGAATATCTCGTCACCAAGTAAAATGAGCACACGCAGTCGAGAAATTCATACATAGTGATAAATTTCTTATCTCAAATCTATTGTACCGAGAGTGTTCTCTTCACATCTCTATACTGGTCTCCCAATGCAAGCCCACTCCTACATCCTGGTTAAAATGCTTAAATGACGCAAACAGTATCCTCTAAAATACAGATTAGAGAACATCTCTCTACATTGTCGTCGAGACGCTAGCTCTCACCGGGTTTCAATTTCCGCAATCTAAACCCTAAACCTTTAAATCGAACAATTGACAAAATTCTCCGGTGCAATCCCTTGAATAAGCTTGCAATGCCATCGGGATGATGAAATACCTGCTGCCTTTCCTCCTCGTCACCTGAAGAACGAAGCGATGATGAAGAGACCAGCGGCCGTGACGCCCGTGACAAAAAGCTCCTGCGCTCCCATGAACGCTCTCGGAATATACTGCCCCGCAAGTTCAAACGCATTCAAGATCCCCGTATAAGCCAGAGACGCAACCGCCACACAGCTAAACACTAACCCTAACGTCCGCAGCAAGCGTTTCCCATTCTTCAGCCTCATGCCGCTCTCCTCCCGTCTCCCCCCTCCTTCTTCGCCCTCCTCCTCCTCCTCATAGCTCACCGTCACCGCCGAAGGCTCAAACTCCTTCAGCTTGTTAAAAAGACGATAAATATACAAAAAGATCATGAACTGCAGCGGCTTCCACTCCGCCTGCCCTCCCACGACCGCAATCCACGCCGAAAACAGCACCGAAATCGCCAGATTAATCAAAACCTCTCGCTTCTCCACGGGCGCCTTCTTCGGACCCCAGGGAAACCAGGACCGTTTGTCCGCGTACTTAATCTCCTTCGACACCGCAAACTGGCCACCAAACGCCAACCCTTGCTTCCGGTTCGACAACTGCATCATCATAATCTTATCATAAGCTTTCTCCAGCCGCTCCACTGTCCCCTCATCCCCACGCTTCTCCGCGTCCTTACGCCTCCGAGTATACGCAGCCTTGATCACCTCGAACTTCTCCAAGGCGCTCACACCGAGTGTCAAGTAAGGACTCTCCGGAACAGAGCCTTCGCCTGATCCGGCAGAAGCTCCAGACGCACTGCTGCAACGGATGCGACATCTCCGAGGTGGCGAGGAGGAGGAGAGTCCTAAATTCCGAACACGAAGCGGAATGTGACGAGGAGATGCGAGCCTGAGAGATGAGAGCGGGAGAGAGGAGGGTGGGAGGGATGAGGAAGTTGAAGGAGGAGTTCGGGAGGAGAGAAGAGTGGCTTGGGAGGTGGAGAAGCAGCTGCAAGACGCCATAGCTGCGCCAATTGCTGCAATTGTGAAGAAAACTGATGAGAAAACAGAATTCGAGGAAGACGATGGAGTTATCCAAAGGGTTTATGGGATTTCATGGTCCTTTTCCAAGTCACGCTCTCTATGCTGGCTACTTCATCTCTTCCACGAGGTTGCAAGTACCCTGGATGATTTGTTGTATTACAATGATTTATCTTAGTAGTGCAGATTCATGAAAAGAATAAAAACTATAGAGACACTAATTTTGCAAGTGACACTAATTTTGCACCCACTGTAGTAAGATAAAGTTTGTGGCGTGACACTAATTTTACCAAAGATACATCGCAATAAATTAACTCATTCTAATAAAAAGAATGAGAACTATAATGATATTAATTTTGCAAGTGGCACTAGTTTCGCACCTTTACCGATACAATAAACCAATGTCTTGCGTGACAAACTTATTTATTGAAGTCAAATTGTTTTAAATTAGTTCATGATTTAAATTAGTACTAAATTAAATTGCAAAAAAATAAAAATTTGTAGTGGCACCAATTGTGTAGGTCAGACTAATTTTGCAACTTTGCTTCACTAGTAGGATGCTCATATATGGTCATGGAACTTGTAAATACCAAAGTCATGCTATTTTTAACTAGTGCAAGTTGAAAAATTAATGTATTTTAATAATTTTCATTATTCTTTAGTAATGTCATTGATTTTGTAGTGACACTCATTTTGCACTCCAAATTAATCAAATTAATAATTACAAGCCAATATCAATGTAATGTGTAAAGTTTTGAGAAATAATATAAATTTTTATTGAAGAAAATAGGTGACATTTTGACATCATGGCAAGACCCAATCACTTTAAGAAGAAAATTGAATAATTTAGAATATTTGAAAAAATATATATAAGTATAAATGTTGTACTTAGGCATGTCAAAAATACAATCAAAGATTGTCAAATGGCATAGGAAAAAATGCAATTTTTCATATAAAGCTTAAATGGATAGAGTAGTCTAAGTGAATTTTTTATTTCATCATTTGTAAACAATCATAGTCTCAATTTCCACTCATTTTGGAGACAAAAGTTGTTACTTTGTTGCTCCAATTATTTCTACATTTATTTTATTGCTATTTTGCATACAAAAAATTAAAAAATTTGAACGTTCAATTGAAAAGAATTTTTGATTTAAAGGTTGTTGTTGCTATATAAACAATTTATACTAGCAATTTTGATCAATTTCAATTATTATTGTACTACTAGATTATTGAAGAATTTATAAATATGTATAAAATTGAATATTTTCAAAGATCCTACATACATTTTTTAATTTTGGAACAAAGACAAAATATTAGCATAGCTTAGATATGTAATCTTAGATGTCTTCCATTCTCTTCCAATGAATGAATTGTTCTAATATTTTCTTTACTCATGATTTCTCTATATTGTTCCTTCAACAATGTCCTTCAACAATGTTCATGAATATGTGTTTTGTTGACTTTGGATTGAAAGAAAAATTATTACATCAACACAAGGAAGGAAATGGTGTATATTTTCTCTACATCTACAATGAAGGAAATGGTTTTAATAAATACCCCCAACCTATTTGACAAGGATTTGAGAATTTAAAATGTTGTACATCCTAGTACAAAGTAACCTCTAATATGACTAGATAACACCATGTACCATACTCCAGTCCTAAAAAGACCAATTTAGTTGATATGCATAGAATTTATTTTCATATTGTCGTCAAATTTTGCATAATTTGAATCTGCACCAAATTATCAAGTTTATGATTTATAAATATATTTAATAATAAGTACTGGCACTGTCAGTATTTGATAATTAAAAAAAAAGCGTTTAATGCAGTCTATGATAATTATTGGTACGAAAATCGTAAAACTTAAAGTTACATGTAATACCAGAGCAACACTAGAACGATTTTGACAGTCCACACTACGGTATCGACAATTTACTGTAAAGAAAGGCTCGCACAATACGTCATGTGCTTTATCTGCTCTCATGAAACATCCCTTGAGTTCGTGCTCAGGCGGTTTAATCGTCGTGACCTCCAAAGAAGATCATCCGCCTATTGCAAAAACATGAACGAAAAATCTTAGAACATGCGAGTTACAACAAATCAAAAGTTGTAAAATCTCGGTGTCCTGAAAGCTCTAACAACTCATCGCGCAGGTCTTACTTTTGTGGGGTCGAGCGACTGCCAGTAAAAGGAGGCAGTCACGCACCACAAGCATCTCTTGTGTAGATTCAACTGAGCCAGGCTTCCTGAGATCCCATGCCCAAATAGCAAGGTGTGACCCTCGTCTTCCATTTCTATCTGCCGAAGCACTTCATGACTGCAGATGTGAAGAAGGAAGTCAAGAACTGCAGGCCTGCAGAACCTCCGGGAAAGTACGAGATGACGTAGTACATCAGGGCCAGAACCTGCAAATGCACAGCCAGTTACTACAATTCAGAGGTGCAGCTGGACATTGCTCACGAGCTCAGAACTTGCGGTGAGACTAGAGCAAGTAATCTCTTTACCAATTGTGCAGATCTATAATGCTCTACATTCACATAACCTCAAAAGGAGCAAAATCTGTAGAGGAGGTAACTTGGAGAGTATTGTTGTATCCCACAATCATGTCCTTTAAAATTATGACGTCTTTCTTTTTAGACCCGTAATTGAACAAGTCTGAACAATATCCAACCATGTAGGTTATGTCCGATAACGTCAAAGTAGAGTCTTGTTATGGAAGACGCAATCAGTAGCCACTCTTCTGGTTTGGCATATAATTTCTCATAACGAGGCTCTACTTTCACAGTCCCTAGTCCATAAACAACATAAACGACATGCTTCCTCAACAAAAAATTTGGTAAATACATTCAGATCCCCAAATGTCCTAACTTTACCCAGTGACATTTATCGAACAGACTTATTGGGCTAGACCACCATTAGCTGAACATAAATGAGCGTGGAACTCAGTCATTACCTGGATGCCCGAGAAAAGCACTGAAAAGATGTAGCTATGAAGGACCATTGACGCATAAAGTGTTGCACACATACTTCCGAGAAAGCCAAGCGTGAAAGGCAGCCTCTGCATTATTCAAATGTATCGGATCAGTACAAAAGCATTGTTCCTGCCGAAACATGATATATGAACTACAAGAGAACACTTCTTCAACACCTCTAAATTGATATTGAAAAGAATCCATGAAACCTTGTTTTGCAAAGTTCAATTCAACCATTGAACCATCGTCTTCACACGAGAGAATGTCTGAAATTTAAAAGAACTACATTTCCACTGATTTGGCATGATTTTACTCTAAATAACTCTTAATTGACACAGTTCTCAAAAGGTTTTATGTCACTACTATTCAAGAATGCTATGAAAAACTCCTCAAAGACTGACTACAAGCTTATGTCTAGAATAGAATACATGAGACAAAACGTCAAGATGAAGGCTGGTTTCAAAGTGAGAGGGAAGTTAGTAATTTGTCAGCAATGCGCAAAGCCTTTCACAGTCTGCTGATACAGCAGTAAGTGTAGTCTGATTGCAAAGGTTTGAAAAAACATGGATTTCTTCCCCCCAAAAGTCCTACCTCAGTTGAGATCATATGAAGAGCTTGGGCCTTTGGGCCTTTGAGAGCGAAAAACGCGCCCATGATGAAAATGCACCCGAGCGTGAAACAAATGGCAAATTTTTGAGGCGCCACGATGATCATCGGTAGAAAGACCGTAAATGCCATCATGATGAAGAACACTCCGGAACCGATCATGACTGAGAAAGACACGATCGAATGCCGTGAAGGCACAAAGGTTGCAGCAGATGAAACGCTGGAAGGCAGCTCCCGCACTCCCTTTGTGACTCTGCTCAAAGTCCACAATCCAGATTTTCATCTACATATAAAGATTGGATAGGCAAGCAAGAAAGCATCGCTAATTAAGAGAACCTAAAAGCCAGTAACCAGAATCCATAAAATAATTCTCCAACATAATCCTTCTTTAAAGACCAAAGATTGATGGACCGAGGATTTAGGGATTTTAAATAACCATTTCGATTGACAGTACAATTTCAATAGGGGATTTTTTATAACACCAATCCCCAGTGAAGAACATTGCAATCTAAGAATAAAATAAAATAAAATAGGAAAAATACAAACCCCTACATGAACTCCTCAAACCTTCCTTTAAAATGTCAAATATAGCCTTCTTGGTCCTCAAAGAATCAACATCGTATCTGCCCCGTCAAACCAACTCAGCGAATTCATAACAATATGCAGACTCCAAACCGCAAATCAATAATACAACCACTTAACTTGTATCTAATTCTCTTCGACCTCGTCAAGGTGCGACATCAAATATCTCAAGAAATTAAAATAAAAAGTAGCTCTGCGTCCACTGACTCGAAAGCCCTCTTCACATATATCCAAATACATGTAAAAGGTTTATCCAACTAATTTAGTTACATTTACGTCGATTCAATTTGCTTGTAGAAATATAAGGTTACTGCACCAGAACTCGTAGCAGTAAAACAACACCCTGATTAAAGAACTACACTCCAATGTTGTCTCCGATTGACCACCACATTCTCATCAGTCCTACAAGCTTCTTACCAATCACGAGAAACGAACTCGAGGATCCTTCTTCACAGATATCCAAATATACGTAAACAGATTCTCTAACTTATCAAGCTACATTCACGACGATTCTGTTTGCTTCTGAAAATTTAGGGTTTCTAAAATCTGCACCAGAACTCGTAGCAGTAAAACACCACCCTGATCCAAGAACTATACTCCAATTTCGTCTCCCATTCTCATCAACTCTACAAGCTTATTATTATTCACGAGAAACGACCACGAGGAAGGTCACATACGAGCTAAACGCGCCGGCGAGTGTGCTCCCCGCCGAGGACAGGCCCGCCTCCAAGTCCGAGGCCGCGGCCGAGGCGACGCTGCTCAAGCTCCCATCCTCCGGCTCCTTGCTGGCGGCATACGAGTTCCAATCCGCCAGCAACGAGCCGCCCTCCTTCCCACCCTGCGCCTTGCTGCTCGGTCCTGCAAACCATCCTTGCATGTTGCCACTCCTTTCGCTTCTCCGATGCCCTCAACAAAAGCATCCACCGTGCACTGACACTCCCCACACTCCCCTTCAACAAAAGCTTAGTAAAAACGCAATCCAGGCACCGTTTCGAATCGCGCAAGCTGATACTTATCCGCTCGTGACTCCCTTAATGGCATCCACCATGAACACTCCTCCCGCTCAACGAAAGCTTAGTGTAAAGGCTCTCACGCACAGTTTTGAATCGCGCAAGCTGCTGCCCGATCGTGAAGACGATGACACGGATAGCATTGACACCAGGTGGCAATCAATGCTGCCTTGAGAAAGGGAGGATAGTGACAAGGGGAAGTAGGTGAGACTTGCAGAAACAGAATTAGGGTTACAGGAAGAGGCTAAAAGAGTTTGGCGGTACAGTCGGTGATTTCTAGCAGACTGTAAAGGGAATCTAATAACTTTCAATCCTGGTAAAGATTTGAAGATTACTAGCTAGGGTTTTTTGAGTGTAAAATATAAAATATTTAATTGATAAATATTCACACAAGTCTCTATTACTACTTGTACCTCTTCAAAAAAATTCATTTTAATTATAGGGTTTTTTAATTTTTTTTTTAAAAATTTTGCTACAAAAAATATAATTAAGATAATATTTACAAAATGAATTGAATTGTTTAATAGTTAATAGTGATAGACAATCCATAAAATTATATTTTAAAAATATGAGATTGCTATTTAAATGCAATTTAAAGGCTAATTAGCTCAAGATGATGTTTAACTATTTCACAATGAATTTGGTCCTTTATGGGTTAATTGTTTGTAGTAATTGCATCTTTATAAATTTAACACTAAAAGGTCTAGGGAATCAAAGTTTGGATTCAATATCCTATAAATGTAGGGCGAGGCACCTTTTTACCATTTTTTTTCTTAGAAAAAAAATTTGGCATATATTAAAAATAGAATTATTTTTTCAAATGTTTTTTTCTTATCATTTTATTTAATTTATTTTAAATAAAAATTTCTAAAATATTGACATCAATTTAAAAAAATCTTTTTCAACCAACTTCCACTACAAATATGATAATGTTTTTGTGAATATGATTTAGAAGGTGTATAGATTGACATATATACTAGTAACAAAAGTTTGTATTCATGTTGAACTAAATCCAATTATCATTGTTGCATTCCCTATTGGGATCATTATTGAACCTCCCTCATGTCTTACAAGCTAAAAAATGGTCATGTATTCTATGAGTATAGAAATGTAGTTGAACCTAATAAAGATTAGATGTAAAAATAACTTCTACTAAAAAATATATTTTAAATCATAGACTTATCAATCCAATGTTGTACATTTTGTCATATTTTAGTACATAATTCATATTCTAGGACTCAATTAAAGTATTGTAATATACAATCCTACAAAAACCTTTAAAGATTAATTCCTAACTTTCCAGTATTCATATTCTACAAGATGACTACAAAACTTCATGCCTATATTCCATCCAGGTACTTTTTTGTCCATCTTAAGCAATTCTAAAATTGTTAAAAGATGACCTTTTTTTTGACAAATTTGATGAATTTGACACAAATAATTATACATTTGTATGCAATTATAAACAAAAAATTGTACAAATCCATGAGGATGAATGAATTGAGATGTTAATCCCTTGCATACAATGTAAGATGAATGACTTTTAAGCTCCCTTGGAAAGAAAGAATGCACCTATTCATTTACTACTTACATCATTTTTTGTTGACTACCTTGTTGACAGATCTTGTTTTTTCAAGGTAAAATTTTCAATCAAATTTATCATTAGAGTTAAGCAAAAAGAAATATGAAGGTTGAAAAACAAAAATCAATTAATGCCACATTTCAGCTTTTGTTTATTTTTTACCTTTAAAGATTTATTCAAATGTATTAGAAAAAACATTGGAATAAAAAAATATTACGAATTTTTTTGAATCCATTTCTAGGTACATTGAGATCATTTTTGAGTCCCTCAATATTCATTTCAAGATCAAGTGGTGAATGATTTTTTGCTCCTCCCCCCCTCTTTCTCTTCCAAACCACTAGAAGAAAACGTGGTCTTGTAGCCCAAGCTCTTACATTATAGCCTTGTGCTCTAAGACCACCTTTCTACTAGTGAATACAAATAAATGCATACAAGAATTTTACTTTGAAGATTCATAACTAATACCACAAGGGGACAAAGCTACTAAAAAGGTTGATTAGATGCAACTCCCACTCTTCTTTCAATGAAAAAGTTAACCTTTAAAAGACGTTCACTTGCCTAGAAGACAACTCAAAGGGGAATAAAAAATCCCCTTGAAGTAGGGTATAGAGCTTATTGCTTGCCAAAAGTTCGTACAGTCAAGATATGCAAAGTGAATAATGAATATTGTAGTGCTTTGACTTTGAAGCAAAAATGCGGTGGTTGGCAAACCATATTTATTATAGAAGTAGGTCCACTAGGTTGAACATTCCAAATAACCACAATTTTTCTTTTTTGTGAACCATTCTCAAATCCAATTGAAGCCCAAGGGGCTAAGCTTGTCCTTTAAAGGTTTATAAAAATGTCACTTTGAAAGAAATAACATAACTTTAAGTGTTAAATTTACAAGGATGCAATTACTACAAACAATTAACCCATAAAGGACCAAATTCATTGTGAAATAGTTAAACATCATATTGAGCTAATTAGCCTTTAAATTGCATTTAAATAGCAATCTCATATTTTTTAAATATAAATTTATGGATTGTCTATCACTATTAACTATTAAACAATTCAATTCATTTTGTGAAAATTATCCTAATTATATTTTTTGTAGCAAATAGCAATAGAGATTGGTGTGAATATTTATCAATTAAGTATTTTACATTTTACACTCAAAACACCCTAACTACACTAAAAAGTATATTTAGTGTTGGATTGCATTTAGTGTAATTACTAGCCTACCCCACCCAACACAAAATTTGAACTTTGGAGTAATTAGTGTAGTGTTAGACTTGAATGAGCCGCCTTCGGCTTCTCAGATTTCAGATTTCAGATTTACCATAGAGTATATTTAGTGTTAGAAATTACATTTAATGTTACTTACTTTAGTAGGCTTAATGATATTTAGTGTCATGGTTTGTAAATAGTATTGCTAACACTAAATATAGTTTTTAGTGTAGTGATCTTCAAATCAAATGTTATTATCAAGCTGAATTCATCACTTTATGTAATTAATGCATTAGATTTTGATATAATTCCTGTGCGAAAGAATGTTTTTTTCTAACAATGTAGATTCTTTTCAAAATTTGAATGGAAAAATCAAATACTTTTGATATTTTCAAGTAAAATATGAAAATAAAAATGTACCTATTTTTCAATGAGAATAATTTGAAAGCTTTACCAATATTGAAAGTTATTAGATTCCCTTTACAGTCTACTAGAAATCACCGACTATACCGCCAAACCCTTTAGCCTTTTCCTGTAACCCTAAGAGCATTTGCAATGCAGCCCCTGTATATGGCCCGATATCAGTATAACTAACTTTTGAACTGTAAATAATTAGAACTTGAAAATTGTCTCATTGAAAGCGCATCTGAAAAAACTTGGTGAAGGTTCAAGAAAATTCAAAATTCAACATTGGACAAGTACTTCAAAAGCAAGGTAAAAAACTGAAATTATAGAGGTCTTAGCAAATCACGGTTACCAAAGCAACATTTGGCCATTGACCCCCCACATTTGGAGGGTCAATGGCCAAATGTTGCTTTGGTAACCGTGATTTGCTAAGACCTCTATAATTTCAAATTTTTACCTTGTTTTTGAAGTACTTGTCCAATGTTGAATTTTGAATTTTCTTGAACCTTCACCAAGTTTTTTCAGATGCGCTTCCAATGAGACAATTTTCAAGTTCTAATTATTTACAGTTCAAAAGTTAGTTATACCGATATCAGGCCATATACAGGGGCTGCATTGCAAATGCCCTAATTCTGTTTCTGCAAGTCTCACCTATCGTAGTCACCTTCCCCTTGTCAGTTGTCACTATCCTCCCTTTCTCCAGGCAGCATTGATTGCCACCTGGTGTCAATGCTATCAAGGGAGTCACGAGCAGATAAGTATCAGCTTGCGCGATTCGAAACGGTGCCTGGATTGCGTTTTTACTAAGCTTTTGTCGAAGGGGACTAGGGGAGTGTGGAGAGTGTCAGTGTGCATGGTGGATGCTTTTTGTTGAGGGCATTGGAGAAGCGAAAGGAGTGGCAACATGCAAGGATGGTTCGCAGGACCGAGCAGCAAGGCGCAGGGTGGGAAGGAGGGCGGCTCGTTGCTGGCGGATTGGAACTCGTCTGCTAAGTTTTTGAGGGGAATAGCATTTAGGGCTAGGGTTTAAGTTTCAACGTCAAAATTACACTTCAGGAGCTTTTCTTTAGTCTACGCGTCTCCTCAAAGATTCTGTGCTTTTTAGATTCCAGAATTTGGTGGGCGAAGTGGTTTCGCAGGAGCTCAGAACAGGTGCGGTCTTACAGACAGAGGATTTGGGGTTTTAGCTGATAGTAGAGCTTTTTTTGATTTGGGGTTTGTGATTACGGAACGGGGTCACGATGATAGCGCTGGGCTTGGAAAGCTCAGCGAACAAGATAGGCGTGGGAATCGTGGACGCCGATGGCAACATTCTTGCCAATCCTCGTCACACTTACATCACGCCTCCCGGGCACGGGTTTCTGCCACGGCACACGGCTGAGCATCACCACGCGCATGCACTGGGGCTTGTACATGATGCGCTGAAGGAGGCGAATCTAACTCCCACAGACATCGATTGTTTGTGCTATACCAAAGGCCCTGGCATGGGCGCGCCGTTGCAAGTCTCGGCCATTGTGGTGAGGGTGTTGGCACAACTTTGGGGGAAGCCGATTGTGGGCGTGAACCATTGCGTGGGGCACATTGAGATGGGGCGAGTCGTCACTGGAGCTAAGGATCCTGTGGTACTCTACGTTAGTGGCGGCAACACTCAGGTGCGTACTGATTAAAAAAAAAATTAGATGGAAGGACACTTTAAGCACTGATTGTAACTTAGTTCCTATTGATTCTTGTTAGCAATAGCAAGAGGATCCCAATGCACCAACGGATGTAATATTTGGGTACTTTATGCAATAGTTATAAGGCTCAATGTTGTATTGGTAGATTACTGAAAAGCGATGGAGTTTCTCATGTCAAGGTGGTGTGCGTTCTCAAGGTCTATATGTACTCACTGTGCAAGATTTTAGAGTGTTGCATTTAGCTATGTGTTGCTATTAGGCACCTCTATCTACCTTATCTTTGTGGTGTCTAATGCGAAGTGGAGTTTGGATGAGTTTTATTTGTTTTTGTCTATGATGAATGTGTATTAAGAGCCATCGTGGAATTGGAACATCTATTTTATGTCATAGTCATAGTCATAGGGTGAGCGAAGAAGCATAATTGTTAGTTTGGTTTGGGGGTCTGGACTGAGAACTTTTCTTTTCTTGCAGGTCATAGCTTATAGTGAAGGCAGGTACAGGATTTTTGGGGAGACAGTTGACATAGCAGTTGGAAACTGCTTGGATAGATTTGCCCGAGTTTTGAAGATTTCAAATGATCCCAGTCCTGGGTACAATATTGAGCAGGTTTAATCATGTTCATTACCACCGTACATGGCTCTTTCGTGGCTTTGCTGCTGTGCATATAATCCAGTGCAAGGTCCTCATGTAGTCATTTGGAATGGCATCTTTGCAGCTCGCTAAAAAGGGCAACAAGCTCGTAGAGCTACCGTATGTGGTGAAGGGGATGGATGTCTCTTTTAGTGGCCTCCTCAGCTTTGTTGAAGAGCTTGCAGTCCGTACCCTTCCTGCCAATGAAATCACTCCTGCGGACCTATGCTTCTCGTTGCAGGTTTAGCATCTCACTCATCTTCTATTTCGATTTTTTTTAATGTCACTCTCTTCTCTTCCTGTTCTCCTAGAGAATTGCAGATCTCACGAGGGAACTGTTACCGTTTGCTAGCTTTAAGTAGCCTTGTAATATCTTAGCCTTCTGAAGGACCAAAGATTCATCATTTTAAAATGACCAGTTTGGTTTATCCCACTGTGAACAGTATAATTCGAATAGGGTTAAATTTTATATCACTAGAATCAGAGGAGCATTGTATTTGTTGGTGAGATAATAAATGAAACTGAACAAAAGAAAGATTTATATGACTTACTCAAAAGACATGAAGGTCGAGTTTAGGGGTTAAAGCACTTGTGTTTTGTCGAGTTGGGTTGAGAATGTGACACTAATTCTCTAAGTCTGGTTGTCGTTGATTCGCTACAAGGTCTTGAGTTTATAGATGGATGGTGTAGTCCTACAGTCAGCCAGTAAAAATTGAACTTAGATTACACCGGAAAGGAAAGGAAAGGATAAGGAAGAGACTGACTCGGAAGAATTCAGCGATGACTCAGATGAAGATAGAAGGAGAAAATGAAGAAAAACACTTAAAATGATACCGAGGAGGATTTGAAGAAACTAAAAGAAAAACTCACACATGTCGACAGGAGGTGAGGAATTGAGGACAAGAGTGATACGCAGGAAATGCACCGCGAGGGACATTTTCCTCTGAACTTCTGACTACCCTGCTACTCCTCCTGGACCTTAATTTTGTGGCTCTTCTCCTCAGGAAACTGTGTTTGCGATGCTGGTGGAGATAACCGAGAGGGCGATGGCTCACTGCGGAACGGCAGACGTCTTGATTGTGGGCGGTGTTGGTTGCAACGTACGGTTGCAACAGATGATGCAAATTATGTGTGAAGAGCGTGGGGGTCATCTTTATGCAACCGATGAGCGCTACTGTATTGACAACGGAGCTATGATTGCGTACACTGGCCTGCTAGCGTGTGCCAAAGGGGATTACACACCCATGGAAGACACCACGGTGACGCAACGGTTCCGGACAGATGAAGTGCACGCTGTGTGGCGAGATACTGCACCGACATGACTCGCCTGGAAATCGGAATCATTCATAGGTATATATACTACATTCAAGGCCGAATTGAGTTACAGAATTAGAGGGTGAAGTCTGCCTGTGTGCCTCCATTGGTGCATTATGTCTTCATCTCATAGGACCACACCATTCAAGAGAGATTCACCAATTCTGTGTAATCAGCTTAGATTCATCAGTTCGCTGACAGATGGCTTGAAAGACAACATGGGAAGCACAGTAGGTTTCACTGATGAAACTCAAGTATCCCTATTCCCTTTGCACAAAAGATGACGGGTTTAGGTTGCAAATTCGTTCTCCATGCAAATTTCTTCATCGCCAGGCCTTGATGAAACACGTGGAGGAGGTTGCATCCCCCGTTTGTTGAGATGAGATAATGGGGAATGGCAGGAGAGTAGGTGAATGTGGTTCCCTCTAATATCTTCTTAAAGATTCTGTGCTTTTTGTGAAAGCACTGTTGAAGCTCGACACAGTTGTCTGCAAAGCACAAGCTAAGGTAGGACCACCCATACCTAATCACTTAAGGATCTGTAGAGAAAATGGTGAACTATTTAGTGCAATGGAATTTTTTCCCATGTAGGAAGATAGAAAATATTGTGATTGTAGAATTTTCAGAATTTTATTTGCAAAACTGAAATTTCTGTGAATTTTAGAAGGCAAAAAGTGTTCTGAACTAATACCCAATATGTAGAGTCTTGCAATTCCGATCATAGAAGAGACTACTTCCTACTCATGTATACAAATTTCAAACTAACACGTGGCATTTAGCAATTGCTCCTCGCAGCCTTGGGTATCGTGCATGTCATTAAATCTAGCGATTCTCAAAAAAATCTGCCTGGTCGGAATTAGCTTACCTCTACAGGTTGGAAATCCATCCTTGGTTGGTAATGGGTGGTCCGACCTTAGGGCTGTTTGACTTTGTGATTCTTGCTCTTCAATTTTTAGGCTTGTTATCAAATCGAGCCATAATGCGATTCTTCTTTCTTCAACCTACTAGACCCTTGAGCAATTTACCCATTTTAGTTCTGGAACGCTGGGCTGGTCACCATGGAAATCATCATTTTGGGGTATTGTGTGAATCGTTTACCTTAAAAAAAACAAGAGCACTCACTGGAGGTCAAACTATTGTGCAAGACCTCCCTTTTCCACACAAATTTTCAAAGATTAATATTGCACTTTTGTCTCACAAAAAAAGATCCATTGGACTCTTTTAGGTTGTGTTGTTACAAGGTTAATATGGGAACTATAGAGATTAGGATACTATTTAGCAATGGATTGCAAGTTTTTATTATGTATTTGACTTCATCTTCCAATAAACACATATGATGTAGTATTGGATGAGCTTGTAGGTCATGTTCTATTGCGGACTTGATCGAGTTTTTTTTTCATTTTTTATGAAGTGCCAAAGTGCCAATATAAAATACTATAGTGGTGCTCCAAATTGGATAGAAAATATCACATTAGCACATATCACATGTCCATAATATTATTTTCATCCACAATTTGGCAATTTCATCTAAGACTTCATGATTTGTTGCCAATTTTTAATTCAAAGTTTTTGAGTAAAATATTTACAATTTGTTGCCATTTTTTAGCCAAATTATTATTTTTCTAGTGCAGTGAGCACTAGTAAGCCAAAAAGAAAAGCCCTAATTTGATCTAGAGACCTTGTGCAAACAAATCCTATCCATTATATGTAGCCACCTAAGTCTTTCCTCTAGTTCAAGTTCCAACCAACTATGATCTATATTTATTGATTATTTTTTGTAAAGAAAATTTTCATTTTGGCACTAAAAAGAACACCCCAAAACCCCAATTTGATCTAGAGACCTTGTGCACACAAACATGATCCATCATATGTGGCCACCCAAGTCTTCCTTCTCGTTCATATTCCAACCAACTGTGATTTGTATTTATTGGCTATTTTTTGTAAAGGAAATCTTCATTTTGGACGGTCAAAATAGCCAAATTATTGCTATATATTTCGAGACCGCTAACTAAATTTTTACTTGGGTATCACCTAATTTTCAAATAGATATCACCAAGTATCACTTGAGTATCACATGAGTATCACATGAGTATCACATGAGTATCACATGAGAATCACATGAGAATTTTGAAGCGAAACAACAGGCTCCTTCTCCAAAATGAAAAACAAAATGAAAAAAAATAGAAATAAAAAAATGCCCCCAACAATACGGCTGCAGGGACAGCTAGGGCGAGATTCATGCCCTGCTATTTCTGTCCAGGATCTGGATGAGGAATCTGATGGATGAGGAATCCGATGAATGAGGATCTGACTGATGGATGAGGAATCTTAACTGGCTGGCTACCAGTTAAGCTGTACCAACTGGAATCTGGATTAATCCACTGCAACCTCATCCAATTAGCTTTAACTTTTTCTTTTTATATCAATACCTTCATATCTCTTTTAGTGAGAACAGTGCTTTATTTTTTATTTATTTTTTATCCATTGTTTCAATGATGATGTGGCCTTTCCTTTCAAGAAGCTTCCAAGGTAGGTGGCTCTGAAAGCAACCTCTAACACGGAGGTACATTTTACTTTCTTCAATGTACCAACATTGTACATTTCAGGAGGGGTCACTTTTAGAAAACTATTGCATTTTTCAACTTCAAGAATTTGTAACTAATTCCACAAAGGTCCAAAAAATATGAAATGGCTTGGATTAGTTGCCAATTCCATTTTTCTTCCTAGTAAAATTTACTAAAAATTGTTCCAAGGAATTTAGCTTCCCCCAAAATGCAATCAGCTCTTAAAAGGGTTACTTTAAGAGCTTCCTACTTTAATTTAAATTGGCTCCTTCATTTGGGGCCAATTTCAAATACACAATTTTGAGTATGTAAATTTTTGTACACAATTTCTGTGTATGTTGACTTTGTACGACAAATGAAATGAGGTTTTGGAAATATATTAATTGTGGCAATGGGGTGTAAAGTCATGATTACAGTCTGATGTTTTTAAAACACATTTACCCACTTTTGGGAATTGGGAAAAAAAATGGTTTCAATTTGAAAACATCGAAAAAAACCCGGAGAAGATTTCTATGTTGAGTACAAAAGTATAGAAAACGTTGGACTTGGTACTTGAAAAAGTGGTTGATAAGTAAAGGAAAATTGCTGGCAAAATTCCAAAAAGAAATCCTGAATGCTGGTGAGAAGGTAAACAATTTGGATGCAACCAACAAGAGAGTCCGAGAAGTGTGAAAAGGATAGTTCCCATGTTTTTTATTGCTGCAATTTCAAATGCATTTTTTTCCATGGAAATGACCCCTACAGGACCTATTTTTCTGTTTTGTGGACGATTGAAAATTTGGCTAAGGTGGGTACCCCAAGCATTGCCACTTTTTGCTATTGTGCATATTTTTATTATTATTTTTAGATTAATCATAAATTCATATTTTATTGTTGGGAAGTGAAAGAAGGTTCTAATGCATCAAAGACCACAACATTTGGATACAGTATGCAAAAATTATGAAGGGTTAAAGTTTTTTTCTTGTAGATGTTTGGAAATCATTTCTTCCACATAGCTACATATTGATTTTGGAGATGTACACAGAGTGATGCCAGTTTTAGACAAAGTGTGGTTTAGGAGGTGGATGCCCACCTCAGGTTTCCATAAAGTGAATTTAAATGGATCAGTTCAATTTTTTGACAAAAGGTGTGGATATGTGATCCCTTTGTGGGAAAAAAGAAATTAATTTTTGATTAGGTGCCTAGATCAAATCTTAAGATGCATGAAAAAATTTAGACCATTTGAGCAACTTTAGACAACTTGTGCTAAAATCATAGTCTTCTTTTGAAATTTGACAGTTATGCAACTAATATGATGTACAATGCAATTGTCCAAAAAAACTTTATTTTGTATAAAAATTCCACTTTGGGAGGAAGTAAACTTTGCTAAACCTATCAAGTTGGATAAATTTTTTTCATTTTTTAAACTTCAAACATTATAATGTTGCAATCTACGAAGTCAAAGTTCTTGAAAATTTTCTATGTATTCTAGATGTTTGGCTTTATATTATTACTATGTTGAATTTTAAGAAAATTAATGTTCTCAATGTACAAGATAATTAGAATGGTTAGTGCATTGATGATTTCCTTGACCTCCTTGTATTACACAATGATTTAGAATGAGGTAGAACCTTTAATATTTGTTTGTGAAATTTTTCATGCATATACCTAGCAAGATGCAGTATTTAATTGTGTAATCGCAAATTTGAGTAGAACAAAAGTTTCACTCCATGAGGGCTCAAAGTTTGTTGATCATATCTAGTAGGTTTTAACCCCTAAAACCCCGAGGGTGTTTTCTGCCAAAAAACACTCAAAACTACCACTTCTGCTGTATTCACTTAAGGAAACCATTTTTTTTTGTTTTTTTTGGGAATTTAACAGTAGGATCTTGTACTTAACTTGTCTGAGATCATGTAGTAAAAATTTCATCAAATTTGACCGTACGGATTGAAAGATCAAAGTTGAACAAAAAGTTTTTTTTCAAGAAGATGCTTAAATTGCTCGAAAAACTAAGATTGTCCATAACATTCTCATTCCTAGTCCAAATAGAATGAATCAAAGCTTCATGTATAGGTAAGAACATAATATTTTAGGAAAAAAATTCAGAAAAAATTATTTTGACTTTTTGTAATTTTTTTGGGGCTGCCCGCCAATCTCCATTTCTTGCTCATTGTGCCATAACATTTTCATCCGACATCCGATTGAAACAAAAATTATATATCCACAAAGCTCTTGCAAAGCTACACAACCTCAAAAAATCTCAAAAAATTTCACTTCAAATTGAGACAATAGGAACCTACCCGGACCCAAATTGTCCCCCAAGGGGACAAGTGAGGTTTTAGGGATTAAAAAAACTTCTTTTTTGACTTTAAATGTTATAATTTTACAACTCATTTAGTCAAATGAATTGAAATTTTTTCCCACTTTATTATAATGGTCTAATATAATTTTTTATGATTGAATTTAAGAAATAAAATATTAAAATTTTATTTTTAATAATACATCAAAAAATGACATTCTTTCACAATTTAAAAAAAATGGCTTTTTAATACCTTATCCTTTGATGTGGAAACCTTACTTAACGTAGAGGGTCTATTGACTAAGTTTATATTAGCTAATTGTCTTTTGAAGGAAGCTATATTCCTTGAAATATTTTTTCTACAATTTTTTCTATAAATAGATTTTTGAATTTGAAATGTCATAGGGTTTTGACACCTCTAGTTAGTAGTCCAATTTTGGACAATGAATAGAGATGTTTTAGAGGCTTTTTTTTATCACATAACTCCCCATTTATCCAAATCAGTGCTTGACTTTCAAAACACCACACTTTCTATATGATGAATTTAATGAAATTGAGGTAAATAATATATATTATTAAAAAATATAAGAAAAAATATGCAAAAATTCAAAAAAAAGATTCAAGTACCTAAGGTTAATAGAGGTATGTAAACCTTTGGTACATTCCAAAACTCTAATATATAATTCTATGTTAGAGGAAGCCTTTAGCAGCTCCTACCTTAACCCCTAAAGCCCTAAACTCTGTTTTTTGACAATATAACGATTTTGGGAAGCTCACTATGAATGGAATTTTTATTTTTTTTCTTAAGATTTTTTCAAACAAAATGTGCATGAAGAGTATCTTTCAGGCCTAATAATTTTTATAACTTTTGACTACATGGTTCAAGAGTTCTTTTATGATATGTAGTTTTCAACAAAGTGTAGGCAATGCGGGCAACAAACAACCTTTTCTTTAAATCATTTAAAAAAAAAAAAAAATTTGAAATTGGTTTTCTAGATTAATAAATACGTTAAAAGCTTTAAATCATTCCATTTTGATTAATTGAGATGAAAGTTACGAGGAATTTTAATTGTGGGTAGTTTGTAGGTAGTTATGGAATTTCAACTCTAAGATAAACTTTGAAGTCCTTTATTTAATTCAATTTCAGTATTTTTGGAAAATAATTAAATCATAGGATGCAGATTTTTTATTGCAACATTACAACCATTGGGATTAGCATTTTCCAATTCCTTAAAAAAATGATCAACAATTTAGTATTTTGAAGCATTCTCTACATCTTTCTACTCACTATTTTTATCCTATATGTTGTACAATTTCAAATGATCTGAAATTTATTAAGTATATAGCTAAGTTGCCATGAAAAATGAATTCAAAGAATCACTACCATTTTGGACATTTTTTCATACAAATGTGACCCTGTGAAGTGCACCTGCCTGTTTTTTCACATGCCCCTAAAAAAGGATTTTTGCCACTTCAAATGCTAATATTTTGCAATTTATCTACATGGTGGAAATTTCTGAAATTTTTTCGACATCTTCTCATACCAGTGTACTACAAGATCTTATGGATATAGTTTGGTACTTATACTATAAATGGCAATCTTGGAGTGCTTTAGGTGAAAACATAGTCAAAAACCTTTAGGGGATAACCCTTAAATGATGTTGAAGCCAAAAAGTGACCGATGGATGACTTGACTGTTCACTCTGGAAACAAAGAATGCACCTATTGATCCAATAATCCAAGCATTTTGGTGGCTACCTTGGTCACCAGGGCCCCGTGTCCTTTAATCCTTAAATGTTGAGGAATACATTTGGTGACTGATGGATGACATAGAATCAACTCACTAGGATAGAAGTTTTGTTGTTAAAAAAGAGGAGGTTTTCTTTAGTTCTTTGACTTCCAATGAGTGCTTTCGCTATTTCTTAGGCCAGTGATTCACACGGTAATGAAAAGGGATGATTTCCAAAGTCACACCCTTCGTCGTCCTTTTAAGGGTTAAGGATTAAATTTTTTTCTTTTTCACTCATAGCCTAACAAAGATTTGGGGACCCATTTGGTCAAGGTTCAAAAATTCCCACTAATCCCATATCCTCTCCTTGTGTTTCATGAATCTTCTCTTTTGTCGTTATCGGTAACTCTTCCCCATCCGAAGTGCCACTTTCCCAACCGCGACCAAATGTTTGAATGATTGTTGGAAGGCCCAGAGCCTCTTCCCCAATTCAGAACTCCTGTTGACTCTGTCACCCAGTGCTCTCGAACTCCGACTTGACTGGCGACCACCATGACCAGGAAGGCAGGTCGGAACCCGAAAGCCTTTTTTGTCCCCTGCTGCAATTTCACAGTTCTCGCTTTCTCATCTCGCAGTTTTTCAGATTTTGGCCAAGCCTCTCCCACAACGCAGTCGCAAAGAATTTTTGGTCAGATTTTGACGAAATTGGGCATGGTTTTGGAAGTCTTGCAATTGGTTGCTCCCCTGTACTAATCTCATCTCGAAGTTCTCAGTTCTTTCAAGCCTCCCCAGTTCTACGCAATTTTGGTCAGATTTTGCGAAATTGGGGCATGCTTTGAAGTCTTGGTTTTTCTCCCTGTACGTACTGATCTCATCTCGTAATTCTCAGATTTTTTCAAGCCTGCCCATAACGCAATCGCAAAGAAATTTGGTCCGATTTTGCGAAATTGGGTTTGCTTGGAAGTCTTGGTTGCTCCCCTGTCACTGATCCCATCTCGTAGTTCGCAATTCCAGAGAAGTTTAGCTAGATTTTCTGAAATTGGGCTGTGGTTTGAAGTCTGGACCGCTTCTTGGGAGTCACTGTTTCTTGGGTTTGCCGAAATTTGGAAATTGGATCTTGGGTTTGGGCTCGATTGGATCCGTTTCTGATCTCCTTGGGAGTTGCAGTTTGCGGAGATGAGTTGAGTCGTGAATGTTTCGGAAATTGGGAGAGACGGATGGATCGTTAGAAACGAGAGTGATGGGCGTGGTTTCATATCCCTTCTGTGGATTCCGTTTGCTAAGAAAGGTTTACTGAAAATGTTTCCTTACAAATTTTGGTCGCTGTGGTTTCCAATTTGGAGCAAAATCTTGTAGTTCTCAATTTTTCCAGGTTTTCAATTTCGCAGGAGGGTTGCCGCTTTGATTCGATAGTTTGGTTGAGAGTACGAGCACGGGAGTGTTTGGTTTTCCAGGGGTTTGCTTTTTGTTCAAGAAGCTTCCACGTGCACCCGAATTGCGCAATTCGGGAAAAAGGCGGGGTTTAGAAGAAGCTCTCACCGCCCTTTTTTTAATACTGAATTAGTATCTCATTAGTGTCTTAGGGTAGTTAGAAAACCAGGTTGGTCGAACCTTAAACCCTACGGTGTCCCAAATGGTGGACGCAACGGGGGCTGTTCGAAGTCACGATTATGGAGTGTAGAAACTCTGTTTTAGTTGTTGCGAGAGAAGAAGAAGAAGATCGAAGATGTGTTTGTGGGAGACGTGTTATGGCCTGTGTGGGTGGGAGCTGACCAGCAGTGCAGCCGAAATGGCGGATTTCCATGCGCCTCTCTCGCGAACGGTGCTGCGCAATCTGGCAGACAAGCTTTATGAGAAGCGCAAAGCTGCAGCACTGGAGGTAACGCGCTTTCCTCAAAATTGAGTACTCTTAAAGAGATTATACACCTAAAGATACTTTAAGTAGATATATTCATATATTGGTGGTAAGACATTTGTAGTATTTTAAAAATTGTCTGTATGTTTCAAGTGTCGGTACGGTATTTTGTAGGCGAAACAAGACTTTCATCGAAATTAGACTGTATTAAGAACGTTTACATAGCATCGTAAACAGAATCTTCGCCATGTTTGGTAAGAGCTTGACTGTCATCGTTTTGGGTGATACAGGTTGAGGAGGTAGTCAGGGCTCTCACAGCAGCAAAGGATCATCAGACGATATCCAAGATTATCGCTCTGCTTACGTATGATTTCGTTCTCTCCCCTCAAGCCAACCATCGTAAGGTCAGATATTCTCTATACGCAAAATATCTTGGAATGGAATTAACCTCGAAGTTGCCAATCTAAGCTAATGATGGGAAGTGCAGTTTGGAAGCTAATAGTCGATTATAGTAATTTTCAATTACACCTTTTTTTTTTCTTCTTCTTTTTTGCACAAAAATAACAGAGTCCAATTGCAAAAGAAGAGTACAAAGCGACCAAACCAGGGGAGCAAGGCAGAGCCGGTTTAAGTGGCAGTAACCGGGTTAGGGATAACCCACCGAACTTTCATCCCTTAACACACAGAGCGTCCAACCTACCCAATGTTTGTTATTTCATTACACATTTCTACTGCTCATGAATATGAGATCATGTTTCTGCTTTTTTTTTTTTCATTTTGTTACGTTCCTTGAAACTTCCCATTTGATGTTATTTCAGTTCCTGTAATAGCGGTCTCCTGGGACCATTTAGGCAAATTGGGGTTCATTGCATTGGCAACGTCTAGTTCTGATTAGTTCAAGGTACTTCTTGACGCAGGGTGGGGTGATTGCTCTAGCAGCTGCAACAGTTGGCCTTGCATCTGATGCTGTGCAACACCTTGAGGTACGTCTCTAGATATGCTGACAGAGCCATGGAATTAGGCTATGTATTTTTTTTTTTTTTTTTTTTTGTGTTTGTATTTGGAGCTTCAAGGGAGGTTCTCATCCTGCCCCTGAACCAATTTTTTAGTTTTTCAATTTTCGTGACCTCCTTTGCTCGATGTGCGTTGCAGAAAATTGTCCCTCCTATTATTAGTTCATTCTCAGATGAGGACAGCCGTGTGCGGTATTATGCATGTGAAGCGCTTTACAACATTGCAAGGGTATTATATCTGATTTCCATGTTCACAGTTTTTACTTTTGTATATATCATTCTTTTCTTTATTTTTCTTTATTTTTTTCTAGGTGTAGAAATCGTTTTTCTAAGGTTTCATCTACTCATGGGTCACGATCACTGTGGGGCAGGCTGTGAGAGGCGACTTCATCGTGTTTTTCAATGACATCTTCGATGCGCTTTGCAAACTCTCAGCAGACGCAGATCCCAATGTACAAGGCGGTGCTGACTTGTTAGATCGTCTTGTCAAGGTTCTAACCTAACCTCGTTATTAGTCGTTTGAGCTAGTAACTTTTTTCCCCATCATTGATAAACATGAAATATGCGAAGATGTCTCAACAAAAGTTAAATTACCTAGGTCATAGTTTTGAATAAAATTAGACTTTTACGTGAATTTTGAACATCCATCATAAGGAGATTTGCTAACGGGAGATGGCAATTAAGTAGATCAGTCATGGGGAGACCTTCCTATTCATTTCTTTGAAGATGTTGGAAGGTTGTAATCTAAATCGGCAATAGTTTAGATAGTCACAAAATCCCGTGCAAGTAGGTGATCCCAGGGAGGCCTTTCATGGATTGCATTGTGCTTGTCTTGCCTCCCAATCTCCTTATGATGATTAAAGTTTCTGGACCAGTCTAATTTGACTGAGAACCATGTTTTATTCACTAGTATACATGTTTTCCCTATTCTTGTGGAGGGTATCTGCCTTATAAATATCAGGAATTTCTACTTTTTGCAGGATATTGTTACGGTGCAGGATAGTTCAGAAAGTGATCAATTCAGGTTCAGTTCAACTATTTAAACTGTTTGCTATGTAGAGGATTCAGTGACCCGGTTATATCTCTTTTCAGGCACTAGAATAAAGTTCTTGAGAGGTCTAAATTGCCCCTGTACTAGTCAGAAAATTTGCAACTAGTTCAGAGATTCATTTAGCGATTATATTCATTGATGTAGTTTCCAACGGTGTGAGATTTAAAATTAATTCATGAACTTGTGGCGAGTGCAGCATTGATGAGTTCATTCCACTTTTGAGGGAGCGCATGAATGTACTCAACCCGTTTGTTCGTCGATTTCTGGTTGGATGGATCACTGAGCTGGACAAGGTTCCGGCTATTGACATGCTTGGTTTCCTCCCAGATTTTCTTGATGGTAAGCATTTTTCATAACCTTATTTAATATTCTGATCACGAACCAATATGACTCCGTTTTAAGCTTCTGAATGCAATGAATGAGATGGACAGACTGTATTATCAACGGGTGTTGTGTTCTTGTAGGGTTATTTAATATGCTCAGTGACTCCAGCCGGGAGATACGACAGCAGGCTGATCTAGCTCTTAAAGAGTTTATGCAGGATATTCAAACTGCTCCGGTAAGTGCTCATAATCTCTGCATTAGCTCCAAATGGCGAAATGTCCAGACGTGACTACTTCCACATCTATAGGAGACGTAATAAGTCGTTAAGGAAGCTTAACAAAGTGTAACAGCATTATAAGAAGAAACCATGCGCTACATTTAATTTTGAACGACAGAAATGTGTTCTAGATGTTACTATTATCGACTATTAGTTTCCGAAGGGAGGACTGAGCGCTTGGGGTTAATTAGTGTGCTATATAAGAGCTATGAGGTGTATCAGGGTCAGGGTTCACGCATTCATCAGTCTATCGCTGGTTTCTTGAACTGATTTGTGACATTTGGTTGATAATTTTGGCAGTCGGTGGACTATGGTAGAATGGCAGAGATACTTGTACAAAGAGCAGGATCTCCCGATGAGTTTACTCGGCTCACCGCGATCACTTGGGTATGTTTATGTCACCAGTTGGCTAACCTTAGGTTGAAATTTCACTGTTGTTCAATAGTTGAAATCTTGTAGGTACCGCTTGTTTGACTTGGGGTACTGCATTTCGACTGATATCATATTAGAGTACCCAGACTTTTCTCTAAGTACGTTGGCCAGTTAACTTCTTTGTAGAGAGTTTTACGATGCTTTGGATGGTCACAGAAGAGATGTTTAGCCTTTCAAACAACCATCTAATTTTGATATCATATAGTGTGGTTTGGCCTTCTTGAATTGGAACATGTACTGGAGGAACTTTTGAAATGTGACAAATATGATTAATGTGGCCTTGTATCTCCCAGTGCTGCCTACTTTCGGGTAAATTTCGTTCGATTAATAGGATTTTGTTGCGGATGCAGATCAATGAGTTTGTGAAGCTTGGGGGAGACCAACTTGTGCCATACTTCGCCGATATCCTTGGAGTAGTTCTTCCTGCTATATCTGATAGGGAAGAGAAGATTCCGGTGGTATGGTTTTAGCAATGGACAACATCAGAATCTTTCTCTTTAGTGCCCATGATTGGGATGAATTTTTCCTGCTTGAGTTCTTGGCAGTTGATACCTCGTACTAATTCTTGTGGCCTATGAATGTCGTCAACTTTCAGTTCAGTAGAGGAAATATAATGCAAACATTTTGCGGTTGTCAGGTTGCTCGAGAAACAAATGAGGAGATGCGAACAGTAAGAGCAGAGCCTTCCGAAGGTTTTGATATTGGTGCTGTGTTGGTCATCGCAAGGAGGTCTTTCCTGAGCTTTTTGCTTAATGATCTATTTTGCAGTGATACATGCGAACTAGGATGTTTTCATGATTGAAATCCTTGTTAGGATGAAGGTTATATTTGTATGGCCTTTGTCGTTGCCACAACTATGACAGACTATGTTGTGCTGATTCCCCTCGTTGGATGAGTTTTCCTATTTTCTTGAATTTTTGAGGAAAATTATTATGAAATTCAATAACTCTCATCCTGTAAGTTCGGGTCATGCAAACCAAAGTCTGCCTGTTCCTCCTTGCCGAGAGCTTTCCTGACAATACCTCTCGGTCTGGTGTGGATCTTATGGTTCATGACATCTCAATGTGACAAAGAACAGAAAGAAAACGAACAAGCTACTGTCATTAAGTGGTTAAAGTTCATGATATTTGGTTGTTGATGAAGGGGAGCCTCTGTCTCATCTATCTCATGTATCTAATCATCAGGGAGCTTGGAAATAATTACGAGGCTACAAGGTTGGAGGCTTTGAGGTGGATTTCTGTGCTGTTGGAGAGACATCGGACCGAAGTGAGTTCTTTTACCTACGTCAGCTCCTAGCAAAATGGGGTATCTTCCAGCTTCTGAGGCCTGGTAGCTGGGAGGGTACGCTGAAATCTTCATATATTGCTCACAAATGGTCTCTAGTCCTGATTAACATCTAAAACTAGTACTTTCTCTTGTCGCTAGTATCTTTCGTTTTGCCAAAATGTGAATCTTACATCTTAGGATTTTAGGATTGGAGGTTTTGGTATACCCCTGGCAACTGATAGTGAGCTCTGCGGCGTATGCAGGTGCTCTCATTTTTGGATGATATCTTTCCTGCCTTACTGAGATCGCTGTCCGACTCATCTGATGAGGTGAGACACTATTTTCTTTTGACGTAGATCTGAGAACTTTTTAGATGATCTTCTTCTGAACCTCAACTGTACGTTAACTTTTATTCTGAGTTACGTGTCTTTTGCAGGTTGCCCATTTTGTTCTGGAAGTGCTAGCCTGCATAGCTCGAGACCCTCAACATTTCCGACACCTCATGGGCTTCCTTGTGCACCTCTTCAACAGTCAACACACTCTTCTTGAACGGTAGTTCCCAAGTCGAAATTTTCACTCCTAGCTTCTTCTGTCAGAATGGTACTTGGATAGATGAAAGCAAGAATTAGTCTTGTACCTTTTGCGTCTAGTAATGTTTTGCGCTATAAAGTTCGTACAATATATTTAACCAGCCTGGTTGCGCTTCTTGGATCTCTTTCGGCACTATCTTGGTTTGCTGTTCGGGATAATTTACAATGATTGTGCTGTGATTTGATGTGATAGTCGCATTCATTTCAACAGTTATCTCTTGAATAGAAAAATCGCTAGTTTCATGAGGAATGAGCTCCACTTACACTTCCATCCGAATGAGAGATCCTGATAGGAGAGTATCTGGCTTGTTTCAGGAGAGGTACATTGGCAGTACGAAGGCTATGCCAATTGCTGGGTGCTGAACGAGTTTATCGGGAACTGGCTGCCATTTTGCACAAGGAAGGGGACTTGGTATTCGCAACCATTATGGTTCAGGTGAGCTTTGTTAGTGGACATATGTTGTAGAAGTCTTCACAGTTGAGAATGTATTGATTGGTATACTCGAAATTTCTTTCCAAAATATTTGAGCGTACATCTTGAGTTCTAATTTCGGGTGTGGATGTCCGCTTCCCAAAGATACTGATGCAGGTCCATGTTTTATGCAGGCGCTTAACTTGATACTCTTGACTGCTCCTGAGCTAGCAGATTTGAGAGGTCTTTTGAAAGGGGCCTTGTCTAGTCCTGGTGGACAGGACCTGTTTGTTGCCTTGTATGCATCTTGGTGTCACTCACCCACGGCCACTGTCAGCCTCTGTTTGCTTGCCCAGGTATGGCCTCGGTCTCCACTATTGACCATTCCCTTGTTACCATGTTGCCAAGATCCTCCCATAAGATTGATAATGTTATCAGTGTTAATCTATTAGGGCATTGGATCAATTTTCAAAATACTTTTGAAATTATTGTCACATTAATGTTGACTCATGTTAGCTTAATAGATGCCAGTTTAATATCAACTGAAGTTAATGCTAATGATACTAACATCGCACTAACATGAAGCTACCACCATTTGTCATTCATTAACATTAAAAGACATGATAATAATGCCTAATTACTTTGTCGATGTGATGTGCGTTGGTGGGGGGTGTTTTCTTTGTAATGATGTTGATGATATGGGTGTCTTTCCATCTGACATCACAAACCAACCTTCTGTCTTAAGGAGACTCACATCGACTTGTTTTACAGGCTTACCAACATGCAAGTTCTGTTATTCAATCTCTTGGAGAAACGGACATTAGTGTAAATTTGTTGGTACAATTAGACAAGTTGGTGCGACTTTTAGAGACTCCAATATTTGCGTACTTGAGGTTGCAGGTAAATAATTCCTTTGCATTTTGTGCTTTGTCAATTTCCAGTCGGTTCCAAAATAATACAATTCTTCCTGTCCATTACTTCTCTGATTGTATCTACTTTTATTCAACTGTTTGTTGTGGGTCTGTGGTTCCAGTTGTTGGAGCCCGCCCGTCATCCTCATCTTCTGAAGACACTGTATGGACTTCTTATGCTTCTCCCGCAGGTACAGCTCGTGTTTTGTTATTTTGCTTGCAATTTTGATACTAAGTGGTTAGCAATGACAGTACATCACAGAGAGGGCTTACTGAAGAAGTATCCAAGTTACACATTTGGCAATGGTGTTCACATCGTTCCTAATTATGCGTTCTATTCATTTAATTGCCCAAATGTCCGCGTCCATCTCCCTAGGAATTCAAATAAATCATTTAGGAAGCTTCCAAGGAATGTAACGAAATAGAAAGAAGATATCAAAATCTACTGATATTTAGACAAAAGAAATATGTTTTGGAAAAATAAAATGTGATCGACTTTGAGCTTCCTATGTGGGCTTTCTACTTTTAGCTTGTCCACTTCACTGTTAACCGTTAGTTTCATGACAAGTTTGGAGGGTCCTGTGGACTATTGGAACACTTGATGACTTGTCCTTTGGGTTCTCCAGCAAAGCTCAGCATTCAAAGTCTTGCGCACGAGACTGAAGACCGTTCCATCCCATTCTTTTATGCACACGCCACCAAATGGAGTATCGAACCCGAGTGAGCTTCCTGGGCTAAGCACAATGAGGAGGGCAGCTTCAGCAGGACCATTTACGGCCCAGATCCTAGCTCAGATCCCACCCTTACCAATTAGCTCACTGAGCCTACAACCTACTGAGGACGCAGAGTCAAGCAGCGGAGTTGCAGCAGGCAGCAACTTTGCCAGCCAATTGAGACATTTTGAGCAGTTGCAATATCAGCATCGGTCGCACAACGCGGCTGAGAATGAGTCTAGACCACCTCGCAGGCCTCCAATTGCCTCAAATCAGGTACTCACCTCTGATTTTCATCCTTTTCACTGAGACCTGTGTATTCTGGAAAATGGAGGATGCTGGTCTAGTGCAATGTCTTACAGCGCGATGCCGTAAAGTAACTACACGCAAATGCGTGCTTCCGAATAAGAAATTGAGCATTGTTCCTGTTAAGAAAGTGCCTAATTTTTTGTTGGATTTTATTGGAAGTCAAAGAGTATTCTTATGCATTTTTTGGACACCATATGAATATATGGTAGAATCACCCATTCCCAACCAGGGATCCATACTCACATGTAGGTGCAGCTATTTCCAACCAAGGCTGTAACAGATTTCCTAGCAAAGAGTTGGAAATGTGATTTTTTCTCCTTTCCAAGATTGGGACTAATAAGCTCATGACACATGTCCCGACCCGACGTTGTGAGCAAGAAAGTAGTAAGTAGTAAGCGGGAAAGTAGTTCTTGAATGATTGGAACTGGAAGAGTCTGCACATTGGGTATGGATCTCAGCCAACTTTTGGCTCTCAAAACTCATAGTAATTTCAATTCAAGGTATAAAATTACCAAAAGTTTGAAATCCCCGTGATTTCTATCTTCCTACATGGCAGGAAAACTTGCATTGCTTTCTACTGCTCCAGAACATGTGTGGAATTGCTTAAGTGGTCAACTGTGGGTGGTTCTAACATACTAACAATTTTCAAAGTGTTGGAAATAGGTGTACCCAAAAGTCACCCTAGTTTCTCATGCATAGATAGAGGCAGTAGATTTTAAACAAGAATCTGTAGGGGTTGGTTTTTGAAAGGGGTAAGAATTAGGTGCAGTTACACCTCAGCTTGTTTTGTTTTTGTGAAAATGACAGAATGCGCAAGGAGCAGAAGATGGAGCAGATTCACAAACATCAAGAGGAGCAGTCCCAAGATCCCCACGTGGTGTAGCAATATCTCCACGATACGGAGCTCAATCACGGAGCTAGCTAGTATTGCTGTATATCTGCCTGTACCAACAATCAATAGCCCAATCGAAAGACTTAGGGTAATTGTAGGGTTTAGAAGGTGAATGCATATTTTTTTTCTGTTAACACCTCAGTCTCTCAAACTTGATTTGCCAGATCCCAATCATGATCCTCTTTGCAGGAAATCAATGGCCATCTGACGACTGTACACGACGATTGTACCCTTAAATTCTTGTCAAGACTATAAGAAGATATTTCAGCTTAATATTGGCATCCTAGACAACACTTTGGTGCTGGAAGTCGGAGCCAGGTGGGTCCAAAATCCACATGTGACATACAAGGTTAGGGTATTTTGTTGCACCTTCCATGTTTGTGGACTTTGTTTTTGATCTTCATTGTAAGAAAAGGAAAAGACAATAGGCATTGTGCACAGTACAAAATTTTATTAAGGAGTTACGGGAAAAGCTTGGTCCTATTTCGAAGCTCGTTCGCAAATGCTTGCATTTTTTCACCTGTGATGCTTGTGCTTCGACATCATGGTTGATAAATTTGATTACATGTAAGAAATTTTGTGTTTTAGTGGAGGAGATTTTTTTGCAGATTCAAATAGTATTCTAGAAATTTTGTCCATAATAATGAATATGATGGATCCATATGATAAGAAACAGAACACTGTGAAAGTGCACAACTTGTCCCAAATCGCCCCAAATCAGCGCTTACAAAATCTTGAGGATACATAGATGTGAGTGCTGTGATTACATGGTGCATGTGAATACGAGTGACAATTTGTTGTACTCTATGTAGTTGAACTTCAAATATTTTCATTTTGGACTTAATTTATTTAGGGATCTTGTTTTACTTTTGAGAAAATTCGGAATATTGCAAACACCATTCTTAATATCAAGTGTGAATATACATTTGCATGTTGGTTTGAATGATTAAAACAATGCGCATATTACATTATACACCTTAGAGCAACAAAAGAAAAGAAAAGATGCAAAGGCAACAAACAACATAAAGATACCTCAATGATGTCAAGGGACTATGATGTTAGCAACGTGAATCCAACCCAAAGGTGTACCTAAAATTCATGCCTGAATCACTAGCACAATAAGGTGTGTTTTATGCATAGTCCTAGTAAATAATTTTAAAGAAAATTAATGTATTTTTAGTAAATTTTAATAACAACCCTCCCTTAAAAATCACAAGAAAAGTCATGACTAAAATCTCCTTACTTGGACCACACACAAAGTACATCATGTTGTAATAGTGTAAGACCCTCTCTAACACCGCTCTAAACACCAAGTAAGAACATACTTGTAGGAGACCCACAGCACACTCAAACTCTAAAAGCCTCCACCTCCTGAAATGTACACTATTTTTACATTATGATTTCTCATAATTACACCAAGTAACAATGCATAAATAGTCTACATTGCAGTAGGTGGACGCTTTTAGTGACCACTGCGTTTCCAACTTCAAAAATTCATAACTAATTCCATGAAGTTCCAAAAAATATGAAACAATTTAGGTTAGATGCCAATTCCATTTGTCTTTCAAGGAAAAATTTAATGAAAAAACAATTTCAAGAACTTTAACCTCCCCAGATTAATTTCCAGCTCAGTCAGACTTAGATAACCGCTTTAATTATGAACCTGTCCGGCCAGAGATTGAATTGAGACCATTGGTATTCTAGATGTTACAGTA
Organism: Antitrichia curtipendula; assembly: GCA_951230915.1. Taxonomy (NCBI): domain Eukaryota; kingdom Viridiplantae; phylum Streptophyta; class Bryopsida; order Hypnales; family Leucodontaceae; genus Antitrichia; species Antitrichia curtipendula. The sequence goes on along the minus strand of OX579642.1, from coordinate 2,563,691 downwards.
TCACCGACGTATAGCGTTCCTGAAATGGAAGTCCTATATATGATGAATTCATTGAGACCCTTCAGTTTCATTTTAAAAACGTACTCATTTCTGTCTGTGCCTCTTACGCTTCTACATTCCATTCTCTGTCCAGAGGCGGTTGACGCTCTCATAACCTCACACGTGGCATGCATGGTGTGTATATTAAATATTAAGCTTCGGTCCCTACAATTATTCCATTCTTACTTGATTCTACTGCCTCTGCAGATCGACACTTCTATTGCCTCTCAATTTCTCTCCGTTTTCTTTTGCTGTTGCATTTGATTCTCTGTTTAGTAGTGTGACAAGGTCATAGAGTCTCGTGGATCGGAGGGCATCCTTTGTTATTAGAACATACAACTTTTAACAGACTCTTTCAATAGGATCGATCAGAGTTTTTCTTCAGTCTCAAAATTTCATGAAAGTTCAGTTAGTAGCAAAGCTAACGCAGCGGCAAACTTACTAGCAGATCGAGAAGATTGCAATTCGATTTTGCAATTCGGTTCATCGATTCCATGCCACTCAATTCGATTCCACATCATTACAATGAAATCGACTGAACATTAATTAATTATTCTAGCTAACATTTGCTTGTGTCCGTTTCATTGTTTTGTGGCATTCGATTCTTAAACCGGTAACTTGTCTACTACTAGACAGTCCATAGTCGTATCGATCACCACAGGTAGCTAGGTAGCCTCCTTGTTGTCTAGGCAGCTTTTGTAATAGAACTATCGATCTTCAACAGGTCTACTCGGTCTTCGTTAATTTCTCGTTGCTCTTCGATCGATCTTTGGATCAATTGAAAACTAGCTTACTGGTCAAGAAGTTCTCGATCCGTTGGTTGGTTGGTTGTTCTCCATGAAAGAACCGAAGCGCAAGGGCTCATCGTCAAGGTCGAAGGCGGCCACCAGGCAGCAGCAGCTCATTCCTCCTGGCAAAGAAGAAGTGCCTGCAGTACAGCTGATGGCTGAGCCTGCTAATTTGAGGGCCGTGATGGACGCGCACGGAGCGGGGCTTCTGGGAGCCTTAGGCCAGCAGATGAATGCCCACCTCAACAGCTTGGCCGCCTTCGAGGGCGTCTCTCGCACTTTGACAGTCCAGTGCAGAAGCATGGTGATGGAGATCGGCAAGCTGCTGGAGGCGCTGGAGCAGTACCAGGGCGCCCACGCGGACGCGCTGACGCAGGCGACCTTGCTGAGGGGACTCGTGGCGGACTTCGCGCAGCACGTGTACAACTCCCAGGCACTGGGCATCGCTAATCAGTAGTTAAGGCGAGCCCTTCAAAAGGGTTAGAGCATCCCCACTCCAACACGGGGAAGCAACACTTCAAATGGTCTGAACCATTGATCTTAGAAAATTTTCTAAGATCAATGGTTCAGACCATTTGAAGTGTTGCTTCCCCGTGTTGGAGTGGGGATGCTCTTAGGAAGTACAATTTAGGAGGTTTGATCATGATTGTTTTTGTTTTTGTTTTTTTTGTGTATTTGACATAAGGTAGGCTTAAGTGGTCGCTTTTAGAGCAGACTATCTTAGAGCCACCCACCACCCAACCAGCACCCCATTGGCAGTCAGTAGGGTGGCAGAAATGCAGCAGAGGTTGGGACTAATTTCCAAAAAATCTAGTGAGAGTCTGGGACTAATTTCCAAACTCATGAGTTCTTGATTTCCAACCATCAATTCCTCCATTCTTTTCACATCTGATTGGTTTGGAGTGCCAGAGTGAATGACAGGCAGATTGCCTAAAATTGGTAGAACAATTGAAATTTTTTTTTTTTGACAAAGTATGAATTTGTTACAGATTTTTGAAGTGAATTGGCCAGATGGCTCAAAACAGTCTGTAGACTATCCCACAACCATCAAAAACTATACCCATGGTGGTCATCAAACCACCCAATGCATATCCCACAACCATCAAAAACTATACCCATGGTGGTCATCAAACCACCCAATGCATATCCCACAACCATCAAAAACTATACCCATGGTGGTCATCAAACCACCCAATGCAGTTACTATATTTCCTAACATGGTTGAAATATTTTCTAACATGGACATGACATAAAGGAATAAAAAAAGTTAGTTCATGTAATGAATTACACTAGAGTTACAATATTTCCTAACATGGTTGAAATATTTTCTAACATGGACATGACATAAAGGAATAAAAAAAGTTAGTTCATGTAATGAATTACACTAGAAAGGGACGAGTTCCTAAAACAGTCTCTAACATCTCCATCACCATCATACAAAACACTAACATCTCCATCACCATCATACAAAACACTAACATCTCCATCACCATCATACAAAACACTAACATCTCCATCACCATCATACAAAACACTGATTTCAGCCATCAACCTACCTAATAAAGTTTTGCTTACATTAATTGGAAAAAACCTGGCACAGATTGATGGAAAATTGTAATGGGTCATCTTATAGATGTCTGTATTAGGCACTTGGCCTGTCATAGGCTGGTTTACCTTAGTCTCTCAAAGGAGCGGTTTTGAAATAGTGAAATGGAACATGTGTATTAGGCACTTGGCCTGTCATAGGCTGGTTTACCTTAGTCTCTCAAAGGAGCGGTTTTGAAATAGTGAAATGGAACATGGGTCCAGACCAAGTTTTGCCTTCCAAAATTCATAGAAATTTCAATTCAAGTGATAAATTACCAAATTTTGGCAACCCCCCTCATTTCTATCTTTGCACCTCTTGGAAATGTTTCCTTCGCCTTCCTCAACTACACATCATGTCCTAAGTTGCTTATTCGGTCAGTTATGGATGCTTTTATTATAGAAGGTGGTTATGGAAACTTTTATTGGAGTATGTGAACCAACTCTCAAGCACTTGGCACTTATCAATTAACAAGCCCTTTTTATTATAGAAGGTGGTTATGGAAACTTTTATTGGAATATGTGAACCAACTCTCAAGCACTTGGCACTTATCAATTAACAAGCCCTTGAAAGGTAAGTTTGGGAAGCTAAATTTTGGAAGTTTTTATTATGGTGTTTTTTGTATATTTGGTGTAGATTAGGTGTGTGAATTGAGGTATGTAATAGTGACAACGAGAGTTTGTACAACTCCCAAGCACTTGGCATCACTAATTAACAAGCCCTTGAAATGCTTGTGAAGACTAATTTTGAAAGTTTGTGGATTTTTATGCCTATTTGACATACAAAGTATATAAACCCTAAACAACAAAAGTTTGTATTTATCTTTAATTGGATTCAAAGACATTGATATATGCATGAATTGAGTTACATAATTATAGTGACTAAAAAGGTTTGTATTCATGTTGAATTGCACTCAATGGCATTGAGTTATATAATTATAGTGACTAAAAAGGTTTGTATTCATGTTGAATTGCACTCAATGCCATTGAGTTATATAATTATAGTGACTAAAAAGGTTTGTATTCATGTTGAATTGCACTCAATGCCATTGAGTTATATAATTATAGTGACTAAAAAGGTTTGTATTCATGTTGAATTGCATTCAATGGCATTGAGTTACATAATTATAGTGACTAAAAAGGTTTGCGTTCATATTGAATTGCGCTCAATGGCACATGCATAGGATGCCTAATTTTAGATCCATCATAGGGATTTCTTTATTTGACATATATTTGACAGACACTACTAGAAACAAAGTGGTTTTGCATCACGCCAAATGTTGCTTGGTACACTGGATAAGTGAACTACAAGCTTGTCTCAAATGTTGTTTAAAGCCACTAGATAAGTAAACTAGATAAGTAAACTACAGGCTCAAGCAACATTGAAAACGTACTACAAGCTTGTCTCAAATATTGTTTATAGCCACTAGATAAGTAAACTAGAGGCTCAAGCAACGTTGAAAACATTGTTCAGGTTGAGCAACGTTTTGGAACATGGATTGAGCAAAGTTTCTTGTCTATGTGAGAACAACTTTATTGGAGTTTCCAGTTGAAATTTCTAGTTGTAGCTTTACCAAATTTAGGTTGCTATATTAAGCCAACTTAATTTAGGTTGTTATATTTGTATTATAATTAGGTTGTTTTTTTTACTTCAAAAAACTACTATTTTTAGCTTCAATTTTTTTGATTTTGTTTTTTGAATAAATGGGAGACCCATTACATTAAAGAGAATCAAGAGAACATTGGCCAAGCCTTCTTAGCTAGACCAAAGAAACAAAAATAAAAAACAAATCTATACTCTTTTTTCCTTCTCATAGGGTCTGCTAGAAGCACTTTAAAATCCTACATTACATACATATGAGGGCTGAAATGATCCGACAACTTTGCCTCGAGTATCATTTGCATTTAGGGTGTACATTAGATTTTGCAAAAATAAGAAACAACGACAATGTTCAGGGTTTACAATTTTGGCATTTTCACTTTTCTACTGAGAGATTGTGTATACTTTGTACAATCAAATTCACCTTACATACAAAATTCTAAAAATATATTGATTAATCTCACACCCAAAATGACCGTATTCTTCAGACAAAATTCCTTGAGCTAAATGTGAAATTTCCTCACCTTCAAACTCCAACACTCAATTTGAACTTGGTGGCCATCTACGAACAACACCAAAGTCCTCCAATATAAGTAACTTATTTAAGGCAAATCCAATCTTCCATTAAACATTGTTTTTTTGTTATGACAAATAAATAAATTATACAGTCTCATTCTAAAATTTAAATCTGAGCATCAAGAACGATGATACTGCTGATATCAAATCTTGTTCTTCTAGATTTGAGAAAAAGATCTGTATTTGACTAAAGAAAAAATCAATGAAGAAAAAATTTCATTATACAGTGAACTACCACAAGAGTAAAAGTTTATAGTTGGTACAAACCTATTCCTCCTTTGATTCGAAGATAAAAGTATCACTATCACCATTGCTTTTGGAATTTGAAGAAGTTCTGGAGGTAGTAGTATTAGGACTATTGGATTCATTTTTTAGATTGCAACCTACTAGATCTATGGGGGTAGACTTGGTATTATTTCTTATAGGCATTACTTTTTTGCCTTTAAGTGGATCTAACATTTTCTGTAAAGTTCCCCTCTTCTCTATAAGAACCAACCACCCATTCACTTTGCCATATTCAAGCTCCTCATCAATTGGAGGTTGGTTAAAGAAGTCCACCTGCAATAAGTAGCATACTATGATATCATAGTATATGTATGGCCATAATGGCAAACTAAATTCTATGAAGGCTTTAACGTTTTTACTTCAAACAAGTTACAAGATTGTATCTAAATCGATTACAAAGCTTTTAACAACCCAACGACAATCTTTCACTTAATTATCACATAAGATTTGTTAATATACAGACAACATCACACATACATTTTTACAGATGTTTGAGGTTATGAGAGTGACATTATTAGAATAGACTCTTGAACATAGAAAAATAACAAGTGGAGAGTTCAAAGGACACTTACAAAATGATCATAGAGGCCTTTGATTCCCTGTGGTCTACACCAATGGATGCATCCTTGCACATTTAGTGGCTTTTTTGTAGCCTCTTTACACAATTTTTCCTTCCTCTGCTTCTTTATGTCCTTTGTAGAATCGTAGATGATTTTCCATGACCCCTTAGAGCACCTTGCAAGCTACGAAATTTGTTAAGGATTTTTGGATCATTCAAAATTCCTCTTCAAGTGTGTTCTACGTTTTCAAAAATTGACCCCAGTTGCCTTCAAAATATTTTTAGCATCCCAAGGACCAGGGTAGACTTTCTTCAACTTTAGTATAAATCGAGCTTTCAACTACGGACATTGTTTATTCCAATCCTTGTGCTAAAGAAACTCAAAAGTTGCTTACTCAAAGGCATAGCAACGCATGTGCTTTGAGAATTCTTCAATTGGAGTTGTAACAGAGTTGATTTCAAACAAAAAAATATTTTTCATTATGCCCCAACTAGTTAAATCCGCTACCGAATCATAATCAGCAACCAAAGTCCCACAGACTGAATCGCAAGGTTTACTGAAGGATTTACTCGTGGATGGGCACAAATCCTTCATATTTGGTGTTTGTCTTCCAAGGCTTCAACCCAAAGCACTTGAATTACACTAGGCAGGGGCAAGTGGAGACTTCATTGTTGAATTACCTTGCGTTGACTCTTCCAATCCAAGAGTTGTTGGACTTTTGGCAAGTACCTCATTTTCTTCATCTAAAAACTTTATTGCTTGTTTTGACTTCTTTACACGCTTCTTTTCTTGTTTTGACTCTTTCACAAGCTTCTTTGCTTGCTTCTTTATAAATTTCTTCTCCTCCTTGACAAGTTGCTACAGCTTCTTATTGAACTCATTTCCTCTTACTATTTTGCTTTAGTAGCCATCAATCCACTTAGAACATTCCAGAATTGATTTGGGAAGAGGCATGCAAGAGTCCATATCATGCCATCTTCTAGGAAAAACCTGGTTGACCTCTACATGATCAAGTACCTCCACTTGAAATTCTTCTATTTCTACTTTTGGAAGTGGTTTAGGAAATGCTACAATTAGATGTGTCCTACTAAATGTGTTCCTCTAATTAGGCGACAAGAAAAACAACAAATGCTCCACAACTTCCCTATAATAGTGTGTTGATGATGAATGAAGACCTTCTTGCTAAACTTCAACTTCTTTACTATAACTTGTTGAATTTAGCACATTTTGAAGGAAAGTTTCATCATGAAGTTCTTCAATGGTTTCTATGTTCTTCATAGTAGCATGCACCTTACTAACAAACTATATTTGTGGTTTAGGGTGACGAAACTCTAAAACCCTTCTTCCTCTCACCAAGGGGTCGAGCATCATATCATTGTGGCAGTGGTCCCGCTCCCTTGACAGTGAACCACAATGTTCAATTGTTGTTAGGATTGGATGGTCTTTGGCCACAACTTTGCCATGAGGTTTTCTTTTACCGTTTATTTCCTGCACTACTATTGTTGCAGCATGACTTCGTTTCTTGGAGTTATGTGACAGAAAAATTACCTCCGAGATAGACTTCTTCTTCCGGTTAGGACTGTCTTCAAGATAAGAGTAGCCCTTTTGAGCTGTTGGTGCAAGCAATTGTCTGCATCCTTTGTCTTGAAGAATCTCTTGTACAAGGATTTCTTCAAGTATGACATTTCCATGCCTATGTCCAAAATTCTTATTCCTCGCCATTGAGTCCCAATATTGGGCACTCTAAGAGTCTGCAAGCAAGTTCTAAGCTTTAAAATGATTATTTCAGCGAGCTTTTACTTAACAAATAAGAATCTTCAAATCTTCAAAAGAATCTTACATGTACAATTACAACAATGAATTACATGAAATAAGCATGTAATATATCAAAATGATATTTATCAATAAATAATCAGCGTTGAAGCATAAAGTAACTATAGACACTAACATTGCAATAGAAAGAACACTTAACAATTTAAAAATTATCTAAATACTTCTCATGAAAAGAACAAACTTAACTCTATGGCAATATCTGACCAATCTTTCATTATTTCATTATTTTTTGTCCAATAAAACCCTAATAACCTATTCTTAGAAAGAGGTATTCCTCCATTTTAGGGTCAATATTAATTTAACAACCTTCAAGAATCTTCGTCAAATCAGCACTTTTGTAACAAGCTTTAGAAGCCTTCGTCAAGGTTTAGGGTCCACCTCCGAGGTTCAAAGTAAACACTTGTAGAACTAGTTAGACGAGGCCAGTTGAGGATGCGCCAACAGCTTTAAGAAGCCACCAGATTAACATGGTGGTCACCTAAACATCACCACAAAGTTCCTCTATCACGAATTGTTAATAATAATCGTATGATTATTGTCAAGCACTCAAGTACTATTTTCATGTTACATTCATTCATTTGGAAATATTGTTACAATATAATATTGACATTCATTAATACTATACAGTTTAGGCATATCAATGATATTTGAGTTTGAAGTGCTAAAGTTGCAGGATAACTATGCATGACTAAAAATGTACAACTTTAGTGTTTTTGTGATGAGAGACTAACTTCACGTAACATTACACTAAAACTGGTAAATAGTGTTGGCTACACTAATTGCCCCATCTAACACTAATTGTGATTTGCAAGGTTAGTATTAGATCATTATTTATCCATTCTAACACTATTTTAGCTCTATAGTAAAATTTGGTCATTTCCAGGGAAGGGCCAGAGTTTGACGGCGAGAGTTAAGAGCTTCCCCACTGCAGCTCTCGAAATAAGCGAAAAACGGCGAATGGTCGAATGGAGCCTGAAGAAGGGCCCCACGGCAGGCGAAAACAGACTGGGCTCACTACATTTTAATAAATACATGGCCAAATGGTGGAGCTTTATTGCGGCTCACCATATGGTCAAATTGTGCTTTTCACCCCGTTCTCGAGGTAAAGACCCACAGCTGACCTCCAATTACTCACTCCTAGCTTGCTAATCCTAGGACCCAGGAATTACAAGTTGTAAAAAAATGAGATAATGCCAATGTTATTTTACATAGCACCTTATAAAAATCTATAGACAATGCATGTAATTTACAGCATTGGCATACCTTACGTTTTAAGAGGGTGAAGAGGTGGTTTTATAAAGGAACTCATTATCCATTATGGATTCTCAAAGAGTATGGGATAAATTGAAGATGAAAACTTGATCACTCATTGTCAAAACTTAGGAATTGTGTTGAGCTCCTAGTAAGTCCAATTTGCATATACCATACTGATTGTTCAACATCCTACCACTTCACATGCATATAAAGATATACTATTATCAATAGAAAAATCGACTTAAGTTGTAAATTCTTTTGAAAGCTCAATAGGCTTTTTTTCATGAATTGAAAGTTGATTTTCATAATTTACAATCTTAAAATATAATTCTTACAATTGGTTTTTTATCAACGGAACTTTCACAAGGCGTGTACCCCACTTGGTGAGCCTGTTTGACGCGTTTGCCGCCACAAAAGAAGTTGACGTGCCCATTTGGCGAGTCAACCGTAGCGATGCTCTAAATGCCCCAACACTATTTACACATAAGTTGGAAAATAGTGTAGGGGGTAAAAAACAAGGAACAATACTAATTATCACCCAACATTATTTATCAGTTTTAGTGTAGTGCTTATTTAAGACATATGAAATTAGTGCAATAATCACACAACATCATGTCCGTGCATAGTTATTTCACTAACATTCGGGTTTTTTATCTTTCACAATTTCAATACTAAGTCAATTGAAAAGTAACACTTGTGTTCAAAGCAACAATTCAGACCTCATTTAGGCATAGTAAAATAACTGTTTTTGAAAAAATTTGAACTATAAAAAGTTTTCAAATCAAGCCAAACTTCATCTCCAAAAATTTGTTTGTGATTTTGAGCCTCCAATCAAAAGTTATGAACAAAAAATTGAGAAAGGTAGCAAGGAACATTTTCTTTTGACATTTTCAAACATCTGCTCTGATTTTTGCTCATAACTTTTGATTAGAGGCTCAAATCACAAACGGATTTTTGGAAGTGAAATTTATGTTGATTTGGCAACTTTTTATAGTTCAAAGTTTTCCAAAAAAATTATTTTACTATGCCTAAATGAGGTCTAAATTTCTACTTTGAACACAATTTCTACACGCGAGTTGACAATGAGCTTGAACCTCTCATCTTCAAGTTATCCTATATCCATTGCCATAACGGACAACGGATTTCCATATAGAGAAGACCTCCCCACCCTCTATTTACACCAAATGTCAATGAAGATATTCCTTCATTACGTCATTAGGTTTCTTGGTGGCCTATTGATGGATTCAATTCTTTCACTACGTCATTAAGTTTCTTGGTGACCGTCTACTGATTTCATTACTTCAAGTTAAAGTTCAATGGCCTACAAATGTTGAAAAAATAGAATATGAAGTGATTAAGTGTTGACTAACAAAATGCAAGATTTTTATTAAGAGAAGAGTTATTGTTATTTGGAATGGTAATCAACAATTTAACATTGTCAATATTTTTTGAAACATTGATACCATTTAATAAGTTTACTGCAGTACAAATAGTAAAGACATCATTGTCATGAGTTTTTCGTGTCCTTAAATGCAAATAAAATGCACGACAATGATAATTAATTTACATGCATAAACTATGTCTTTTACATACTTATGATTAATGTATAAAAATCACTTAGTTAATACCGATTACATATTAGTGCCAATTCTTTGTAGCAATTCTGTGCATCATAACAATGCGATAACTTGCAAATTAACGTACGCACCCATGAAGCAATAAAAACTACATAATAATTGCTAACAAATTGTTGGTCCTAAACTTTGAGATGATAATTGCATACAACTTTAGTCTAAGAAACATAGCCATGCATAGCCATATGTCTAAGAAACGTAGTCTACTCATACAGAAGTAACCTTTGAAAAACCTCAAATGTATCATAAAAATTGAAATATTCATATACTCAAACATCCGCTACAAATGAATCAATCAAGGTTTAGGGTTGTGAAATTGTCAAATGTATACCAGTTTTGACCTCCGTAGCCTCCTTTTGACAACATCTGCAGTATAGCAAAACCGAGATCCAAGTCATCAAAAATTTATCACAAGCATTCACTAAAGCAACCAAATGAAAAAACTAACACACGCCAAAGTACGTGAACTTCAAGCAAATTATATCAAGGATAAAAGACAAGATGACTAATAATGAGCAAGACTAGGTCCATACCGCAAATACGCATTTGCGAGTTATCATTTAGTAACTATCTATTGGTCCCACTTGACCAGAAAAATACAAATGAAGTGAGCAAACAATATATCTCATGTTGTATAATTGAAAATCTTACTTCCCCCATTAGCAGTTGTCATAGTTGAAAAAAGACAAACCTAAAAAGTCCTTGACAGCTAATTTGCCTCCACATCTACCACCATGAAGCCAACTATCATTTTTCATAATATAACAAAGACAATAGATGTTGAATACCTCATCGCAACCAAGTTCTCATAGTTAAAAATCTCAGTCTTACATATAATGAAGTTCCTGTAGTTAAAAATTGTAGTCTTACAATTTTCCACTTAAATTCATGTAATTCTAGGGCTTACCGAGAAATACTATTGTAGTTTTAAAATATCTTAAACATGAGCTCATATAGTACTCCCTCCGTCCCAAAATGATCTTCCTATTACACAAGATGTTATAGATTAAGCTCAAAAGGAACTATTTTTTCAAAAAAAATTGACTTATGAATAGAGTTTGATGTCCTCCTATTGTTCTGAAATTTTGAGTTTTAAATTAGTTTTCAAAGTGTGGTTTCAAAGTGCTTGAAAATTGAATTTTTGAGGCATTTTTGAAGAGCACCGGTGGCCACTCACTTGATGCATGGGATTGGTTAGCATGCCCATGCTTTTGGACTATGTACAAGTGTCACTAGCTCCCTTTCTCCTCCAACAAGAAGATCATTTTGGGACACTAAATAAAGGTCAACAGGAAGGTCATTTTGGGACGGAGGGAGTACTAGTCAAGGATCCATCTGATAACAAAAATTTACTACAGCTTGAACCAATTCCTCACTGCAATTGAAGGAAACCAATCATAGTTACAACTTCGTGCTCTCTAATCAATAAGCCATTATAGTGCTTGAAAGTATTAGCAAGTGCCTGTCTTAAACCCTAAACTCCAAACAACTAATACTTTAGTCTACCGCAAATTGGCATCCTAGAGCAAAACCCGCATTGTAACCACCCTTTCTAATTCTGAAGAAAAATAAACAGAACGGGTGTGACGTAAAATCTAGTACCTTTTTAAGAAGTAATGTGTGTTAAAAAGTTCAAAGTGGAATGCCCTCTGATTCCGCAATAACAGCGATCATTCAAAACCTTATTTGTACAAAACCACCAAATTACAAACTGTTTACTTCATGCTATAGGGTTTCATTAAGAAGGTGTTGGGGTTCAGGACACAACTCCACTTGACACAGCAAAAAAAACAGTTCCAATTTCCATGCATTCATGTGATTCTAAGGTGAAACAACTTTCAAATATGCATCCACTACTCTGGAGAAGGGAAGTACACAAGAGATTCATCTTCAATTGATACATCAGACCTTCACAAGTTTTAGTGGGGTTTGCTAAGCATCGCCGAGAAAGAGTGTTGACAAAAAAATTAGGGCACCTTTTGGGGGTTCCAACAATAGTCTATTTGCGGTTTGGTCTACACTGCGCGTCTTCAACCACGGTACTTCAAATATGACGCCAAGGTATGTACAGTAGGATCCAACAATAATTCAAACCAATACTTGTATAATTCTAGAAAACTTTGTATAAATTAAAATGAATTTGTCATTTCATATCTTACATAATTAACATTCAATTCTAAGGCAATTCTAATGAAGCATACCAAATTTCAGCTTTGAAAAACTAAATTTTTATTTTTGATGAATTTATAAAGTAAGTTTTCATTGATCATGTAATAATGTACTTGAAAAATTGGTGATGAATTTTTTTAATTGATTGCATAAATATGTAGGAGACATTTGTACGCACATTTTTCATGTTAAAAAGTATCCCATTAAGTAACAAAGATATGACCTATGAAATGTTCAAAATATGAACCAAAATTAGTAAAATCTCAAGGATGAAGACAATGGTAGCTAAGTTGATGTGTGATATGGAAAGAAATCTTCCTCCTAGTTTTTTTGACATTTAAGTACACTTGATATGGACATATGGCACTTGGTAGAAGAAGTAGAATTGTGTGGACCAATATTATATCGTTGGATGTACTTCTTAGAACAATACATGAAAGAGCTCAAATGTTGGATTAGACAAAAAGCACGACCAGAAGGTTCTATAGTTGAAGGCTATATTTTGTCAGAGGCAATGCACTATACAACTGAGTATACAACCTGTGTGGCACCAAGTGAACCTCAGATGTAGAAAATAAAAGAAGATCTAATTTTATTAGAGATGATATTATCTAAGGCACATAAAATGCAAGGCTTGGATAAAGATGTAGTGGGGAGTTTTTTTTTCAAACAAATTCACAACTTTGTATTGAAAAATGATCCTCGCATGTCACATTGGAGAACTCAATATGTTATGGAAGTTATAAATAATGAAATAGACCTTGGAGAATGGACACATGTGCAAATGCAAACTCAAATTAGTTCGGGTGAACGCCCAGTAGATCGTGAATATAATATTGCAATGGGCCCACATCCAAAAGTCAAGTTTTTTGCATACATGTGGGCTACAGGGAAGTACTTTAGGATGGCTACTAGAGATGTTGATAAAAAGAAACCTAAGATTTAGGTACTAACTGCACTATTATGAATAAAACGTGGGTTTGTATTATCCAAGGGTAGTTCTTGTATGCAATAAAATTATGTGTTTCAATAGCATGTTGTCTATGACATTTGCAATATAAAGTTTTAAATGTAAAAAAAACTTATGAATGCATAGAAATGTTCAATGTTTCTAAAATAATTTAATTTGTAGGTATGTTTGGGACACTCTATGCACTAGTAGAAAATGAGTGACCAAATCGACAAAACATCAACACTTTTTTGTTGAAGTAGGCACTTTAGTCACTACTTTGACAAGTTGTGCAATTGTTTGTTAATTTGATCAAAATGAGTGCATACTTATTTGTTGATTTGGACCTCTGACTGGAGTAGTTTATTGTTCATTTGGGCATTGTTTTGTTCCGCTTTGTCATTGTCTTTTATAATATTTTGTTAAGTAATTTTGGTTTCACAAAATCTTTGTCTGATTAATCCCTCTCTGATTGTGATATAAAAATTTAATTTTGACTTGTGTCTCTACTGTAATATTGTTTTTCTGAAATTGTTGGTTCAACAAAATCTCTCCCTGATTCATTTCACGAAATTCCTCTCTGATCATAATTTAAAAATTTAATTCTGATTCATTTCATGAAATCCCTCTCAGATTATGATACACAAATTAAATTGTGAAAACATGTGCACTCCTACAACGAAGCAATTATTTCTGAATACATTCTGCTGAAAATGAATTTTCCTTTTTTGAGAGATTACCTTTCCCTACAAATATACAGAAAAACGTTTTTCTTACGCAAAATTGATCTGAAATTTCTACAAATACAAAATCCATCGATTGCCACTTCCTACAACCACAAATGTGCATTACATACCGGATACTCCATTGCCTGCAAAAATGACTACAAATACAAGAACTCATAATGTAGTTCAACATTTTCTAACTTACTTTATTTTTAAAATTCTGAATGCATACACAAGCGCTTGGATAAAAACTGGAGAATGCATGCACAGGGGCTTCGGAAAAATTAGAATTCACAATGCATGCACAGTCGACTGAATAGACTCAGAATTAGAAGGATGTCTTAAAAAAAAATTATATTGAAAGGGTCACACAATGAGGGCGTTTTCGAAAAACAATAAATTCAAAGACCTATAGTCATCCCTTTAGTGTACCAAAAACAATAAATTGAAAGACCTACACAGACTTTCCTTAAGTGTACCAAAAATTAAACAACAATCTTCGAAATTAAAATAACAAACTACACTAGTACATATCAACTGCAATACATATATCCTCTCCCTACACATGCACTTCTTCGATTGAAATTTTCCACAGCAAGTGCTACATCTTCCTTGTTTCCCTCAAGCATCCACTACAACAAACTGCTCCTCTCATACTGACAAAGAAAAATTTCCCTGTTTCAAAACAAATTACACTTTCACAAACAACGAGTTCCTGCTGCATCCTTATCAGCCTACGGTGTTCCTTCATTTCTCCTCTTCCGATGAATCACCAAAATTGCTACAACCTTACCGTCATCTGTTGATCCTTCAATCCTCCTCTTTTGAGGATGCACCAAAATCCCGGTCAAACAATGTGTTGCTTTCCTCACCAATCTCATTGAAGACTTTGTTCACAGAGACGTCTCTGCCTCCACAACTTGCTTCCGGAAAAATGGGATTACCATCTTCGTGCATCTGCAGTCCCTCGAAATCTGCATCTTGACCCATGGCAAACAGTTTTGGCTCGTTGTCCTCCTCTGCATTAATGTCAATTCTACGTCCCCTCACCTCTGTACGCAACACCACTTTCCAGCCTGGCTCGTCCTCGTCATCTGAAAAAAATACTTTCTGACAGTGTATTGGAAATGCAAAAGATTCATAACCAAACGGAACTCTTGATCCAAAGTTGGCCATGGTGAAGCCCCATTCATCTTTTCTCACTGTAGCGTTCCGTCCTCTATAATTTGCTTTAACCCAGTCACAAACCAGCAACACTACGCAATGCCTTTCGTAGTCGAGCTCAACGATTTCTTCAATCTGACCTATGTACTCAAGGTTTTCATTGATGATGTTCTGGTCATGCCTGCCCGCACGACATGGTTGTCGAAAAATTGCTGCCACTCCTGAGTCACAGGTACTGGTCACGCTCTGCTCTGCACTTTTAACTCGAAAGTGAAATCCATAAGCGCACATGCTCTTGTACCTCTTTGCATGACAGGAAGGTAATTTTGATGAATCAACAACTTCTTCGGAAACAACCACCCCAGCTTGAACAGCGCTTTGCACATCTTCTTTGAACCACTCTGCAAACTCAGGAATTTCTTCCATCCCCACAGGAAAAGGAGTTCCTCTTCTGCCAGCTCTATGTGGATGTCTTCGACGGAACTCGTTTCGTAAATTCGTCCTCTCTTAGCAGATGTTTTCGTACCTCCTACAATGCATTTGTACACATTTCAACTCAATTTTGACTTGAATCAACTGTAACTACCATGATGGTCAGTAGAATTACTTCAAGTCCTCTACATCTAGAAAAAATTACAACAAAAAAACATTCCTACAACTCCCACTCCACTGCACCAGGCTCCTGCTTCGCATACTTCAATCCTCTGACTTCCTAAATGAATGTTTGCATGCTAGTATTCACAGTACTCATTTTCAAAGCAAATTAGTCTAACAATACATCACTTCCAGAAAATTCCTACCTACTTAACTCCAAGAATTAACATTATCACAAACCGCAGGCCCTCTCACATTACATTAAGCGACGTGGGAAAAAAAAGGGGGGATCCTCTTCATTGCATAACCTGTCCTTTCTTGGACAAGAATTCAGTTCTTTTGTGACATTCCAAACTTCCCCTTTCACTGACATACACAAGACCTACATTTACCCTTTCTTTGCAACCTTAGCTAATGACCAATTTCGAAGCATTAAGTTGAACCAATAATGCATGCGGCTCTTCTCCACTGTTTACATTTGCCACCACTGTTTCCAGGAAATACTCACATGTGGACGTCAAGTAATAATTGAAATCATTTCCGTTACATAAACTGAAAGTGAAATTCAAAGTCCACTACAACATACCAAATACTCCAATTCCAGTGTTTCCTCAGGTCTACCTCATCTGACTAGTACTTTTGCTATTCATCATCTCCTACTTCGACAACACTGTCTTCTCTTTATGCTGCTCGTATTTGTAGGAGACCAAGTTATGAAGCACTTACTCACTTTGAAATACAAGTCTTACAAAACTATAGTACCCATTGCTAAGTAAAACGAAACGGAATTGCTGTCCCAGTTACTTTTCAATAAGTATACTTCTTACATACTGGAATAAGACAATAATTGAGAAAGAAAAGAGAAGTCCATCCTAGTTGGTTAAAGACATGCACATACACTCACCCACGGTATGGCTCAACGTGTGAAGCATTGTCCAGAATAAACTCATGTATAGCTCCCCTGACTGCATCTGACAAAATTTTCAACTTCCCCTTCCCCTGCAATATCTCGTCCACCATCGATGGCTCCTCTTTGTCATCCCAAACTCTTCGACTTGTCATAGAATACTCAGACATGTATTCTGTAATGAAGCCAATGCTTCCTCTGTTTCATAACCGTGCGCAATGCTGCCCTCTGGTTTCGCTAAATTTCTAACATACCCTTTTAGATTTTTAAAGTAACGCTCATACGGGTACATCCACCTTGTGTGAACTGGTCCACAAAGGAATAGCTCTTCGACCAAATGGTTGGGCAGGTGTGACATGATGTCGAAAAACGAAGGTGGCATTTCCTTTTCCAACAAGCACATCGTCTCAGCTGAATCTCTTTGCATCTGTTCCTTTTCATCCCTGTTCACTGATTTAGCACACAACTTTCTAAATAGTCTACTGAGTCGCACAATTACCCCTACTAAGTTTCTGTTTGAAATCCTTCTGTAGCATAAGGGTAGAATTTGTTGCATGAGCACATGAAAGTCATGTGATTTCAGTCCACTCAGTTTTCCTTTGCTAATTTTACTATACAGTGCGGACGCATAATGTGTAGGTGTCCTCAAGTTTTTCAGCACCCTCAGTACCTTTGATTTATCCGCCGGTGTCAACACGTAAGATGCATGTGGCATGACTAGTTGCGTACGGTTTTGAGGACGAGCTTGTAAATGAAGGTGAGGACGTATACCACAGGCTTGCATGTCAGCTCTTACCGCCAGAGTGTCTTTGTCGCCCATTGTGGTTTTCAATATGTTCTCCGCCAAGTTTTTCTCGCAATGCATGGCGTCGAGAACATGGCGCACTAGAAGATGCTGCCACAAACAAGTAAAACCTCTTCAACAAGATGTACCTCTCGGGAATGTATACTTCATCATTTTTGAAATAATCAATGTCCACGACATTCCTGTCTTCCTAGTATCAGCTCTACCATGCTCAAAATCATGTACACGAAGACCAAAACAAATTCATTGCTCCTCACAGACGAAATGAACATGAACTTGCATCGGCCTGCTACAATGAACTCCTATGAAGTGTACACCCAATTCATAGGTTGCAGTCGATACTTTGATACACACTCCATCTAATCACATGTGCACACTAAGTTTCTAAGCATGCTAACAGGAATCACATAGTCCACTGTAAACAACTACAATGCAATCCTCTGAGTACACATTTACTGAAACACACATTCATAGCTTCACAAACTCGAATGCAGTCACTTCGCCACATCTGAGACGTAGAGGTACATTTGACTTTTAACTTTAATGACAATCTACCTCCCGTTGTCCTCTAAAAGATAATCGAATGTTCACAATAACAACTCCACAACCTACAGTCGCATTCATTACTGGAGTACGTTCATGTCGATCAATCGATCATGTTCTCTTCAGATTCTTTGTTTTTAAAACATATTTACATGTGACCTACTTTTAAAGAAACATGTACACGGAATGTTTCAAGAACGTCACAAAGTTTCTACACTGCTTTCAAGTGACTGGTGCATTGAAATGCTTTAAGTTTTGCCGGACTGCAAACACCTCTTTTTCTAGAAAATTAAGACATCCCCAGCGGAGAACAATGATTAACCATGTACCTTCTTTGTGCTACAACTTCGTTTTGGAAATATCACTACGCTTCCCAAATTACCTGAACTACAGCTATTTTCTCAGTTCAGCAATCACTGCACTTCCTAATTCAAAAGACATCATGTTTCAGGGGTATTATTAAGGGATAGAGGAAAAAAACAAAAGTCTTCCACATAATTTCTTTCATTTCAATTCTCTTCATCGTATTACATTACATATATGTTACAATGCATGACCTTTAATACTTCATTTCACTCTGAGATACTAGGTTCACAACATTTTACTATCACCACTTCTGTTTCACTAAGTCTTCCACATATTTCACTTTACTTGGTCCATGAACTTCTAAATGGATATTCAGTTCTCATGTGAGATTCTAGTTATTCACAGGGCATGTACTACAACTAGAAAAAGGAAATTGCTGTTGTAAGTGCGGCTCTAAATGTATTGAAAACATCTAAGCATGTCACGCAGCACTCCAGACTTTAATGTTTTCCCCCGACTTTCTTTCCTTTAAAAGTAAAAGTACTTTCTAACTTCAAATGCAATATCCTTCTATGGTGTACAGTCTACAATTACTATTGATCCTAACTGAAAAATAATAATAAGCAACGGTCACCAGTAACTATGGTTCACTAATACATAGTCAAACTCAGGTGAAGTTTTGTTACTAAAACTATAATCCTCTCTATCGTAAGGGTCCCAAAAATGATTTTTCATTCACAATCGATCACTATGACGAACAGTTTGTCCAATGTACACTACTTGCTTTCCTCAGACACCACAATTTTAACTTCGACGCATTTCTAGTTCAAAGACTTTCTGTTTCACAATGTTCGATAATTCTATAGTCACCGTACATTTTCAGTGCTTCTTTGTAATTTAATGTAAAGCCAAACAGCATTTCAGACTTCCAGAGTTTGCTTTCTTAATCCTCATTATTTCACGTGAACATACGGTTTAAGTTCTATATGTCCGTTTCTGAAGTTATTTCCTACATACAATACTGACTCTTTAGCAAAAGGAATGAATTCACTATTTCCAGCTCTCTACAAAGACAGCAACCTACTCACAAACCGCAGACACGTCGATATTCTTATCGCCCAATCCATAACATAGAAACAGGAAACAGTGAAATGTTCTTTTTATTTCTGGCGATGCAATAATTTAATTGATTGATGCGGGAAATACAGGATAACTCTACTGCTTCACTCACTCAGATATAACAAAATTATTACATTTACCAATTTCAAAGACGTCCTTCGCACACCTTACACTATTTCCACGTTTACCTTAGGATAGTAATGTACACTTGAACATGATACATTTTTCTAAAAAATAAGAGATGAATACATACCTCCCAGTAAGAAAGAAGGAAAAAAATACTCCGACGCTTCACACCGTGCCACTTCACAGGATCATCATCTGAATTCTCCACTCCCCCTTCTCCCAAGAATGTAGACCTCTCTGTGCCCCATCGATATATTTCTTCACCAGTTGGTCTCGTTGGAGGCAGATCCCACTCCTGCTTGTTGTTGAAAGACGCCCGAGCCCTACGGAATCTGTGATTTGCAGGCAAATACCGTCGGCATCCTTGGTAAATCATTTTCCCTAGAAGCCTGCAATATTCACTACAAGTTTCAGGCCCACACAAGGGACAACCCTTATAACCGTGAACCTGTTGTCCTGACAACAACCCGTATGCAGGAAAGTCGTTCACGGTCCACATCAACAACGCCCTCAATTTGAATGTCCTTTCCCCTTCTGGCTTTGACATGTTCACGGCAGACACTCCTTCCCAAAGCTTCAACATATCCGGTACAACAGGAGCAAGAAAAACATCTATACTTTCCGTTGTTGGCGCTTTGGGACCTGGAATTAGTACAACTAGGGAAATGAAGAATTTTTTAGTTAACAACCATGGCGGGAGATTGTAGATCGTTATCAACAACACCCACGTAGAGTGCTTCATTGCATTGTTCTTAAATGGAACTATGCTGTCTCCTACTAAATCAAGTCGCAGATTTGTCAGGACAGCAGCAAAGTCTGGATACATCTCGTCAATTGCTTTCCATTGATCACTATCAGCTACAGAGTACATCTTAGTACTCTGAGATCTATTAGAACTGTGCCAAGTCATATGTTTGGCTATTTCGGGACACCTGAACATCCTCAGTAGATGTTTTATAACATCAAAATACCTTACTACTCGTTTGGGAATGCTATTAGAGCCTTCCATGTAACGGGCACTGCTGCATGTCGGACAGCTTGTTAGGTGTGCATTCTCACCTTCATATAAAACATGGCCGTCAGGGCAACAATGCACTTGCCTATGTTTTAGACCCCATTTCATCAGAACCGTTTTGACTTCATATGACGTTCTAGGGAAACAATTCGACGTCGGCAATAAATCTCCCGCTACCCAAGTCAGCAGAGCATCGACAAATGTGCTGGGCACCGAATACAGACTACACAGGGAAAAAATTATGATACTGCATTGTAGTCTATTCAGCTCACTGCCTTCGAAGACTCTTTCCCTGGATTGCCTCAAAAGATTTTCCATGTCAGCCTCGTCAAATTCTATGTCTTCTTCCAGATTTCCTCCACTGCGTGGTAATTCTCCTTCTTCATTCAAAACGTTGTCGTGGATTTCATCAATACGACAGAAGGCGTCCCGCGCCATAGAGTCAACATCAATGGCAGTTCGCTCTGGCCATGTAAATGCACCTTCTTCTTCGTCACAATTCGAGCGGCGATACAATTCCTCCTCTTGGTTTCTAGGTCGACATGGACCCCTCACGTTCTGGCCATCCACTGTCTGCATTACATTATTTTCCAAATAAGTTTTCTGGAAACTGTCTACCTCCTGCTCCTCTATAAAGATTTGTAAAAGACATGTTGAAATTACTATTTCCATGACAATGGCATTTTAGTTAAATGGAACTCGCACATGATTATGCAACAGTTACCTACGTGACTCGGCAAAAGAAGTGATTCTTATTACAAGAAGTCCAAAAATACATGCATGTACTACAGTATAGACACTGAAGAGGAAACTCAAATCAGTTGTCCAGAACTTGCGGAGACAGTCCACACCGACAATGTAAGAAAAGCATAGACATGATATTTGTGATTTATACAAAGCTCTCACCATCACAGGGTACATCAGATATGGATCACGACCATTCCGAGCATGGTGCCTTGCGACATTCTCTGTTGTGTGCACTTCCGCACCTCTACATCGATTGCACGTGCAAATATACTCTGACAATCCCAAGCGGTTTGCTATGGATCTCTCAATGTGGTACGCGGAGTTAAGTGTTGCATTCATCCTGCAAAAATGTCATGCGCTTCATAAAAATTCATTATACGGTTCATGTGATAAAAAACGCCCCTTTCACAAATCTTTACATATATAATAAAGGACTCAATACTCTCTGACATTGTTCGTCTTCACCATTTTCTGGCATTTGTGTTCTAATTTCAGCCGTGAACCACCCCGTTTGCATTGTGACATAACATTGTTTCTAGGTCCACATACACTACTGTGCATTGGCAAAGTCAACAAACGCAACATGACTGTGCTACACGTCATGAACTGAGACTACAACTGCGCCACTTTATTGAAGAAGCTCTATTGCTGCGGCGTATGTATCGTATTGCAGTCACACTAGAACAAAAGGAACCCCAAATACATAAATAATTTAATTGCATTACACGAAGGACTAGCGAACATGATATTCGACATATTGAAGGAACAGTACTGACATTGGAATTGAGTGAGACATACAAGGTTTGCACTGGCACTGTTATAAACGCCCGACTGGGTCACATCACTCTGAATGAAGGGTAGACGTTCTGGGTTCCTCGACAATATGATTCTCCATTTCTAAGAGCTGAAACTCACAAAATTCCACAGGCAAATGAATGTTCGACACTATTGTCAAAATTATTCCTTTGGCAGAAGTGAAGACCTTTAAACGTAAGTACAAAACTCTCATACAGGCGGGATTGCAAACAAATTCCAAGTTCAAATAAATTGTTTTAACAGTACCGACCACATATAGAAGCACTACAATCATGTACTAAATAACGGCTCCTAAGTACATTTGACTTGAATTGCGAATGAAAATTATGTGTCTGCACATAAACGAATACTATTTTCGTAGACATTGCACATTAAAAAGGTCTTCGGGTTTAATCACTACGACTCACTGCTATTTTAAAGGAAATGGTTGCTCCACTAATTCACTTCCCATATTCTTCATAATTAATATAGGACTGCAAATTTGGAAAACCATAACTTAATAGAAAATAAATTCTGTACTCTCTCTATTGTTCCTTTCATTACAGTGAAATTTCAATTACGCTTACCATGCAACAAACTTTACCATCACTGAGTCACTCACATTAACTAATAGCAATGACAGTGATTTTCTAGAAAAAACAGCGCATATACAGGTTAAGAAATTGGATAAAGTCAGCAGCTCTTCTTGAAAAAAATTCTTGGGAAGAGAAGCAGCAACCAAAGTTCATGTTCATAAGCAGGTAAGTTCAAGAATACCTCGAAAGCTGCATACAAAATGAGGTCTTACAACTCCAATTCTTTCTTCATGTGCATTATCAAAATGTATGAACCTATGAGAGAGAAAACAAACAGTCAACACCAATTTCAAAACTGAAGAAACAACAGAGAACTCAGACATGCAACACTTTTCCAAATACATAACAGCAGCCGTCCCTGTATTCATAATGTTCATCCAGTTACAATTGACGAGTACTACGTGTTGCCACTTCCACTGGCGATACCTTCAGTGCCGTGGTTGTGGTCCTAAGATACACTTCGAAAAAACTCTTGCAAAGTATTTGCCTTCTGCATAATTGCATAAGATACACGGAGCATGTCTAACAATTGAGCTCTCATTTTTTGTTTGCTATCAACTGTACAGTGACCATCGATGGCTGGTCCTACGAATTCTACTATAACATTTTGTGCACTTGCACATCTGCATTGTACTAAGGTGTGCTCGTATTGCGCTACTGTCTTGTGTATGCTGTCGCAATGTATAGCAGAGACAACTGAACTTGCACGGTTCTCAACTATGCCTACACTTTTGTTCTGGTTATCATCAATCCTGCAAAAGGAGTCTATGAAATCCTGGAGGTTCTTCAGACATACATTTCTACATGAAATGCTTGTTACAGTTGTGGTCCATTACTCTGAAGTCTGCAGTCAATACCTTTCGTCTTCAGTTTCACTTTTGTTATCCTGAAGGAACAAAAAGAATATGCTGTGTGCACACAAAGAAAGTTACCACATACAAATTGGACTTCTATTCAGTTACGAAGTCCTAATCGGAACTACTTCTATGCAATTTTGGTTAAAAAAAAAGGGACACCAGCAGTAGTGCAATGAAACAACCAACTAAATGTGTTCAGAATGTACCAATTGCCAAGAATACACCGCGTATTTCTCTTCACAAGTGTCCACTTCCCAATGGTTCGCAACTCATTCTTAGCACATGCAATTACTTGCTGCAATAAAATACACGCAACAAAAAATTAACTTGGTAAACACTCATTCGCATAGTGCAACCTTTCTTATATTTCGTATAAGAATTGCTTTGCAATTCCATCGGGAAAGTCTTACTCTGTTTCATTACACCACGTCATTTGCTCATCAATGGAATCCAGAACTCGGTTCACAATTTAGCCACTTCGTAGTTGTACCTCCTGGAATGTCTACAGCAAACATTATTGGAAATCAACTTGGAAAAAAAAATTCAATCGCTTGACAGGTGCCACTTGCCAATATCTACTTGTTACATTAATTACCGAAATGAATCATTTCTTCCACTTGAAAAGGAATGTGGACCATTATTGAAGAAAACGAAAAAAAAGGTCTTCCTAAATTGACCTTCATTTGTACGTAAGATGAAGAACGACGGAACACTAATGGCTTCAGTAAAAAATTTAAAACAAGTAAGGTCCACTCGATTACGCACTTTGCCTTATGTCATAACAAATTCATCTAACATACCGTCAGACATTCACTACCAACGTCTTCACTTACACAGTTCTCAAATTCATTCAAGTACACAGTGCAATAGAAGTTTCCTTCACCTAAATGCCATCTCTATTGTTGTAATGATCGTACAACAAAAGCAACTGAAAAATAATCACTACGAATTCAAAGTGCCGTCTAAGAAACTTTGATACGACTAAGCAAAGCATTTCCTCTGCATCCACTACTAACTCTGTCACACTACGGGATGACATAGAAGACATGCATACTCTATTCAAAAAGTGAGTCTACTAAACGTAACCGTGCAACTTGCTTCTAAATTTCTAATGAAGTGAATTGTAATTCAGTAGCTACTGGTCATCGCTTTGCACTATGAATTCGATTTCGAACCAAACTCAATTACAGTAGCGTGCCAATCATTACCTGATAAATGATGACTGACGTCGACATTCAACTGCATACAAGAGTTATTTCCAGTGTAAAGTTGAAAAAAAGGCTTTAGAGGAGACTCACTTCAAAACTACTATACGCGTTGATGAACTCCAACTTCAGAACTGCACTGCCTCATTTGTTCTCGGTATCGGATATTCGGAGTGTTCCCTCAGTTCATGGATCTCTTTTTTCTCGTCCAACACATACATATTTCTTGTTCAAGCGAAACAGATGCCGCTCTCCGCAGACATTGAGAGTCTGCGATTACAAGACATCATGCACAAGGATGAACGCTTACATGAAGAGCTTCACCACGAGACATCCATGTAAGCAACTCAAACTCAGCTTCCTATTCTAAGAAAACCTAGGTTCTTAAAGCTTCTTGACTCCTTACACAGAATTCCCTTGGAGAAAAAAAAGGCTTAGAAAAAAACTCGTTCTGTTGTTGCTTACCATTATTTGCCGCCGCTGACACTTCCTTGTGTGTTTCGTCGCCGCCATACTGTCCCACGACTGCCGCCATTATGCATGCTCTCATTAATTCACCTGCACCAAACTTAGAACTCTCAACATGCACCGCTTCGTGGCATGTGACTCATTGTCAGCTTCTAAATCTTTAACAGTAATACAACTCCGACAATTCCGTCATGTATCTCTAACCAATTTGCCCACACAAAGAAACTCGTAGGCTAGTAATTAACCAAGGTATATGATCTACTCTACCGTGCCTTACTTACCTAAGAGACGGCAATGCACAAGAAGACTGCCACGTGATGGAGTCGCAATGTCATTTTCCAGAGCAAACCTGTAAAACCACAGTCCCTTCTTTATTGCCTCGAAACTTGTGCCTTGTTGGCAACCCTAACTAAACACGGATGGATGACTGCACTATTTGCTACGTTTCAGCTTCTGCCTGGGTTGTCTGTCCGACGTCTGTGGACCTCACGCCGCCTCCTGCACTGCACAGTGCACACATTTTTGTTACATTGCTACTACGCGTTGTGAATTCGCACTACCAGTGTTGGTTTTTCTGTTGGAAGAATTTGACGGTACTTGAATTTTTCATATTTTCAAAACAAAAAACCCTATACCGCAGTGTGTTAGCTTAGTCGTATCTTAGTAGGTGACAAATTAGTTATGCCATGTTCCGTGTTCAGTATTTGCATTTGATCATGTTTCAAATTTGAATATGCAGGTACAAACTGCTGAATGTACAATCTCTAGAAGAAGCGGAGCTATACGCTAGAACAAGGCGAGTGACAAGTCCATCGCCAACGCCGTTTCGTGACGCCGAAGGCAATGCGACGGATTTAACTGGAGGACATGAAGACAGCAAAGACTGTCCACAAACAACGAAACGCGCTGCCGCAGTGATTAAGGAGGAGCAGGTGCTCGTCGCTTTCGTGCAGGAGCCCACACTGCTTTCTAGTGACACAGAGGACGATTTTTGTCGATGCAAACAAGTCAGTGAGCAAGTTCTAATCCCTACCGTTATTGCTCGACATAGTTCCTTCATGACATCCAGTGAAGAAAGTTCTGACGGATCTGACTCTGACTTTCAGGCAAACGACTGTGAGATTGATACAAGAAACTGTGACTCTGACACTGAACCTGATAACATAGAGACACAAGAGTGTGCTTCAGTAAGGACTGCAGGAACCACTGAGGTTCAATTTGACTTTCCTTTTCTACGCAGTTCCACGACAAGGAAGGGAAGACAAACATCAACCCAGTATAATCCACAAAGCGCCAAGCCAGTAAGATGTTGTCCGACCTATAAACCCCTAAATTCATCTCTTTTTCATTTAAAGTTCAAAGATTCAAATGATTCTGCATTTCTAGTTCTATGCGGTTGTCAAAAATGTGGCTTTTGCTGTAGAGTCACCAATGTCCAGCCAGCAACAATGGAAGCGTGAAAGGCATATTGAAGTCAGAAATTTTATGTAGGATGGGAACTACCAGTGCGGATTACAATTCCTTTCTCTCAGTCTTGATTGGCCTTGGAGGGATGTTGTACGTATTTTTGTTTGTGTGGCGCATAGCATTATTTCATGACAAGAACCGTGAGGTCATTTCATAGTGTCCTGTTCAGTTTAGGCCACTGAAACAATCCAACTACAACATTTTGTCTTTTTAAGAATTTTTGCTCGGGAGATGTCATGCTCAATTGTTGATCCCCATCTACAGAACTTGAGAGTTAGCAAGTACCGCTTACGGTTGTCTTCCTCTGCTCTCATTTTAAAATAACAAGGTTCAAATCTTCTATAGTAATGGCTGCGCTCATGTTCAAAACAGTGAAAACCTCGCTTGTCGTCCAAATTCCAATGAAAGATGCGGTCATTGGTGTTTGAAACTCATTTCTGGTTCTCATGGGTTACTTTAATTTCAATATAGGGTTGCATATTTAAGCTCAATCCATGTCCCTGTAGTGGTAAAGAAGTACAGTAACTGCTCTTTGTTGTGCTAGGCTGTTATTAAATAACATCCTCTTGTAGAGTGCACAAGAGACAATGGTAACTTCTTTAAGGAATGAAGAACGTCCGCAAAGTTGGTTGACAAAGGAAAAGCCCCTAGCGAAGATTATAGGAAACCAAGGGCCAAGAAAACCTCAGGTGCTTCTGAGCAGACAACGGTACTGAAGATATCTGCAGAACTATAGAAGAGTAGCGACAAACGCAAACCGGTTTCAGTGAAGGGGAAAAATAAGGGGAAAACACTTTCTCCAGCGGTGGTGGACGTTGTCTTTGGCGAAATAAAGAGCTCCGTCGCAGACTTGGAGGAACTACGTCGAAAGAGGGAAGCAGACACACTCAAATGCGGTAGAGTGCTCAGAAGTGTAGGAAAGGTACAATGCCAGACAGGGGTTTCCGAAAACAAGGAGATAGCGTCCACAAGCAAGGACAGGCTGAAAGAAGTGGCACAGAAAAATCAAGTGCAACCTTCAACACGTTCACAGAGCACGTCAACGACGGCATCTTCCAAAGGTAAGTTACAAGAAATGTGCACTTGCTAATGCATCGTGTTGGAAAGATTTTCAGCTGGGAGGGCTAAAACAAAAAAACCTCACCGCATTCGCTGTTGTGCAGAGTGCTTGAACCCTGTGGACAAGGCAGCTATGGAGTTCTAGGTAGAATTAAATGACGAAGAGTACACTGTGACTGGCCATGCAAGCCGCACAGACCCCGCGACACTGAATGTTGAGCACAACAGTACTACTCCGAAGGAATCGCGTACCACTATTTCACAAATCATGAAGGACAGTGCCATGCAGAAAAAAGGCGACGCAATTCACAAAGGTGCCCAACATCGTCAAGGGGCAACGCTGGAACCAGACTACAACAACACCGTACGTTTCAATTTCGCTTAACAAGTTTGTTAGTGTAGGTGTCGCTTGACTACATAATCATGTACAATATGCTTTCATTTAAAATTATGGAGTCTGTCTTCTATAGGTTTGGCTTCACTTTCAGAATTGAAAACTACTACAATGTACCCTTTTTAAAAAAAAGGTGCTGTGCATTTTTTTTTTTTCTGGACTCCTACAAAGTACTCTCAAAGAAACGTGTTATTGAATTGTGTTCTTATCAGTAATTATAGTAGTGTCTAAAATGAAAGTACACTTCAGAGCAATTGAAAGTCTGCAACTGGTTTTACTCTTTGCAGTGCCCAATGAGAAAATGCTTGGTTATTACACACAATTAGGAGTACATTGGTATTTTCTTTTGGGGGCATATTCGAGTCAACCTTCTGGTGTAGACAGCTTCCGGTAACATTGAGTAAATATGTTGTGAAAAACTCATGGATGCGGATTCCCTTCGAAAATGCAGTAAGTATCATCTATCATGAAAGACTACAAGAAAATGAGTTTGTAAAAACTAATCACTGACCTCTTTGTAAAGGGTAACACATGTACCTGTTGTCACCGTACTAGGAAATTATTGACATTTCTATACTTTGAGAAGAAAGAGTGCAATAATAAATTTTTAGAGAAAAGTCTTTCTAAATATGTTTCACTTTACAATTTCATGTACAGAAATTTCCTTCGTGCTCTGAAGAAATATTGTTTGCTTTTGTAAAATGTCTCTTTTTATAGAGACGCTTCTCGGAGCTGCAACGTTTGCAGGAGTCTGAGCGACGAACTGTTTGGGACCATCAGAAGAAGAGAAGTGAAAGAGGAAGATCATCGAGCCCACGACAAAGTCCACCTAGGAGCCCAATATCTCGAAGAGAAGAGCGTGAATCTCGGAAGGCATTAGCTTCTCCAAAACCGATCACTAGAAATACTTTTTTGCACCCTAAACCACAGGGTTAGTAATACAAGAGGCTATACACATTTATTACAGTCTACAGTTATTGAGATTTGTGTTCCTGACTGTAGTATGACGAAGAGAAGTCCACAAAGAATGTGAACCCAGTTTCTGTTGGTCCTCCGTTGAATGTGTATGCCACCGGTGAAAATTCCCTTAACTTGCAGTACGTCCGGTAGTGTTTTGTGGTCAATGTTTTCATGAAGATTTTTAGGAATTCTAAGAGTACATTTGCCATGTACAGAAGGAGCACTGATTGGCAATAATTGAGTAAAGTTAGAAGTAGGAGTGACATCACGTAAGCCATGCTAAATGAAGCCATTAAGCAGATAGGCCTTGTCGAGCGTGTTTTGATATTTCGTCCAACATTGGAATTTGAAGCTGTGCTTACTTTATGTGACAGAGAGGTGTTCAAGATGAATTCGCGCATGTACACATTTACAAGCAGCTGCAGTTGTTGGCCTTCTCTAGTGCTAAAGCTAAGACTGACAATGTACTTTTTATTACAGATGTTCGTCAGCATGGGAGGGTGAATACAGAGAAAGGGCAGCGTAACAGGAGTTCAGATTCATCCAGTCCTGAGGGTAGATACACAATGCGCAGGTCACTTTCTCCACGCAAAAGTCAGCGGAAGCGTACAAGAAGTTCCAGTTATGACAAGTCCGGTTCCCCTTCTGTCCCGTTGTTGCCACCATTGGAACATGCTCCATCAAAAACCAAAAGAATTTATGAAAATGAGAAGACGAACGATGTAGAGCGACGGTCTTCATCAGCGGGAAGAAGAAGGAGACGCTCTAAATTTGGGTTCCGTGAAGACAGAAGATCAGCACAAAAAAGTAAAGGGCATAAGCCTTTTTATGTGACCCTAGATAAGGAAGGTGTACCTTACGGGCCTGGCAGACCTGCATGGATCTCAGAGGTGAACAAATTAGCTGCTGCGCTTGATCCATCCGTCACCCACATTCGGAAGCAAACTCACGAAGACATGTGCATCTTGAAAGACCGATTGGATGATCATTTTGAATATTCAGGAGAACTCAATGAGGACCATTTGAGAGGCTTGCTTGGTAAGGCTGTGACCAGGAGGAGGACAGAATTGATAACATACATCAACAGAGGGGGGGAGAAGCCGCTTCATTTTGATGGAGAAATGTGGAGAAAAATCGAGAAACTAGCAAGCAGTAAACAAAGAGAGAAACTATCTGAACATGGTTGGTATGCAAATGCATGTCGTCGAACGGTTGGAAGAACTGGGTCACTGGGCGTGGCAGGACTACGACAGAGACTCGGGCAGTTTTACGGAAGGTCACCTGATCCCGAAGAAGTGGCACAAGAAATGGAGCGGGATAAAGGTTATGGAAAAAAACATGTCCTCTCACTTGGACATACAAGGTCAGAGAGTGGGCAATTCAAGGACGACGACATGCAAGACCTATCCCTGCGCATTCCTTCCACGCAAACTTCTTCGCATGATTACCGCGAAGATGAAGGTGATACAGAGAGGAGGGAGACTGTGCGGACACTTGCGTTGCAGGTAAATATACACTTCTAACTTAGGTGTTACTGAATAAGTCTTATCGTGGTCATTTGAATAAATTTGTATTTTTAATAATCAGTAACGCCAGAATGCATGGAATGCAAGGAAATGCAGAAGACTTCGATTCGCCGCTGAATCGATCAAATACGAGCAAATCATCGTTTCTTCAATCCAAAAATTTTACATCTAAAGATGATTACATTGCCAAGCTTGAAGCTCAGATTCGATGCATGCAAGGAAATAAAGGAAAGGACGTTTCATCTCGTGCAGTATTGGCTTCTGACTCTCGAAGTCGTGCACGTGATGAACGTGAAATTGATCAGGTAATAGCGGAAAGAACATTCACAATTGCAAGCAGTGTGCAATGTTCTCAGTCTTCGCCAACTTTGTACAATTACTACTATTACTTGATGTATTCTTGTGTATAGTCCTGATGGAAAAGTTTGTGCCTCACTAACAGATGATTATTTGCTGTCAGGGTAGGTATTCACTGGGAACAAGTACAGCAGCAAGGACTCGGCGTACGGAAGTCCACAAAAAGGCAGCAGAGGGGTAGCGTGTACGTGATGAAGGAGAAGAAGAAGGAAGACTATGATTAAGTATAATTGTACAAGACCTGAAATTGCTTTTCAGTGCAGAGTTGATTCAGCTCCAGAAAGTTGATTTACTATCCTCACAGTTGAAATAGTACTCTGCATTCTCGTACGTCTTTCTTTTTAAGAGCAAGCATAGTTATTGTGGTCCACTGTTCTGCAGAAGTCCAGCTTACAAGTAACAAACGTGACGTTGTGTTAAGGTTCATGGCAGCTATAGATACTCCTTTGTTTTTTGCTTAGTATGGCAACTTTGTCTTCGGCTGCAATACCGATTTTGCTAAAAGGGTAGTGCTTTTTGTATGTGTAAATGTTGTCATTGTCAGTTGAGCCCGCTTTTATTGAAGTGAGGACTACCGTGTAGTTTGAGATGTTTATTGGAGCAGTTACAAATAGTCCAGTAATTAGTGATAAAACTACGTGTACTGTGTATGGAACTTTGCCGAAAACACTTATGAAGCACGTTGAAATGTACTTGGTATTAATGGAAATATATATATTTCTGTAAATAAAGACGTCTTCATGTGCAATATTCCACAAGCATGGTGCAGGAATGGTCAAGAACAAACTTCATAGTAATTGTCTTTCTGTCTCTTTACTTGGTTCTCGTGTGTATACAAGTCGGTATAGTTTCGACTGTTTTTCCTCGTGATGCCATTGCTAACAGTTCTGAAGTTTTTGAATATAAGGCGGACATTTTTCATGCATTTCTGGTTAATGCAAATGCAATTAGCAGATGAAGGTTTAGTATCACAGTTGACAGAAGAGCTTAGTTTCCTTACTCTAGGGATTTTGACCATGGAGCGCGGGAGTATTGTCACTAGGTGATCCAAGTGTTCTTCCTATGTTTCTGTGGATGACGTCCAAATATGGTAACTTCTTCAATGGTTGCTCCTGCATGGAGTTTGTTCACAGCTGCAGCAGAGAATATGATATTTTCGAAATGCACAGGGTTTGCTCCACTACCGCCTGATTGCTTTAATTATCACTGCTACAGACGTTG
Organism: Antitrichia curtipendula; assembly: GCA_951230915.1. NCBI lineage: Eukaryota > Viridiplantae > Streptophyta > Bryopsida > Hypnales > Leucodontaceae > Antitrichia > Antitrichia curtipendula. The sequence goes on along the minus strand of OX579642.1, from coordinate 2,531,464 downwards.
TTTTTATTCATCACAGCTGCATACAATTGTTGATGTTCCAGATTGACATTCAATACGTAGTTTTTGCATCTTGGTGTAATGAGATACGTTTTCTTGATCTGCGTACATCCAGTTGACATTGGCAATTCGTTCTTCGTCAGCTTTGAATCGCAGTTATAAATTAGCCTGCATTCAAACTTTTCCTGTAATTTTGTAGAATGAATAGACATTACTGATGCAGGACTAAAAAACACGGAGGCTTGCAATCACGTTGCAAAGGCCACACCGGAAGGGAATAGGTTGGTTGAAGGAACTCAACAGCTGGAGGCCTTGACAGTCTTTGAATTATTTTCGCAGAACTATGTCAACTTACAGAAGCTTCACTAGTAAACACTGTTTCTTTGTTTTTGAGTACCACTTTCTTGGTGAGTGTAAATGAAAATCTTGTCTGCCGACTGTTGTGTACTACTCTTAAAGAATTCTGTATTTCATTCTTTTGAAATCTAAGTGGTTTTACATTGTTATCGCTGCTGTAGTAATATTTTTTTTTGTTGGCAGTGCTTTTGATTAATCAGTTGAAAATGTTCAATATGTAATGGATATTGTGGCGTCCGTAGAGAAGGAGCTTAAGTACCTCATGCATTACAGATGGCACTTCACTGGCGATTCTGTCAAAGAGAGCACACTTGGTGTGTAACAAGTTTTAGCCGCGCTTCACTCAGGTGTGGTTTATTGACATGTACTTTAAATTGGAAGTGCTTCTTAGAGTCGACTGTTATCCAAGTCGGACTATAGAATGTAGACCTGGTGTGGAAAATACTTTGAAAATCGCGGCAAGGAATTTGATGGTGGTGGAGCCCTGGAGTGTGCTGAAGCTGAGTTCTGTGTAATGTACATTGTATTTGGCATGTACATAATCTTACTGCTGGCACTTCCAGGGAGTTGTAGTTATGTCCCTGCAAATGGATGAAGGCTAGCAAGAAAATAAGGTCGATGCAGGTGAGTTCGGAATTTTTTTACCTACTCCCAGCAGTGTGCTAGTTTGCGGGGATATTGTGTCTTTCTCAAATGTAGATGGAGGACGACATCAGTTTCCTCAACAATTTTCACTACACGGATACCTTGATGTCTCTATTTTCAAAAATAACATTGAGAAACGTCTCGAGTCTCTTCTCATGTATGATAGACTTCCATATCCCATCTTCTGCGAAGGCAAGCTTACTTGAATCGAACCTGCGGAGTGATGACAGTGTAACAACTCTGACGCACTTTTCTGCTGCAATTGTTGGCATTCAGGGAGCTCTGCAAAGATGTTTGATTCATTTTTGAGAAGTAGGAGAGGAGGCACTGCACACCAAGGTAATGGATTTCATTGATCACCTAATGAAATGGTCTTTTATTTAGTCCAGTAGTTTACAATGACAAGGATTCAGCTCATAACGTCTTCATCTGTGTGTTTGCTTAGGAAATCGGCCTACGACGAGGGCCAATTCATGGAAATGAATTTATGGGTTTACCATGAAGTTGCCATTGTGCTTCACTATGTAGCCCAAGATTTTTTTATTTCTCCTCGCTTTAATTTTTTGTCGGTCACCTGTATTTGCTTTCCCATTACGGATTCCCTTCATCTACAATTAAGGAAATGGCGCTTCATTTTGTGTTAGATCTTTTTTCAGGACGCAAGAAAGCGAGTGATTCCACCACTTCTGGCAATAGTCGCTGCGCACCAGCACTCATCTACAATGGTATGTGTGTGAACATCCGTCGTTGCTGATACAGCGCAAATTCTGCAGTATGCAGCAGTGTGGTAATCTCATAGTTAATGGTGCATGGAATGTATTTTTCGGAATATCCTATTCCTCTTCGTGTTGTGCGTCAATGCAAAGTTCAATGTCTAAGATATAACTACGAAGGGAAGAGTGTATTTAAAATTTGAGATGTGGAGCGTTCACACAAAATTATTGAGAAGACTTTGTGACAAGTTTATCCAATTGAGGTCGTAGTGCTATTTGTAAGTACCTTCTAGTTGAGGGAAGTCGCCAACGGGGAATGAGAAACAACACCCTCAGCTTCATAAAGAAATTCTCGGGAACTCGTATGTTTCATTGCGTGCAGATTGTACCAAATGAAGTATTGCAACATGGCAGTAGCCAGGTCGCATTAGAGCTGAATTGACGTAACCGGGTAATTAATCTTTAATCACAAACAAATATTGATGACACGTCCCTGTGTCTCTGTAATTCTTGTGGTTAGTCACGAAAAGGAGTGCTTGGTTTGCAAATGAAGTAGATTGCCGGAGTTTATATTGAAAGTGAATAGGTAGACACTTGAATCTTCTTTTGTGATTCCGAAGTCAAAGTATTTTTCCTAAACAATTCTGTTGAGCATCATTTGGGACAGGCCGAGTATTGCTACGGAATCATTTTTTAATTGTTTTTACTTTTGGAATTCATAACCGTAATACATGGAAAGCCGGGGTGACCCTACTATACACAGTCGTGCTTCATTTAGATTTGGAGTTATAATGTCTTCGCTTGGAGGTATTGATAGCTGGTCGATTGAAGAGATTTATCAACATTCTTATCCTTGTTAACAAGGTATGCATTTACTTGACTCAGCGTTTGCATGAACATGCTCTGAACGGCATGAACCTCTTCTAATATGTGTAGTTCAATATTTTCATCGATTGCACGCACACAGGTCGGCTCTACTTGGGTAAAAATTTTGAGCAAAGTGGCTGAAGATCCGAATTGGTGTATCAAAGTACTCCATTTCAAGAACGTCGGGCATCTTGGTCCCTTCATCGATTGAGGTTCACTGAGGTTCGACTTGGAAACAGTAGTTTCTGTCCTCATACAGTTCGTCTAATATCTAGTGCAGGAAGTATAGGTGCACTGCTGTTTTTTGTTATATTTAGAATGCTTTGTCTTAGTCTAACAATTCGCTTCGGAGGCTTTGTCATTGTGGACAGAGTCCTTTGCTTCGGAAGAAGGGAAGGCGATTGATAGCTTCATTTGTACACAATGGCGATGTGGAGGTACATGTTGCAGTTGTCAATACTTGTAATCGACTTACCTGTGAACGATTGTCATTGGCCTTCGAAGTCTATGTACAAATCAAGGTATGTGTGATTGGGTGCTCTTGAATACCATGGTGACAATCCAGAGATGTCAAAGCAGTTGTAGGACGCTGAGGTCAAGAAAAACCGGAGTACTTATGTTGTTTATTACTGAAAACTTTAGAACTGAGTAGTCAATGGAAGGCATATCAGTCATACCATTTACTTTTGGGTACTTTTTTTTAATTACAAGAGAACTTCTGTGTGCTTCATACATAGATGCTAATTATTTAGAGAAGAAACGATTCATTACTTAATAAATTGATTGCAAGTGGTCTCTTGGATCCTTCCATAGATGTCTACCACTTATAAAGTGGAACGTGTAGAAGGTATAACATGAAGAGGACTAGGAAGTGTGATTATGGAAATCACTTGCTACATTCGTGTCATGCGTTAGTCCGGAACTCTAGTACTCTTAGAGTTGATTTTCAGTGGAAGCGGTACAGTTGCTAATAGGAAACCTTACCAATGTACAGTTACTCTTCGTTTCACAGATGGTACTCTAATGCAGTGCATTGAACCCTTTAAGGATAAAGGGGTGTACTTGTACATCGTACTAAAGGGATAAATGAGAAGTTGAAACGTAGTGTACATGTTGTTCTCAGCTGAGAGAGGGCAATGAAACACCATCAATTTTGTGAATGTCATAGAAATGGAAGTGACCTGCAGTTGCACATGCAAAGGTTTGGAACCATAATTTTGTGACTTAGCTATATTCTTCAGAAATGAGTGCATGTTACCTGTTGCCTGTTGAATTGTTATGTGGATTGCTTTACTTTTGAAACGACCGCCAGCCTAGTGCTATTCACTGGACTTGTCTGTCGTATGCAGTGGGAACTAGAAATTGGTGTCCGATGCGTAGGATTTTGCTATGAACATTGTAATTTTATCTTGAAAGTGTGAATTCATGTTCAATATGAGCATCCCAAGGAGGATTGCCATGAAGTGTTCGAAGGTTACGCGCTGATGCTCTGTTAGTTGTGGCCCAGTTCTGGACTTCTGGGCTGCTTGAAAACCGTGCTTCAAGTTGATGCAGCACGGTTAGTACATTCATCGGTGTAGTGAAAGTGTCCTTTGTTGGGAACGCGTCATCGCGCATCATTGTTGTCATATTTTTCCTTGAATTGAAATGGGGACTCCTCACAATGGGCAGTCAGTAGTCTTTGTCTACTACCGAACAGACCAAAAAAAAATCTGTACTACCAAACTTGTATTCAGTAATTATCGAACGAAGCATGTGAACACCGAAATGAATTTCTTGTAGGTCAGCTGTGATCGTGTAATTATTTTATTTTATTTTCCTTAAGCCGTTAGTCTTCCTTTTTGTCCGCTTCAATTTTTTTTTTCCTTCTGCAAAACAAGTCCGTTCGTGTGGGCAGCATTTTCTTGGCGAAGTCAAGGTAAGTTATGACAGAGATCCTCGTCATGGCAAGCTTGATGTAGGTGAACATCTTTGTAATTAAAGGTTTCCTGAAGGTTATTACGACTAAATAATTTGAGAGTAATGTGAGCATGCTTCCTAATAATGTCTGGTCTTACTGTACCGTCGACAGTTGTAGACTTCTGTGCACAGCCGGGCAGCTTTTACTAAAGTCGAAGAAGTCTAGAGGTCGACAGGCAGGTGGTTCCCATTCTCTGTTGGGTCACTATTATTGACTACTCCTTGTTTGGAGTCCTCTCTTGTAGAAAGTTAGTACAGGAAGTTAAATTCTCTGGAATGAATATTATGAAATAGCAACAACTTGAATTAGAGAAGGGAGAAGAAGCTGGGTTGACGATATATTACGGTAGGCAGCAGAAGCGTCAGATGAAGGTGCACTAGTTTTTTACACACGGACGGTGGCATATGAAGTTCAAAAAGCATACATGAAGTTGTAGCAGTTGAATTTCGAGAAGGAATTTATGAATAACAGAGGTTCGGCTCCACTGTCCGCTTGCAAGTTTTGGCAATTGCTTTAGAGCAGAGTTGGTATTAACTTTGGAAAAATAATCGTAATTGTGCAAAACATGTCATGTACTAAGTAAAGTGATAGTTGTAGTAGTTGTTGCTTTGAATATTTTGTGATGGGTTCATTCTTTTCTTACTTTGGATGGCTGTACGGGGATACGGAAGCACATATTTGGGCTGCTACATTCCTAGATGACAAAGGCAGTGATGGTTCATTCTATTTCTAATAGAAATAGTTCATGTCGGTTTAGGTTTTTTGAGTAATGAGTACGATGTGTTATGCACAAGGTTCACTTGCCTTGCGGCGACTGATGTGAGTACCCGCGGTATTATTAGGTGTAAAACTACTACATTCTTCAGGAACGACTGTTACGGGGAACGACTCGTGCTGAACAACTTTCGCGTGGTAAGCACAATTTTTTTTTATCCCGCAGTGGACATTTCAAGTAATGTTTTGCACGATGATGAACGAGTGCCACTGGATGTTAAGAAGTTCAAATGAACATTACTTACGAAGAAGAAATAGAAATCAAGTGATGAACATGGTCATAGTCTGCATGCAATTTAAATTAGTTTTGCAGTGTTCGACTTTAACTTAGGATTTCTTTTTTTTTAATGAATTTGAATTGCTGATGGCAATGTTGTATGCAGCGGAGGAAAGTACACTAATCTGTAAAGCTGGACAGTGACTTGAAAACAGTCTCTGTAGCTATGTGTGGGGGATGTCTGATAGGAACAGGGACTTGGAAATGGAAATTGGGTGTGCCAGAGGTTTTTTTTTAGTTTTGCTATTATTGTACCATATTTTTCAGATAAATTTCTGTTAACTACAGTGAATTGGTCTGGAACTCTTGAATTGTTTCTTATTTAAAGTAGGAACTGGGCATGACATGGATGAAGCATGTTGTGGAAGAAATGTGCACTTTGTAGACAGTATATTATGTTTGATTATGATGTGCATGTTATCGCGTATTTAGGGAAGAACAAACATAGTTCTGATTTCTTGTTAATGGTTGTTTGAAAAGGAACACAAAGGTGACAAGCGGCATCCTGCTTGAGCATCGTTCTTCATATGAATTGTAAACCCCAGCGTTTCATTTCCGCTTTAATTTTTGGGACGTCATTTGCTTTATTTGGGTTAGGCAAGTACGTCGTGAGAATTGGATATGACGAAGTAAGAGGTTATTGTACAATGGAGGGAACGAGTCATACAAAGAAACAGAGTTTGCAGTTGCTGGCTCGAAATTTTCAATCGCGGTATGCACTAGCCATATTTAAAGTTATCATATGAATGTGGTATCATCTCTCTGCGAAAGGTTTTCCGGGGAGAAGTCTGAAACTTTGAGCTAGGTTGGTAACAAACTAACAAAATGCACCGTGAGAATTTGGTTCGTTATAATTGGAGAAGTACTGAAGTCCTTCAGCTTGTTGAGAATATTGAACGGCGGGGGAGATTTTTTGTGCGTAGAAAGAATTCTTGTAATGTCAGCAAATGAAGTTTTCATGTATTTTATGAAACGTCGTGTATGATGTATTAGTACAGGTTGGGTGAGAGAATTCTTCTGTGGATACATAGTGTAGTTCAAGACACTCTCAATATACTGTGTAGTAGCATTTATGAAGGCAGTTTCTATTTTATGAAATGTGAGTTGTAGAGTCTGGAAGCATTCAATGACGTTGGAGGAAAATTCTTAATATTGTATGTTCCAGTTGAAGGCATGTCAAGGGTATCCACCGCACAATTTTTACAAAGCAGCGTGGTGCTTATTAATGAAAGAGAAATGGAGAGTGCATAGTTTTCTACTGTGATCCGTTTATTAAAGCCGTGCACATTCATTTCCAATGGTTTGCAGGACATGCAAGCAGTTTCTTGCAGGCGCTGGAAAAAATGTTGTGAAGAGAAGGTAGCATTCTATGTGAAACTGCACCATTGAGTTCAGTTTATGTAATGCTACTACCTTTGTAGCGTCACTGCAGTGTGAAGGAAGCAAAAGTTCTTGCACTGTGATGCAAGTGACTGAGAGACGAATACATCTGAATTCATATGATGTTCCACAAACACTGCGACAGCATCGCTTGTATATGCTTGTGCAACGGCGGATGTTGCATCAGTCGAAGAGGTGAGTGCACACATGGTCATTTTTTTCCCCTTAAAACGAAGTACTGCAGTCAATGCTTTTTTGTTTGGTGCCATCTAGGAAGCGGAAATGAAGAAGTTACGTAATATCTAAACAAGTAAGTGGAAGGGTGATTCTGTAATGCGTTTGTAGTGAGTTCCGAATTTCCTATTGAACATACAGGAAGGAGACAGAGCAGGTCATACAAATGTGTAAGACATAGCAAAATCAACGTGCATGCGTAAAACATGAAGGTACCACTCGCATTGGATTGCACTGACAATGAGATGTGGATGTACAGAGCAATGCACAAAAAGAAAAAAATGTGCAAAGACTGAGCATGAAGTAAGTGTCAAAGCATCCAAACTGAGAGTTTGAACATGGTTTGCTACAAAAAAAGGCGCCTGTCAGGAGGTCGCTATGTTAGTTGTCATTACCATAGTCTGTAATTAAAAAGGCAACCCTAATGACAATGATTACTTGAGTTCCATGGCAATTTATACAGTTTCTATAATGTCTTGGTTTTTGCAAAATGTGTATCCAAGTTTCCGACAGAATTTAAAATTTTGGAAACTGACGACGTGGAACTCACTTGCAAAGGAAACGACCGAAGTTGGCGTGCACAGAAGGATTGGTCAGTCGAGGACGACGGCTAAGAGGAAGCGGCGTGTTCTTCCCTTATGTTGCGCATTTAGTTCCCATAGTGTCCAGTCAGTTTCGATTGTTGTTTGCAGCGACAACTGTTGCACGGAAGTAGGAGGTGTCCAGCAATTCGAACTTCACGCAGTCTCCTTCCTCAATGCCGTAGAAGCGTGCGAATTGCTTCCATCTGCCGCAGAAGCAAACGTGTGCATATGTTCTCATCATGTTCACATTAACGTGCATTGGCCATGTGGGTTCATTTTGCCCAAAACGCAGGCGGACATTGGACTTGAATTTGTCGCCATGTGCTTCAACAAAACATGCAGGGACAGTCTGCACAAAAGAAATTCAAAAAGGTAAGTGCAGGCGATTGAAAATGACAAAGTATGATAGAATTTCTGAAGGAGCATGGTCATAGAGGGCAAAAAAATGTACCATGGCCTTATACGAGGATTTCTTCATTATGATCGTGAAAGACATCTCACCAGAGCTGCTGGAGTCGTCCATGGTGATCGACACTACAAATACAAGAAGGCAGAAGAGAAAAGTGAGCGACGCACGGGAAATGTGAAGCAAAAAGGGAAAGACTCTTTCCGAATGAGGTGTCGTATTAAAAGACAACAGTGCACATTTTTCTCTGTTTTAAGAGGCACGTAGTTGAAGGGTAATAAAAGCTAATTTTGCAAATGTGATTTGCTGTGATACTGAATATCTTTGCAATCATGGGACTGAAGTTCAGGTGAAATCAAATCCGTGGAGATCCGACTGGACGGAGTGTTTGTGGCGGACGCAAGTTCAAGAGGTGACCGCATATCTTCCCAAATCCTAATGTTCCATCAAGGTGTGATTGTAAAGACGTCCAATTAGCTACATTTCTTGAATGTATGTGATTGTGTGAATGCACAATTTTTTATGGGAATTCCCTACTAATGGAAGCGGAATGAGGAAACAAGGTTGGATACAGGCAATGGCTTCCTTGAACGACAGTCTCACCTTACAGTAGAGAAGTTGTATGTGTTGCAGTGGGAGTTTCTATTCAGTTTTTTAGGATGGTTATGAAGCAGTGGAAATGAAATCCATGTAGCTTTTGAGTAATTCAATTTTGGAAAAAATAATAGCATGCATGTACTACCTATAGAAACTATGTAGACATATATGTTTTACAATTTTAAAGCATGATTTGCATTGTACATTAATGTACATTAATTACGAAGGGGAAGTACTGGGAATGCAAGTCTATATTGCAGTAATTAATTAAGGAAGAAAGATGTAATCAATTTGTGGCATGTCGAAGGGACAAGCATAGTGTCCACAAGCTGTATTGGTAATGTTGGAGGACGATGAAAAAAAGTGGAGGCGACAAGAACATGTGATAGCATTGGGGTAAATTTTAATTGAGAAAGAATAATCAGGAAGATTCACATAAGCTTTTAGTCGGGTGTTGACATGAAGAATTCATGGAAACAAAAAATATGATTTAGTACATACTGTAATGAGGATGTAAAATTATATTTAATTGGAGAGGTAAAGTATTGTCCAGTGTTGGTGCATTTGGTTGCATGGTAGCTATTATTAAATCACAAATAGTGTAGAATGAAAGATATCCAATACCAAATTACTTATGTAATGGAGTTTGCAACATGAGGTTTCCGCTGAATTTATTTGAATGTGAATGTGATAAGTAATGTCATTACTGAAGTAGGTGAAGAAAAAGAAATGTTCGACGCTAGCCTTTTTTTTACAAAGAGCAACTATGTTTATGGAACACTCCGCTCTTCTTAGTGACGGACAACGTTTTCCTAGAAGTTCTAAGTGAACCGAGGTTGGGGACATAATTGTCCTGCAGCCCGACATAACGAATGTATTAGAATTAGGGAATTATTAGTGACTTGTGTGCGTTTAAGAATTTTTTTTTTCAGTGAGTAATTGAGAGGCTGATCGGTTCATTGATAAACCTTCGGAGTTTAAGGAAGTCAAGGTAGTAGGAGTGTGAGAAGGTGATTCGCCAGTCGTAATTCCCAGAGCACCGTTAAGTGCCACTGAGATTTTGTTTTGGTCATGGCCGTGAAGGCTGTGATACACAGGGTATAGATCTTCGTCTGGAAGGAGGGAATTGTGACCGTGACATATTTCTGCAGCTCCAAGTCAGTTCAAAGATTTCGGAGGCCAACTTACGAAGGCAGGTAGGTGTTTGTTTTGTCGTTGGAGAAGCATATTCAGAGAGTGTTGTTGTAAGTTCGGGCATGATGTCCTGGAAGACTGTAAGTACAAGTACAAGTGATTCATATGTTTTCGGGTTGTAGTTCTGTTGTCTGAATTTGAACGGAGGATTTGAGAACGTAAAAATGGAGGGAGAAGGTAGGGAGTCTTGTACGGGGGACTATTGTGAGATAAAAAATATCATGCTAAGAAGTAAGAAAATGAAGGAGTTCTTTTCTGTCATTGGAGACCTTAGAATTAGTTTCTTATTTTTAAAGAGATGCGCAGTAGTAGTCCGAAGACGATAAGATAAATTGCCTTCAGTGTATGGTAGTTTTTGTAATGGCATTTGCTTCACAGTTTTTTCCCGAAATAAGAAAAATGAATTTTATTCGTTTACTTCACTACAGCGCAGAAGGGGGATTTGACGACATTGACGATTGAGTTTGCAGGCTGCTACTGTTGTAGGAACGGAGAACGTGTCTGTAATCAAGTATTTTCCAATGAAGGGTTTTTTCCCATGATTTCCTTATTTTTTTAACTAGTGATTGAGTTTTTCTTGTTGAGGTCATTATAGTGAAAATGCTGTCATTTGTTTAGAGGTAGTTTGATATAATCTGGTGGGCTCAGTGGGACATGATTGGAAGTGGCAGAAGTGGGTAAGTGGCATTTGTGAAGGTTAATTTTATTTGTGTGGGATTTAGCACAGGAAATGAAGTAGGAAGCCAACCGGAAAAAAAAAAATTTAGGCATTCGATGTTGCGGAATTCATGAATTAGTTTGAACATACCCAATAGGTCCAGCATGACAGTGTCAATTTTGTTTTTACACAGTCAGTCAGAGAAGGAAAGTTTAGAATGCATGTGTGATTTGTGTGGGCAGTCTTGTTCGGGTGGTTCATTTCACTTAAGATGAAGTGACAAATGACTAGACAACAAAGGCAGGACAGCCGTAGCGTCATTAAATGTAATAATTGACAATGAAGTTGTAGATGAGGAGAAAATATTGGAATGCTGTACATGAAACCGGAATTCGGAAACTGGGATTCAACGAGCGATAGCGGTGTTGATATAGAAACACTTTCGGATGTTGTGGTTGCTTTTTCTTGTTGGAATGCGAAGCTCTGTTGGAGTGTGCGGACAGTGATCGTGTAAGCGGAGCTTCCGAAGCATGAATGTCAGGGAGTTCAAGTAGTTTCCATAGAGAGGGTATTGTTGACATCTAGGATACAGGAGGTATTTTTTCGCAGAAAATGTGCAAAGACGGTAGTGGCACTGAAGCAAACAGTGGGGGAGAGTGACCGGTTGTATTCATCTTCACTTGCAACTGTTCTCCGTTTACTAACCTTTGTTAGATCAAAGGTAGAAATCCATGTCCTAGCCAGGGAATGATGTAGAAATTGTTTTGGAAATGAGAACTCGAAAATGCTACAAAGTGGGTGCAATACTCCGGTTTGCTTTAGCATTACAAAGTCCTGCAACTTGTTGCTTTGCTTTTCTGAATTGGATTGCGTATTGGTGTCTTGTGCAGAGATATTGCTCGATCTGTTGGCAATGGATGGACAAGGAACGTCTGCCGTCACTAGGTAGTACTTGCTGTTATGTTTTTATTTTAAAGCAATGCAGTTGTATGTCCTTCGAAAAAATGGGTACTCTGAGTCTTTTCAGAAAGAGACAATCTGAAGTAACAATTTGTTGAAAGCGTAGTGCAGGACGTTTTAGGAAATTACTTATGCTTCATTACCATCAGAGAGCACGAATTCAGATTTCAGAGTGCTTTACTTAACGTATGCTTTAGGAATTTAGGACCTCATAACTAGTAGGTACTCTATTTTTTTTAAATGGATAGTTTTATAAGCAAGGCGACCCCAGTGGCCATTAACGATGGATGGTGTTGCTTGGTTATGAAATGAAGTTACTTTGTTGAATGTTCTTATTCATCTAACATTAGTAGTGGTGAGAAACTGCAGAGACTTTGTTAACGCAGAGATGGAGAGAGAGGATAGCGTTGTAGACTCGTCCGATACAGTGGTCATTCCAACAGAGAATGGCAGCTACTCGGACGCAGAGACTTTGAGCCCTGTGGAAAGCAATGTTGGAGGAAGTGATTCGGAGCGTCCTCTCACAGAAGAAGATTTCGAACTTCTACTGGCCGAAATGGCAGAGGAGGATGACATCAATGACGATGCCATGTACGAACCCCGGCCACAAAGCAGCACATCTTCAACCCGGAATTTGGGAAACAGTGATTGATGATTCGGCAGAGGGTAAAGAAGTTTCGGGAAAGATGGAGCAATTTCTGGTTATTCTAGGTGTGTTACAAGTGCTAAGTAAGTAACTTTCTAAAAGTGATTCAGAACAGGACATGGTTGCTAGCATTGTCATGAGAGGTGCAGTAGAACAGCAATGCTGGCGTTGTGATCACAGTTGGAGTCGGAGCTGTGTGTGTTGCATTTGTAATGGGTACAAGCGACCGTGAAGTGGGGTCTATTACGGACGTTCTGGCATTAAGTGTGTGGACAGGAAGAGCAAGAAGAGAATCAGTGAAAAGACCATGTGAAAATTACAAATTCTATGTATCTTTTTAATGAGATGATGAGGGTTTTCCCAGAATTTTGAAAATCGGTGTTGGAATCAGAGGCTTCGGAATGCTGTAACTTCCGCTTTCACGAATCATTGAGCAATCCAGCCGGTACCAATTAATAGAAAGTGCCCATATCAACAACATTTTTTGCACTTATGTGTTAATAAATCAACAACTCTTTGCTCAAGTTTTATCAATTTCTATTGAAATTTGAACTGTTCAGTGTTCGAAAATCAACAATACAGTGTCCGAAAATACCAGGATCAATACGTCCATTTGAACAAAAAAAATCAACAGTTTTCTGTTCTTTTTTTGTTAGTTCGGGCACTATTTTTTCTACTAGTGATGACGTAATTACACTATAAAGCTTTTAAGAATCTTTTTTAATTTTTTATAGAACCCAATGAGCTTCAAAAGTGTAGGGATAGCATGTTCATTTCATAACATGGATGCTAATGGAGAACCATGCACAATTGAGTATTTTGGGACAATCTGCAATATTGTTGAAGTGAAATTTACATCTTTCATAAAAATACTACTGAAGGTTGACTGGTATGACAACAAACCAATACCACATGGGAACTCTAGAATTCTTGTTGATGAATGCAAATTCACACGTGTAAGTACTAAGTACTAACAACTTCATGCCTTCTCATTTGGTTGGGCATGAACCTTTTGTATATCCTTGTGATGTAAATCAAGTGTTTTTTTTATTGAGGATGGACTTAATAGAGGTTGGCATCTTGTGGTGAAATAAGAAGCCAAATCGCAAAAGGTTGTCTACAAAAGGGAAACTAATATGCTTGGAGAAGAAAATGGAGAAAACATTTCATTGGAAGATGATGAACTCGCCGTTTTTCAGGCGTTCATAGCAGAAGATGATGAACACCATGGAGTTATTTTGAAATACGAGCAAAGTCATATGAAAAATCCCAATGAGCGCATATTTGTGTAGTTTAGCGATGAAGAAGAAGATGAATTTACTGATGGTAGTGGTCAAGGAGGCACAACGGAAGAGGAAAGAAATAGTCCTAGAAGTTTTAACCTTGGTAAACCAAATGACCAAATTCCTAGAAGATATTGACGTAGATGCGGAGGAGCCAATTCAAGCAACAATTTGACGCCAAAAAACAAAGATTCAAAGGTACATTGGAGAACACTTGATACAAGAAGATAACCTTACAGATAAAGAATTTGAAGCTTCAGATGTGCTAGACAATGTCATTGGAAACTTAGGGACTAGTTTGAATAATAATTTCATAAGTGTATGTATTGACTTTCAGACCTTGTCATAGCAAATTTGTCAATTTACTATGTCTATTTGGTTGCTTATGTATAAATAGGGTTACAACTCCTTTTTTTCCATTGGTAAGTGTTTCAAGGTTGTACATATTATACCAAAGAGGAATCAATGGTCATATACATATGAAATATAATATTTGGCAGAGATAGGAAAGGGGATAAATGGGCTTGTTTTTTGTTCTTGTAAATAATTGTCTTTATAATTTTGGAACTATATGTCCAAAGGTCTAAATTTGTAATTTTCACCCCCAAAAGGAGGTTTGACTAGTTTTAATCTTACGTTGAACTTAGAAATATATTTCTTATTAAATTAATTGCACATTGGTTGTACTTATTGTGAGTAATTTTGCAGTTGTTGTCTAAGCAATAGTATGATTTTAAAAAAAAGGGGCTTATACCTATATCATTGTATAGTTGATTTTATTTCCAAAAATAGAACTTGGCATTTGATTACGTTGATAGGACATGCATGTTGCATAATGAATTGATGTTGAACTTCAGGATTTGACTAGATATTTTAAAATTGTGTCAGAACTCTGTATAGGACCTGACGGCATTTGTTGAGTCTATTACCTATAGCTTTTGAGGTGGATTGTGCCAAATTATTGTTTAGCATGTTTTGCTTTATTAATTTCTTTAAACAATCATTAAATCAAATTAGGTAGATGTTCAAAATAAAAACAAGTGACTTTAGTCACAATACAGTAGACTTATTTACCTTGAATCCTAAAAAATCACCCACCTATATCAATTTGCTTCAAGTTCTTTGATTAGACAAAATTTTCATTCAAATGCATTGTTCATGTGTTATTCCAATATTTGAAATAGTAGATGTGCTATTGCAAAGTTCTTGCAGTTTTAGTGGATGTGCTATGTTCTATATTGAATTTTTTATTGTGTGAGCTTAAAGAGTCCACCACTTATCAATTCAATGTTTTTTAATTATAAAAAGTTGATAATAAATCTTAGACATATGTTAATACATGTTAAAAATACTCGGGGAGGTCACTCTCACTACATTTGGGATACCCACGTGTGGCGGAGTGATTTTTTGACTCCCTATTTACTTTTGAATAAACTATAATTTCATCCTAAAATTTTGAGCTTTGTTTAACCCATTAAGGACCGTGGTTGATTTGGGGGGTGGGCAATCCTTTATATAACCAATTGGGAGCAATTTTAAAACTTTTGAATGCAAGTGCCTATCAGAGATCTAACCATACGGATGGAAGTGTTGCGCATGATATAGGATTTAGCATTGAATTTTTTGGTGAAGGTGAGTTATAAAGCAGGAATTTTTAGCAAATCTTGGTGTAGTTTCAGCTCCTGTTGTCTTGGTTTTTTCAACCCTCTAGCCACATGCCACCTCAGGTTGGCCTAGTTATTGTCCTAAACTCTTCACTTTCCAATTCTCCAAACCCGTCCTCTTTGCCACGTCATCAAATTCATTGCTCTCTCTACAAACCAAAAAGGACCCAAATCAACCACAGAATGGTCAACCGGTCCTTAATGGGTTAACAATGACTAAAGGTTTCTAAATTGACAAAAATTTCAATTCCAAATAGCATAAGATATATTGTCTAGAAAGGGTTGAAAAATGAACTAAAATGGCCTGTTCTCCAATTAAAATATTTATAGAGCTCACATGAAGATGATTATTGCATCAATATTCAACCCAAACAAACTTTCAATAGAAAGCTATTCTATAGAATTTTTTTTTCATTTTTCAAATTTTTTTTCTTATATAATATAGGGGTGTGAAAGTTATTTTCAGCTTTACAGTGTATCTTTTTTCTTAAAAAATTTGTAACTAATTACTATTAGCATAAAAAAATACCAATAATTCAAAACATAAACTTTTAAAGTAGTAAAATCTATCCATAGTTTTCTTTTGGAAAAACAATTAAATTTTAAGATGTATTACATGTATTACATATTCCGCCGCACGTGGATTGCTAAAACGCGGGGAGTGTCCTCCCCGGGTAAAATATTGAATTTGTGAAATATGTGTTCATTCCCTACATACTCAAGGCCTTTTTTGAGCTTCTAAAAATTTGTCGTACATTGAACAGAATTCCAAAATGTTGTTAAATATTATCATTTAAAAATTAAAAAATAATAATAGTGACAAACATCATGCTATAATTTATGTACTACTGGAGATTATGCCAAGAGAAATTTGGAAGAAAATATTTAGAATTGGTGAATTGACCTAATATTGTGTGACCTCATTTTTGACATAAATTTTTGAAATTTTTATTCAAGATTAAAAAAAATAGTAGCTTTATGTGAATACAACTTTTTTTTCAATTGATGACTAAAAGCATAAGTTATGCCACTTTAAGCCCAAAAAGTAGGAAAAAATTAAAATTAAATTGTCTCATAGATTATGTTTTTGTCTACATAGAAAGCCTTTATTCATTCAATTTGAATTTGTGATGTGAATGTTATGGAGTTTATTATTTTGTGGGCAATCGTAGAAACTTCTTGAGAAAATGATACATTATTTATATATTTTTTTTAAATCTTTGTTAATTCTTTTTTCAAAAGGTTAAGTATGTTTGCTAGAATAATCTCACCATTGAAATTAGTATGTTTCAATTCCATCTCAGAGCAATCAACAATTTAGTTTTTCCTTAAAACTTATACCAACTTGTACTTATCAAATATTTTAAGAATGAAAGTAAAGTAATTTTTTGGGGACTTTTTTCCCCTAAACTTTAAATTCAAAATTTTTAGTTCAAAAAAAATTTGTTAAGAAAATTCAAAGTCAAATAATCTAGTCATAGAATATACATACTCAAAAATATTTTTTCTTCACTTTGAGCACAATTATCTTGCAATCTACTTAGTGAAAAATTCTGAATTTTTTTTTATACATTCCTACATTAGTTAAGTACAAGAATTTACAGTTAAACATGCAAAATAATAATAAAGAATAATAAAAAAATTTGCTCTCTACAATAGACATAGTAGTTTGCAGTAGTTTGCAATGAAAAAAATGGCTTAAGGACTGTAGGGCTTAAGATGAAATTCTTCTATGAATTAAAGACATTGATATAAGATACAAGTTCTACAAAGTGCTCAGACTTTAAAAGCATCTTCTAACATAGATGTACATTTTGCTTGAACTTTGAAGCAAGTTTATTATATTTCCGTCTTTGAGCTATTAACAGTTTAGATTTTCCTTCAATTTTGACCCTACTTGTACTTATCAATGTTTTAATGAGTGTAAACCGAGTCTGTGCTTAAAAAAAAAAGTTCTACTAGACTCTAAGCTCAATTTTTTATCATGTAAAATTCAAAATTCAAAATTAGTAGAGCAAAGACTATAAGTCATGAAGGTTCAAAGCCAAAAAATGTAGTTGAGAAAGGTACTAAAAAACTTCTTTCCTTCACTATAAATGCATATATCTTGCAATCTACGTAGTCAAAGTTTGTAAAATTTCTTCCACACATTTTTATACTAGTCTAGTACAACATTGTATGGTCCAATATACAAAATAAAATAAAATAAAATAAATTGTTTTTTCCTATATGAATGGCAATTCTCAATGGTTCTTGATACAAAAGACACCTTGGAACTTAACCCTTAAATGATGCAGAGACCTCTTTTGGCCTAGAAACCCCCTAGAAACCTTGAAAACACCAAAATATTGAATGTATTGCAAAAAATATTGAACTACAATAATGATGGCATAGATGCTATTGATTTTTAGGGTATTTTTGTGTAATTTTGTGATACTTCCTCTGCCACTTGTGGGGGGGGGCAAAGTGTCTATATTACGTATTAGTAGCTCAGTATACCGCACAATATAGATTGTGTTTGTATTTGCCTTGGATACCATGACTGGAAGAGCCTGTAAACTTGTGGTTGATGGCCCATGGTGTCCAACGCGGTGTTTTTTTAGGACCAAACCTAAGCACATTTTGATCCAAATTTCAAGCGGGAAGTGTTGATGTAACCTTTCATTTGCTTCATTTCTTCAATTGGTACTAAGACTGGGTAGCATGATGCTCCAGAATTCCAACGAATTTGTTGGAATCACATTCAAACTTAGAAATGAGTTCATACCTCAGAGATGAGATTTGACCATTCTTGCACGATTCTTCTTCAAGCAAATGTTTTGACTCAGCTTCTCAAGAAACCTCAGGGAGTTCACTTAGCTCTACTACAACAAACCACGTGCGAGTAAGTGGTTTCTAATAAACTATAATTTCAACCTAAAATTTTGAGCATTGTTTAATAATGACTATAGGTTTCTATTGCCAAAATTTCCAACTCAAATAAAATATGAAATGATTTCTAGAAGAGGTTGAAAATGGGCTAAAATGGCATGTTTTTCAACTCAAATAATTATAGAGAACACATTTAGATGACCATTGAATCAATATTCAACTCAAAATGAGCTTTCAATAGAAAGTTATTTTTAAAAAAATTTGTTTATTTTTTTGATAATTTTTTCTTATATAATATAGGGGTGTGAAAGTTATTTTTTAGTTCTACAATGTATCTTTTTACTTCAAAAATTTGTAACTAATTATCATTAACAAATAAAAATATCAATAATTCAAAACATAAACTTTTAAAGTAGGAAAATCTATTCATATTTTTTTAATTTTGTTTTATATAAAATTCAAAAAGTAAATAGGGGGTCCAAAGTTTTGATTGCACGTGGTTTCTAATGGACACTCTAAGTGACCTCCCCGAGCAAGAAACATATCCCATTTGATTCAAAAAATCCGGTTATTACAAGCATTGTGTATAATACACTTGGTTGCCTGGTGGCAATCCTAAGGATAAACCATGGGGGCCACATGCAAACTATAAGGAGAAATCGACAAAGTGCTAAAGAAAGTTCAAGAAAGTGTCAATGTTTCGACAACATTTGGAACAAGGTGAATAAGCTCAATCAATTTCCCTGTCAAAGGAGTTGAAATTGTGTTATTCATGGAACATAAGTTTATTGTATTTTCTTAGTTTTGATTAGCTTGCTATTTGCTTTTATCAAACAAGCAAGAATTTGGTAAAGGTGGTTAGACTTGTTTCCTTGAGTGGGCTATATTATTTTTATTCACTTAAAGAATTGTGACAACTAGTTTATTTAATTTAGGAAATTGAATGTTGATTTTGGTTCTTACTACAATGATTTGCACAATCTCTACATGTGGACGTGGTTGATAATGTTATGTTGGAGGGCATTAATTGGAGGTGTACGACACTGAGAATGCAAATTAGAAAAAGAAGTTTGAGATAGATTTCAGAAATTGCACAAGTAATAGGAGGAATCAAACCAATCAGAGAAAAATAAGTGGCACAAATAAATATCTTTGATGACAAACCTCAAAGCAGGAATGACACTCCGGGAACTAGAGATCGGTAATGAATCTCCTTGTATATCAATACCAATCAATCACAGAACCCTAGTGATGGGTGCAAGATCTTCCTGACCGGGGTGAATGCAAGAAAGACCGTCCACTTTGCGTAGCGTTTTCCATGGTACTCATATAATTAGAAAAATAATTTTAAAAAAATCTGAAAAATATGTTCAATATATACACCTTTAAAAAGAAGTTACCCTAGGAAGGAAAAGCATAGAATAATTCTCTAAGTAGGAGAACTGGAAAAGTGCAAAATCTCATGAAAATAGGTACTTTCACATTTTAATTTGTAAAAAATAGGAAAAATAATTTTTAAGGAAACTAAAAATTGGCCATTTGGGAGGACTTTATAGGAAAGACATTTCACCAAAAAAATGATCTTGAAACAATTTTGAATGTTCAAAACTGCACGCGCAAGGGAGCCCTGTTTGCACGTATGTAGAGGGCATAGAATTAAATATTTTTAAATTTCCTTTGGTAGAAACATGACTTCCTACTATGGAAATAGACCATAGAAATTTCAGATCTAGATCATTAAGTTTGGATACTCCCCAGTACTAAAAACCCCTAAACTACAAAGTGTGATAAATTAGCTAAATTTAAATTTAAATATAAAATGATTTTTAAATTTTTTTGAAAAATAAGGGATCTAAAGAAGATCAGGTTAGCCATCTCCAAAAAAAAATTCAAGTTAATTGGATTCATTCTTCAAAAGTTATAGCCGATAACAAGTCCGACACGTCGAGTGTGACAAAAAATAGTACTAGTCTTTCTTGCATTCACCCACCGGGCCATAATCTGCACCACATTCACCTTCTCCACCAGCTTCATCAGCACATGAACAACATCTCCCAATTTCTAATACTGGGTGCAACTGTGATAGCTTCAACGGCACTTGTACCTTCTTCTCGAGCGCCTTCACCACGATGTTCATAGTCTCAAAAATTGTCACCTTCACTTCAATGGGCTCCTTTAATTCCGTCACCCATATTCTCGAAGGAAGAATTTGCTTGAAGAGTTTGTTGCTCTCTTGTAGAGAGCGACTTGCAGTGGCCGTCATTCAAAAGCTCACGAGCCCCACGAGGGATGTTTCCGGTCAAGTATTGATCGGAACCGATGCAGATGCTTCAGATCAGAAGTCTACAACATTTCTCCTTCTTTCTTCTGCAGCTTAGTCCAGTACAAACTTTGTATACTTGAGGCCCGTCACCCATCTTCACAAATAAATTTCTTGTAGGAGCTCAAATCCCTTGAATCTACTTCTGATTGTGGGATTGTGGGATACACTTGTAGACGCTTGTTGTGTAAAAAACCCAACTCAAAAAGATGTGTTATGGATTTACCAAATGGTGGTTGTACAACAATGTCTCTCAGAATATGTTGGAATGATTCTTGTATGCCATTCAGCCAACATCCTAAAGGGATTAAGGGGTTAGTCGCAGTGGATACACTTCTAATTGCAATTCAAAAAAAATAAAACAAACCAAACAATTACTATTCCTATAACACAAATTTCTACAACCATTAATGATAGCTATCAAAGCATATTCAACACTTCGGAGTGGCTTTCTAATTCAAGCAAAACCTAAACACCACAGTGTCAGTGTATTTACAGTAAGTCACTTTGGAGATTTCCTCTCAGATGACGAAATGCTTTTAGGTTAGAAGTCCCTTGCTCATTATGTACTCTAAGAAGAAGAAAAAGGATCCAGGTCACTCCGCATCTTCATGAGCCAAGTGAAGATAGTTGAAATCAACTAACAAAAATAAAAATAAACACTGGAAAAAAGGGGAAGCAGGAGTTGTTCCACATTGGAAACGTTGTAGAGCGGCGCTCCGTGCAAAAATGTTGCTTAGAAACGTTGCTCAATGAATCTTTCTCATCTTTACTACCCTAATGTTGTTCAAACGTTGCTCGAAAACTTGGATCCAACAAAAA
Organism: Antitrichia curtipendula; assembly: GCA_951230915.1. Lineage (NCBI taxonomy): Eukaryota > Viridiplantae > Streptophyta > Bryopsida > Hypnales > Leucodontaceae > Antitrichia > Antitrichia curtipendula. The sequence continues at coordinate 2,510,255 of OX579642.1, read as the reverse complement.
TGTTGCTTTCAAATGTTGCACCTCACCCACCCTACTCCACCCCACTCCGTTTCTAGTAGTCATAAAATGTGAATGAAATAGTGAGAAAAGTTTGTATTCATGTTAAGATTCAATGAAACATAACACTCTTAATTTGAATTATTATAATTGTACCTTGTATATGCTAAAAGCTACAAAATGGCAAATGAAAGATGTTAAATTGTTGAATCCAATGGTCCATATCTTGTCATGTTTCAGTAACTCAAAATCATATACTATACCGTATATACTCTGTGTGTATTCATTTGTAGACTAACTAAGAGTCATATATTATACTATATATATATTAATTTTAATTTTATTTATTTATTTTAAGAGTCGGTTGATTATTGAAAATATACCATAACTTTCTATGACATCATGGAGTCAAATTGCACCGTAATTTCAAACAATTATTTACTTTTGTTGCTCAAAGCATAATCTTTTGGGATCAATTTATTTTCACTTCTATAAAAAAATATGGATGAAACTGCTTAATTGGGATTAAAAATGCATGAATATAACTAAAAAGTGATTGTTTCTATGAAAGATTGATAAATTTAGAAATACATTGCTTCTCCAGAATATTAGTAATTGTCATCTTAGCACTTCAATCTTCAAGAATGAAAATTATAGGTTGTTTGAATTTACAACAAATAAAGGATGTGTGACCATCTAATTTTTTTGATAATACATTCTTTGTAGATGCTTGGTCTCTTTCTTAAATTTGACTAGTCTGATGATAATAATAATAATAATAATAATAATAATAATAATAATAATAACCAAGCATTAGGAAAAATTAAGAAACGTGTGTAAAAATTTGCACTTTTGGATGTCCCTATCATAGTCCTTTCACTATAAGAAACTTGTGTTTAAGTAGGCAAATTTTGTTAGACATCTAGTATAACAATTCGTGTTTTATATCGACAATGAGACGAATTTTATTAAACATCCAATGTAACAACTTGTGTTTTTATGTCAACAATGAAGTCCAATGTAGCATCTTCATATTGTATTGGACGTTACTGTTGACATAAAAACATGGTTTGTTACATTGGACGTCCAATAAAATCTATCTATTTAGACATTGAAAAACATTGAATTTTTATAGTTTTTGCATCCTTATTACCTTTATTATTTTTTAAGTCCAACATTACAACTAGCTCTATTCACCATACTAATGTCTAGGCGGGACCACTAGTTAATTCTAGTTAGTATGTTGTTAGATGATGCCTTTAAGAAAATAATTGGTTGGAGTGTGAAAATGGAAGATCCAAAATTGGACAAAAAATTGGTAGGATCGGCAACCACTTGATGTGCAAAAATAAAAGGTGGATATATAGCCACTATTTTCATGAAATTGTTAGATTTTAATTGCTTGCCATTTCAAATCCAAAACTAATACCTGGTTTGTTGGAGGCAATCGAGTATGTTCTTGGACAAGGTGGATATTACTTTAGAATTGACCATTGAGAGGTTCAAAGTACTTGGGCAGGGCAAGGGCGGGTATCACTTTAGGATTGGTCATGGCAGAACCCTTGTTCTATCATCATCCTTGTCTACATGATGTACATAAATTTGGAGTTTAGTTTCAAAACCGGCATATCTTTGAAAGAAGAAGATATATTGTAGCCTTTTACAAATTTGAAGTTGAACAAAGTGGCTAGTGAGAATCTGATATTAGAGGAAATGAATTAGGGAGATTTTGATAAAAAGAAGATGCAATCAATGCGAGAATCGATGCCTTTGGAAAAAAATCCAACTCCTTCTAAAGTAGGAGGCTCAAAATCCACTTGGGCATTAAGAACCACCCTTATAATTAATACTGAAATGGACATGAGGTGGTCCTTAAATTGACCTTTGTAATCATTGAATGGATTAAAAGAAAATGTGTTATTTATTGTGAGAGCCAATCATTCTCCTTGCTTTCTCCATTCTTCTTTACAAGTTGCAAGTGAATAGTTTATGGATGAAGATCTAGGTTCATAAATAGGTACCTACAATGCAACTCCAATTTTAAAAACTCATAAGTAATTTAATAATGCTTCAAAAAATATGAAACCACTTGTATTACATTCCACATCTATTTTTCTCTGTCTGAAAAATGAGCTAAAAATATTCCCATTCAAGAAAACCCATGAAAAAAGCAGATTGTCCCTTAAATGAGTGGTTTCCAAGCCTCCTACCTGAGAAAGAAGAAGCAAGTTATTGAGGCAACTCCGAAAACATCCCAAATGCTGACCATTCATTACTGCTAACGTACCATTTGTTTAGGTCAATTTCGGGAATAAATAGGGGAAATTTGGATCCGGTCTGCAATTTTAAAAATTGTACAATTATTTCTAAAAGTCTCAAAAAAAATTTCATTATTGCTAATTCTGAATATCCAAAAATTATTTCTTGAATTTTTTATAGAAAAAAGAACACACTCACACATGAATAGAAAAAAAAAAAATCCTAAAGTAGGAGTGTCTAATTTTTTAGGAAAAGAAAAGTGACGAAAGTCAAGAAACCCAACATAACATTCAAGAGCTGTGAGAACAGCTGCCTTCCCTCTGACGGAATGATGTGGTATATTCCACATCATTTCATCCAAAGGATGAAATGGTGTGGAATATTCCACAACCAACATTAGCTAATAAGCCACGCGTCAATAATGTCAGACTTCTGCTCAGTGCCAAGGTCATGACTGCACAATCGGGTTACTGGGGTGGTAGGAGGTAGAACAAAATATACAAACAAATAGTTATAGATTAGATGGTCTGTCAAATTCCAAAGAATTTTTTGAGTCTTATACCTATGAAATCTAGCCATTTGCCATCAATAACTTACCTTGAGGTTTTGTAGAAAAGAGAAGCTCTTTATGCACACTTGGGGTGGTAGGAGATAGAACAACCCATGTGGGATATGTAATTTAGAGTTTGTAATTTCTCAACCGCTCATAGTTAAGTCTAAAGTAAGAATTGTGTTAAAACTATAATTTCAGACCTCATTTAGGCATAGTAAAATAACTTTTTCCAAAATATTTTGAACTAAAATAAGTTGGAGAATCAAGTTAAATTTCATCTACAAAAATCCGTTTGAGATTTTAATCTTCCACTCAAAAGTTATAGATAAATTTCATAGAGGGGTTTGAAAGGATTTTTTTTTGACATTTTCATACATCCTCTCTGAAATTTGTCCATAACTTTTGAGTGGAAAATCTAAATCTAAAAAGGATTTTTGGAGATGAAACTTAGCTTGATTTCACAAATATTTTTAGTTCAAATTCTTTTGAAAAAAGGTATTACACTATGCCTAAATGAGGTCTGAAATTATAATTTTAACACAATTCTTACTTTAGACTTAACTATGAGCGGTTGAGAAATTACAAACTCTAAATTACATATCCCACATGGGTTGTTCTATCTCCTACCACCCCAAGTGTGCATAAAGAGCTTCTCTTTTCTACAAAACCTCAAGGTAAGTTATTGATGGCAAATGGCTAGATTTCATAGGTATAAGACTCAAAAAATTCTTTGGAATTTGACAGACCATCTAATCTATAACTATTTGTTTGTATATTTTGTCCTAAAATTAGCCAAAAAAATAGATCGCACCATAAATGTACTGCCATTGTCTTTGTCCTGAAGCTTACATTAATAATATGTGGATGCATTTCGTGGATGAAGACTTCAGAGAGGCAAAGGCAGCCTCTCTGAAGGCTCTTGAATGTTATGAAATGAAGCTGCCGAACCATCAAACTCCAAAAAACGAAACTATTTCAGCGGCAAGGTTGCCGAAACTGACCCACGCGGACGGTAACCGCTGACGAGAAAGGCTTGACCCCGTGAAGTCATGTCACCCAACCACTTTGCACTGCAACGTAACTCCTCCCATCGTCAGTAGCTTCACCACGACCCCCAGTGCTTGTGGAGCACCCCAGTCCGTCCGATCCATCGCCTCCCTCCAATTCCACAGCCGAAATTGCCACAAAAAACAAACTTTTGGACCGCATTTGAACCGCATTTGAACCGCATTTGGACCGCATTTGCTACTAAAAAGCAAAGCTGTAGCTCACCGCGACGTAATCCTGCCGTCACTCTTCATGTTCCACACACAATCCCACGCCCTTTTCACTTTCCCTTGCTCTCATTAAATGTTGTCCTACTTCACAAGCGCTCATCATCGATTCCAACTGCCAAGGGACCCTCCCTCGGAGTCACTTTTAGTACGAGTTCAGTTTGGGATTTCGAGGCTTTCCAATCTTAACTGTCTCAGTTGAGTGAGTGGCATTTGATTCTCGGTGAGCTGAAGATTCTCTCTGGGTTGTTGTGAATTCGTGTGGAGATGCAGTGAAATTTTTAGCTTAGTTTGCTGTTTCGGTTTGTTGTTTTAGGGTACTGTGTCACTCACTGTGAGTTTGAGAGTGGGATTGCAAGTCTTTCCAGTGTTTGAGCTTCTTGTCCGAGTTGAAGTGGTTTGCATCAGAAGTTGGTGGGTTGGGTTGCCACTGCTGAGCTGAAATTCTCTTTGGAGTTGTGGAATTTCACGTGGAGTTTGCGGTGGTTTGGGGATGCGCGCAAGTGGGAAAATTCAATTGTGATTCAGTTTTCTGTTTTAGTTTTCTGTACTCGGTCGTTGATTGGGGTCGAAATCCTTGGTGGTGCCCAAAAGCTCGTGATTGGAAGCACTGAATTGGGATTCAAAAACAGGAAACTTTCTCCCCACGTAGTCTCTGCACTTCGACTGCAATTAGATGCCGAGAATTTACTTGGCTATGGTGCATTTGTCGGTGAGAAGCAAGCAGAGAAAGGGTTGTAAAATTCAGTCGGGGTGTCGGAGTCCAAGAATTTGGGAAACGTGATTTGAAATCTTGTTTGATGAAATCTCAAACCTCTGACAACTTTTTAGGTTGTGAGTACCCTTGTTGACCTGATTTTGCGTTTCTTTGTGACAAATTTCCCAGTGATTCGCCATGGCAACTCTTGAAGTCTTTGTGAAGATGAATCCAGCTATTGAGCTTCCCAAGGGATTCTTAGGAAGCAAGCTCTCATCGTGTAGCAGACACAAGACATTAGGCCCTGGTTGTGCGAAAGTCTCTTCCATTTCCTGTTCCGATGCTCGTGGGCGTCGTGGAGCCGTTGCTGTGGGGAAGGATGCAACTAAACTAGGGCAAGTGGACTCAAGGTACGTAGGGAACTCATCCCCTTCACTTTCGAGTGTTCTTTCTACAGTACTAGAACAGTCGAAAATGATGGAACTTGTTCTTATTTGAAGAGGGTTTTAATGCACTTAAAAGTTCATGTTATTTGGGCAATGTATGAAAAAGCTGTGAATTTTTGGCTTACAGGACCCTGAAAGTGTGGTGAGGCTTCAATTCTTCAATTGTTGTCCGCTGTTGAATTTTTAATGCATATGATTTGGGCTTTTAGTATGGATATAAAGTCATGAAGTTTTGGCTCATAAATCCTTAAACGTATGACTAGGCTTTGAAAATGTTATGAAATTATGAGTCTATGAAGTTTTGGCTCATAGGTACATAAACCTATGATGACTAGCCTATGAAAAAAAATTATGGATCTATGAATCTATGAAGTTTTGGTTCATAGGTACATAAACCTATGATGACTAGCCTATGAAAAAAAATTATGGATTTATGAATCTATGAAGTTTTGGTTCATAGGTCCCCAATTTTGTGAGTAGGCTTTGGTTGCTAACTGTGCACGTTATTGAATTCTGTACACATGCAATTTGGATTCTACGCACAGACGTCATGAAGCTTTGACTCATAGGCCACTAAAACTGCGAGTTTGGCTTCGATTCTTTCAGATGTGTGCATTGTTGAATTCTAAAATAATTCTTATTTGGAATTTCATTCATATAAGTTGTGATGTTTTAGCTCATAGGTCTCTAAAACGGTGAGTAGGCTTTTGATTCTTCTCCTGTACTACATTGCCATATTCACTAAAATTTGATTTAAAAAACAAATAAACATTTACATGTACTCCACTTGGCCTACTATCTGTCTGAATTTAGGGTTTGGGTTTGCAGGAATGGGTTCCCTAATTTAGAGGAAAAAGGCTCCAGCAATGGTGCTCCTGCAAATGGCGCAGCGAAAGGAGCATCAGGGATACGTGACACCATTTTCCAGGAGCCCAGAAAGAATGTGTCAGTGTATGACCTAGATCCTCCAGGCCCTCGAAGTGTCCACAACTACATGGAGCAGGTATGCACCACAAATTAACATTGTTTCATAAAAATATGGGTTGTTGCATTGGACGTCATTGCTGACATAAAAACATGGGTTGTTACATTGAATGTTCAACAAAATCCGTCTGTTTAGACATGAGTTTCTTATATTGAAAGAAGTACATCTCATTTAAGCTTCTAAATCATGTGTTGATGGAGTGACTCAACTACAACTTCTCTTTGATTCCTTTTTCCTTGATGATGGTAGACTAAGTCCACTATGTAACCAAAAAGTTGATTCAGAGAAGTTAGGAAATGAGGAGGTGCTTAGGTTTAGGGTTTAAGGTTTTGACTATGGTGGCTCGTTTGATTGCTTTTTGTTTTGTTTTGGGTCAGGTGACATACTTTCTTACTGATGATGGCGGCCCCCCTCGGTGGTTCTCTCCTGTGACGCCTGCTCCTCCAGCTGATGCTCCCCGTCTTTTCTTTCTGCCAGGTGAGACCTAATTTTCATTATTTACTCATGGCATTTTAAGGTCCTTGAATCTAGTTTTCGAATTTCAAGTTCAGTAAGGGTTTTATTGAAGATTGTAAACGAAGATTATGTCGAACACAATGTAACAAGCCCGTATGAAATTATTCATTTTTTTAGGTCGTTTCTTTTCTGTTGTTGTGGTTCAAAAATGTTCAAAATTTTGCTGTTGACGGAAGATTGAGAGATGTGTTTAAGAGCATGTTTTACAGATCTACTCACTTGTTTGTCTTTGCAATTGCAGGAATGGATGGCACAGGGCTGGGCCTTATTTTGCATTATGAATCACTTGCCAGGTAGGTGGGCATATGTGTGTTTAGGGTTTAGGGTGTGAAACAGCTTGTGTTACTATATGAAACTATTTGTGCTTACTTGAGTCTCCTTGTTGCAGGTTATTTAATATGCAATGTCTCCACATTCCAGTTCGAGATAGAACTCCATTTTCAGGTACACACAACCTCATGTTTTGAAACAATCATTCTTGGTCTTCGTGCAATATTTTGAGGAGCTTTACTCTTAAATGGTCAAGTCCTTGTTTGAATTTCTTTGCCTATGTTTGAATTTCTTTGCTTACAGTCAATCTTTATAAACATATATAATTTCAACTTCAATTTTGATCAAATTGGTCATATAGAAATCAAGCGCCGTGTTTTTTGTAAATTCACGAGAATTTATTTGGGCAAAGCATTGATCACCCCAAAGCACTCTATCGTTGATCATCCAAAATATGGACTTTGGAGTGCTTAGTGCGTAGGTGACTTGTGAATTACAGGTCTCCTCAAGATTGCAGAAGAAGCGGTGTTAGCAGAGCATGCACGTCATCCGAACTCGCCCATATACCTCTGTGGAGACTCTTTTGGTGGATCCCTATCCTTGGCTGTTGCAGCACGAAACCCTACGCTTGATCTCATCCTAATTCTTGCAAATCCAGGTGAGTTGAACGAGATTCATTTCAATATTAGCAGGCATTAGAATAAATATTAACATGATATGATTCTAGTGTTGATGAGTTTGACAAAACCCTAAACCCTTAAAACCAATGTTTAAGTCACTGCCATCATCTGAACACATTGACCTCATGCCAACATTTCAACACTAGATGAAAATGAAGCTACTGCTTACTCCTCTCTGAATTTGTAAACCCTAAACCCTAAAACCCTAAACCCTCGTACTGATGACATCCTTTCATCACCAGATTTTTTTTCTTATGAAATATGGAGTGTTATTTGAAGATTTCTGTTCTCACAATTTAAAGATTTTTTTTGCTTGGTGTTGGGTGTAGCCACTTCGTTTGACAGGTCCCAGTTGCAGCCTCTGTTTCCTCTCCTGAAAGCAACGCCTCCCCAATTGTTCGCTACTGTTCCTTACCTTCTCAGTTTCATCATGGGTAAGCCCCTGGCCACTCGTATCGAGTATCGAGAAGATTCTATGCTTAACGTTTCAATTGTCTCACGCAGTTTTTACAGAATTTGGTTGAAAATTTTAGCAAATTTTACAGATTTGTTGATAATTAGCCATGGGTTGGACTTTCAGGTGACCCAATCAAAATGGCAGAAGGAAAAGTAAAGATTGACGCTCCCCCTTTGGAAAGAGCGCAACAGCTGCGTGAATCCCTTCTCTCGTTACTGCCAACTCTACCGGTACCATGTCAACCATTTGCTTGTGAATAGTTGCCGTCATTCAAGCTCAATAATGCGAACATTAATCTTAATCTAAATCTGATCGAGCAATTTCAAATATGCTCATGAATTCTTTATGAGTAGTACTGTAGGGTCTAGGAAAATGTACACAATTCTTGGTTTTCAGTCACAACAATTTTTGGAGATGTGATTTTGACTTGCAACTGCGGGATGAAAAATGCATGGAATTGAGAGACGTGTTTTTGCAAATGAGAGGTATAAGAGTTAGCTACAAGCTAGTATAATGAAAATATACTAGTGTTTCAAGTGCATTCGTGAATCGGTTGAACCAAAAGGTGGGTTGCTGTAGAACCTTAAACCTCAAACCTCAAAACCTTAAAACCTTAAAACCCTGTAACCGTGTAACCCTGTTTCAGAAAAATGCGTAACAGGGCATCTTTTCTAGACACTCTTTTCTAAATTACTCTGCTTCAGAGGCTTACCCAACTAGAGGAAAAGGCAATGTAGTGAAAGCATGGCATTGGTTTATTAGAGCAAGTGGTTATCACACTACAAGAATGGTGAGAATGTTTTGAGGAGTCCCGTTTTGGAATTGGGCATGTTTCAGGCATCCTGCAAACATGGCATTATAAGGTAGGAGGTCCATAAATCGCCCATTTAAGAACTGAAACTGAATATTGGGGGAGGTGAAGCTTCTTGAAATTGATTTTTCAGTAAATTTTCCTTGAAAGACAAAGTGGAATTGGCATCTAACCCAAGTCGTTTCATATTTTTTTTGGAGCTTTGTGGAATTTCGTTATGAATTTTTGAAACTGAAATGGCATAGGGCTCTAAAATCGCCCACCTCCTCAAATGTAGTACACTGTTTGTACATTGCTGAAGGCGACAGAAATGCAACATGTACAAATAGTGTACCTTTGAGGAGGAGGTGGGGGTGTGATTTTAGAACCTGTGCGCTTTTAGAACCTCCTATCTTATAGATGATTAATATATAAATTATATTGAAGAAACAAGTGTTCTTGCAACAAGCTCTATGTCTCGGAAGTCCATGAAATGGGGAAAAGGAAGAACTTTTCTATTTATTATTTCATACCATATGGACTGGTCTCTGTTGTTGTGTGTTGATGGGCCTAATTCGTTGTTCTTTCCCTGTTGTTGGCTAGACTTTGGCAGAGATTATTCCAAAAGACGCCCTGTTGTGGAAGCTGAAACTGCTTCACGAAGCAGCGCTCTTCACGAATTCCCGGCTTCATGCTGTCAGAGCGCAGGTGTTGATATTAGCTAGGTATGTTTTCTCTTTTGTGTCAAAGGAGTGGAGTTAGCAAAGTGAATCTAATTCAAAGATGCACACAAAAAGGTAAGCTCAAGAGTTTCTAACAAGAGTTTCAAGAGTTAACACCACTCTTTACACCAACTACGGAGATATCCTACCCAAAATATTATTGAAAATTGGGGGACAATTTAATAACAATAACTTTGTGTAAAAATTTCATACAGTTGAGTTGCTTGTAGGCATGATTGTGTGATTGAGTCTTTTGAATTTCAATTCGCATCTTCACATCTGGTGAATCAGGGAGTAAGCTCTGAAGTGGATGAGGAGAGACGGTGTGCCTAATGTATGTATACACGTGTTTGTTTGTTTTCTCCAGTGGGAAGGATAGAATGCTGCCGAGTGCGGAGGAGGCTAAAAGGTTGAAGAAAATCTTGCCCAATTGCCGAACCAGATACTTCAAAGACAGCGGACACACCCTTTTACTGGTTAGGCTGTTGCCCTCTTTCATCTTCCTCAAATCTCTCGTATCTTGCAAACAATTCTCACTAGGCAAAGACGACCCACAATGGATCGAATTCGTCTTGGGGGTCAATTCCTTGGTTTATGCAGAAGCTGTTGTTTAGGGTTTTAAGGGTTTAGGGTTTAGTAAATTGAAATGGAAAAGATTGTACTGTACATTGTGAGGTCTCCATATGGTGACTGTGATACCTACTTATGTCTTGTAGAGATTTCGGTATGATCATAGGCAAGGCAGACCTCCTTATGAATGAATTAAAGGATAATGGGGAATCAAGATTCTCTTGATGATGTTGCCGAAAAGAGTCCTTGAAAAAATATCTGTTGTTTTACTGGAAACCCTGTTGTTCACTGTTGTTGCTTTCGTGTTTCTGTTTGAGGGTTCACTCCATTCTTTTGAAACCATCCAGAGTTGTTGGGTTGTTTGCAGGAAGGTGGGCTTAATCTAGCCACAGTGATCCAGGGAGCTGGGATGTACCGCCGCGGCCGATTACAAGACATTGTTTCCGATTTTGTTGTACCAACTCTGGATGAATTTAATGCTGCTTACGAAAAGAATGCAAAGTGAGTGGAAAACCAGGATCTGTTTTTTCTTTTTCTCGCTTAACCCCCCGGAAAGTTCACATTAGGCCTCGTCTTTTGATAACTTTTGAGGGTGTCATATGGAAAAAATCTGACTCCTTTTTTTCCATCTCCTTTTTTTTTGTCCAATTTGGATCATGCTGTACCTTTTCTTTTCTTTGAAACGAGTGAAAGTCTGTCTCTGCATTGGGTCGTCAGCAAGGAAAATTGCTGTCGAGATTATTTTCTTATTTTGTTGAAGTTGTGTGCTTTTCTTGTGTGGGTGGGAATTTGTTTTTGTCTTTGATTGCAGGTTGATATGGCAGACCTTGAGCCCGGTTTTCTTCTCAACTAGCGCCACCGGGGAAGTCGAGCAGGGCTTGCACAACATTCCCAATGATCGGCCAGTGTTGTTCGTAGGAAACCACATGTACTTCGGATTGGACATGACTTTGATCATTTACAAGGTGTTCAAGGAGAGGGGTCTGATGATCCGTGGCCTGGGGCATCCGTTATTGTTTGAAAACAAATGGGAGCAAGACTTGCAGGTTTGTTTTACATCTGACTAATTTATTTCTAAAACCCTAAACCTTGGGAAACTCTTTTATATGGAAAATGTCGAAGCACGTTCTCTTTGCAAACATCCGGTTTGAGGAACAACCCACAAGATAAGATAAGCGTACTCAATTAGATAGGCTTGAATGTATTTTGTGTATTCATTTCAGAACAGAAATCTGAGAAACCCTAAACCGTAAACCCTAAACATGATTAAAGAGAAGTCTTCTCTTATGATTTTTTTTAGGGTTTAGACGTTTTTGATGCTCGTAGCTTACTGTTCTAAAATGATCAATTGCACAGCTTACATTTTAAGTCTGGTTAGGTTCAAACACAACTTTGATGGTGTAAATAGAAACTGATCATATATGTTAGTTTGTGTGCTCTCATAACATTCTAGAGCAGTTGCCTATTATAGTTTGCCGAGTAATGAATACCAACACCTTTTTTTTTAAATATAATTCAGTATGTGAGTGAGACGATTTGCTCCGAAGAAAAATCAGATCTCAAAGAATATTGATAGTTTCTAACATCATTTTTCAATTCCAGAAAATTGTCAAAAAAAAGGTCATAGTTGATCATTGTGATGCAACAACCTTCTCACATGATACCTGAATGCTATTTTAAAACAAAAAAAATTTTAAACCATTTTTTGTTTGTTTGTTTATTTATTTATTCCAGGAAGCCAGCCAGACGGACTTGTTTCGTGCCTTCGGAGCAGTGCCTGTGACGGGAGGGAGAGCAATGTTCAAGCTGTTGAAAATGGGATATTCTACTTTGTTGTATCCTGGAGGTGCACGTGAGGCTCTTCACCGCAAGGTATGTGTGTGTGTCCCAAACCCTAGACCCTAAAACCCCTGGCGGTCTTAGGGTTTAGGGTTTAGAGGGTTTAGGGTTTAGAGGCTTTAGGGTTTACACAATTGAACTGGCTTACTGATGGAAACTTCAAGCTCTAAAAAGTAGAAGGAATCTGCATTTTAGAAGATTTTTGACAGAAGTGTGTGTCTCAAATTGCTCTGGATGAACTGGATTCGTTCAAAGTGGTGGTTATGACTTTTTGGAAATTGTGCAGGATTTAAACATAAAATTGTGGTATATAGATTCTTATCATGGGGTTTTTGCATGACAGTTCATCATTTTTATTCAAGGTATTGAAAAAAAGGGACTGAGATTGGTTTTGACATTTGTTGGCTCGGGACTTTTTGTTTTTTGTTTTTGTTTTTGTAGGGTGAGGCGCACAAGATTTTCTGGCCCAAGCGATCCGAGTTTGTGCGGATGGCTGCCAGATTTGGGTGTACCATCATTCCTGTCTCAACTGTTGGAGAAGATGACATAATTAATGTAAGCCAATCCAAAATTAGGTTTGGATGCAATTTGGTGTTGTGTTTCTTTTGTACTATTCTTAGTTAAACCTTTCTCTAACATGCCTGCTACAAAAACTCCTTGAAGCACCAAGATTGGGGTCTTAGGGAGTTTGGTGTTGTGTTTCTTTTGTACTATTCTTAATTAAACCTTCGTCTTAACACCTTTGTTACAAATTGGGGAGACGAGACTTTTACAATTAACTCTAACATATTTTGTAAAATGCTTCTCATTTTTGAATGGATGAAATTGCCACAATTTCACTTAAATTTTATCCTAATCTAGGAAGAGGATAGCTCCAGTTGGGGAGTAATGAATACACTTGGTACATGATTTGGTAGAATGACTGTTGTTTCATTTCAAAGTGTACATTTCTACGAATGTAAATAGCTTCATCAATCCAGTCATGATTGTAAGTTACACTATCTTGCTAAAAAGATTGGAAGTAATACCACCTTGCTAAACTACCTCGTTGAGATACATAGATATATTGCTATCCTATGGAAAGGTCTAATTTGACACTTACGTGTCAAAATTGAATTTCCACGTCAAATTCTTAAGGGGCCCACATTGCTTCCTACCTTTCACAAGATGACATGTGGCATTAATTTTATTTTTACAAAAATGACTTACTTTATGTCAAATCTGACCTTCACGTAGTGTATTGGAAGTCCGTGTGTAAATGATTCATCTTTGAGCTTGAGATTGAATTTCTCTGTGTCCATTGTTGTGTAGATTATCTTTGATTTAAACGACATAAGGCGCATCCCAAATCTTGAAGAGAAGGTTTCAGTTACTACTGCTTACAACCTCAGGTTTGTACCTCTTCTGAGATTCAAGACTACTAAAAAAAATTTCCCTGATGGGGGTAAAATGTTTGATAAAAAGAAGCTTTTAACCCTTAAAAACAACATTCACTTGAATGCCTCAAGGGGGAATCAAAAATCTCCTTGAAGCAAGGCATAAATTATGGATCTTGTTTGCTTGTTTAAAATTTGTGCGGTGAAGGCATGCAGAAGTTAATAGTGAATAGTGCTTTGAGTAGTAAAATGCACAGTAGTTGAGTTGCAGAGTAGATATGCATAGTGTCACAAAAAATATGTCACAATTTCATTTGTCATGCGGATGGCCACCTTCTCCATCCCTATTTTTCATCCCTGTTTTGGAATCTAAAAGAAAGAATCCAGTGCTACAAAGTTTGAGGTTGCAAATTTTGCATTAGGGTGTACTAGTAGTATATACAGTATAATATAGTTTGTTCCATTATTTTCCTTCCTTTTTTTTTCTTCCCTTCAATCTTTTGTTTTCATCAATTTTGTCACTTTTTTTTTTTTCTTTGATGACAGGGGGGATCTCAAAGAAGAAGTAGGCGATCAGCCGATTCACTTCCCTTTCGCAACTCCCAATCTCACCCCAGGAAGACTCTATGTCAAGTTCGGTAAACCCATTGTCACAGCAGGTAGGGAAAATCTGCACACTATTTTCTGTATTACTAATATGCTCTCAACTTACATAAGTTTTGCTTTTCGTTAATGTGTCATTCATTGTGTCATTTATTGACATAAATAATAAGGTAGCTGCACCTAATTGTGACTTTTTATTTGCAAAACCGACCTCTATATAGATTCTTGTCTAAAAAAAATGTATAGCCTCTACTCTGTTCACAAGAGATTATTTAGGGGTCGTTTTTGGATACAACTGTTTTTCAGCACTTTGAAAATTTGTAGTTTATTCAAATGGTATCCCAAAATTAGAGGAGGATCTTAAAATACTCTTTTGATTTCCAACAAGCTCCCCCGCTCCCCCCCAAAATAGGCAATTTAAATAGTAAAATCAATATTGACTTACTTAGTTGAGTCCCATTCAGGGAGATTCCAACTAGATTTTCATGACCTAATCAACCCTTAAACAACAGGTTAAGTCTGTAGTGCTTGGTTTTGAGAGAATCGTTGACAAAAAGTGAGTTTTTTTGTGTGTGTTTTTTGGAATGTTTCAACCTATTGAATTCACTTCAGTAATGAATATGGTTTTGCCAAGCACGGCATTTCAGCTGCAATGTCAAGTGCTATTCACTATTCATTTTTTTGCATGCCTTAATTGATTGCACAAACTTTGGACAAGCAACAAGACCCAAGATTTTTTATTCTCCTTTGGGTTGTCTGCTCTCTAGGCAAGTGAATGTTGTTTTTTAGGGTTAAGAAAATTGGTGGGGGTTGCTTTCAGGAAGGGAAAAGGAACTGCAGCGTGACAAGGAGCAAGTACAAGCTATATATAAACATGTGCAGGGGGAGGTGGAGAGGGGCCTTGAATACTTATTGGTACGTTCTTTAATATTCTGCATATATCTCCTCACACTAATTTTGAACCATAGTAATTGTAATGTGTTATGTTTAATCTTTATTTTATTAAGAATGGCTCACCCAGTAATTAGTATTTTTTATCTATCAGTATTGTTCATGTTTGTTTTCGTGTTTCCTCTTTAATTCTATTGTCCTTATAATAAATATTATATCTTAGCCTGTTGTACTAATTAATGGATTTGGGAACTTAGCTTACCATCAACACACTAAATAGTGAAATTTGGTTGCTTGAATAGTTAGTTTGCCTCACCACAAGAAAGTTTATTTATGAGCTATCAAGAGTACACTAAATAGTGAAATTAGCTTGCCTAAATAATTAGGTTGCCTTACTTCAAAAAAGTTATTTTACAAGGTTAGCTATCAAAGTCAACAAAAACAATCTACAAATATTTTCATTTGTACTCATGGAGGTTCATGAGTCTCAATTACAAGAACACCTAATTCAAAATTAGACGGTGCATTCTTGTAAAGTAACAACAAATGTTATTTAGTGTCGAATGTCAAATGTTGAGAAATTAGTGAGGAACAATCTAATTTCACTATTTAGTGTAGAGCTTGTATAAATGAATTTTAGCCATGTGTTGAAATTTGTTGACCTTAGATACTAAATATGATTAATACAATTAAGTATATGAACAACATTCAATCCACTTTCTGCTTGATTAATTTATGTGGGTGATGTTAGTGGTGGAGTGGTGAAGGACATTTGGTGTATAATGTGGTAGTATAATGTTATGCATAATTGTTAAATGAAGCTAGTTATAGTTTTGTAATTATTAAGGTGTTGCTTTTTGTGGAACTCGTATAATTAGATTTTATTTCATTGTAAGATTATTTTGGGAGATTGAAATTGGTTGCTTTGTTGTATGGTTGCAGTGGAAGCGACAAGAGGATCCGTACCGTGAGTTTGGTCCTCGAATCTTGTATGAGCAAACAGGTGGGAGTGATAGGCAAGCGCCAACATTTACAATATGAAGGTTTTGATAGAGAGAGCTCACATTCCTTTCATTGCCTTAGTTAGTTTCAATAATACCCACTTTTCCAACATTTGCAATATTTAGAACTACAAGCTCTTTGTAAGTAAGGTAGAATAACCTATGACCATCCAGATTTATAATAATTTGGGTATCTTGTGCAATGGGCTTATTGTTGCCTATATTGTATTTTTTAGAGAAATAATTAGTTGAGTCAATTGAAATAGAAGTGGAATTATATTCATTTGATAAAAATTCAAATTGATATAAATTTTCAAACATGTTTTATGAAAACTTTAAAGATTCCCAAACCATCATTGTTTCTATGGCCAATTGTTCATAGGGTTAGGGTTGGGTGGAATGGAAGGTTGGGAAAAAAAATATTTAAATTGGGTTTAAAATTGAGTACATTGTGAGGAAATTGGATTAGGCAGTTACTACCTTTTTTGAGGACATTTCTTCACAATGCACTCAAAAGAGGCAATAATTGTCTAACCCCACATCCTATTGTAATTTCAGAGTGACTTTACCTAATCCAATCAACATGGAATAAAGCCACTTGTATTCGTATTTGTCTTTTGCACCATATCCATATTCATATTTCATATCTTGTATCCATATCTAGTATTCGTATTCGTATTTGTCTTTTGCACCATACCCATACTCATATTTCATATCTTGTATCCATATCTATTCGTATCTTGTATCTCGTATTCAAGATCAATGACATTAGAGGGGGGTAGAGACTTTTTTTCTTAAAATCAATGGTTGTCAATTTTTGGAGGAGGAAAGAGGAGGAAATGGCTTGGCAAGAGAACAGTCTCTTTTTAGTAGGTAATAACTATCTAATCCCACATCCTATTTGTAATTTCAGAGTGACTTTATCCAATTCAATCAATATAGAATAAACCCATCTATATTTGTATTTGTATCCCTCTTCTACACCATATCCATACTTGTATTTCATATCTCATATCCGTATCTTGTATCCTATATTCAAGATCAACAACATTGGAAGGGGGTGGGGTTTTATTTATTTTTAAAATCAATGGTTGTCAATTTTTGGAGGAGGACGGGGGAGGAAATGACCTGGCAAGAGGACAACCTCTTTTAATAGATTGTCATAGATGATTTCGAGATTAGAAGTTGATTTAAGTGGGTTCATTAGATATCAATTTTCTTAGAAATAACCTCCATTTGATATGCAAACTAAATATAATGAGGCCAAACTCTATAAGGATGTCTAAAAAATGATAGTAGTCATAATATTATTTAACAAGGTTATAAGCTCCTTTCTAAATGTGTTAAAAAATTATTTTGCAATTGTTTAATGTTGAAAGGTTAACAAATGCCAAGTAAATTGAAAAAGATGCCCAGTCATCTTATAGTCAGTTAGCACATAACATTATTAACCAACAATTGGAGATTCGTTTTGCTCCCTTGAAAGTGGGAGTCCTTAGTTCCAATGTTGCAACTTAGTAATCCACTGAGAAATTACATCATTGATGGCATATTAACCATTATCCTATACTACTATTATGTTTACAAACCTAGTCACTAGTTCAGTACTAGGCCAGCTAATGACACTTGGTAGATTGATTAAACTAAATAGTCTACACCCAAGGATTATAAGAAATATAATTCCAACCTCCCTAGGATTCAAGGGATTACCATACTAGGGGCTGATTAATAACGTTATGCATGTCTGCATTGAATATTTACATATATTAAAGGAGCAACCTGCTGCAATTAGATTTCTTTTACAAAATCATCTATACCTTTTTTTAGAAGGAGGGCCACTATGGTTGTTCTAAAGTTCACAATGGGTTGGGAGGGCCACCCAAACCCCTTGCATGGTCAGAAAGGCTACAAGCTCTTAATTACCATTTGGAGAAGAAGATGGCTACTTTTTCAAATACTCAGGTGATACTTAGTGACATCTATATCAAAATTAGGTGATATTTAGATAAAATTTGGCTATTGGTCTAAAAATTAGTAGTAGTTTAGCTATTTTGACCAAAAAAATGAAAATTCCCTTCACAAAATACAATCAACATCTTTTGGTTATAACCAAATGAATTGACAAAAAATTGTGCATAAAAAAACATTAAATCCGATTATGCAACAATTGAGGACCTATTACTTTGTTTAGCTTAACATAGATTTTAGAGTATTCATAACATTACAAAGTTTGTTTGTATTTACTTATTTTTCAAAACTCTGGTTGGAAAACATTTGTATTTAGGCTTAACAACTACCAAGCCTCCTATTGTAGATTAGGAGCTCTAAATCAAGGATGAAGTACCATTATTCTCTAAGAAAGCCATGTTGATGCTCTTAGTTAATTTTTCCCCATTAGATGTTTTTCAAGGGGCTTGAAGGGCCATTTCAGGCCTATTCTCCATGTTGTAAACTATCCAATGCTAATCAAAATAAAATATAATTAAAAAATTAATTAATTTTAAAACTAATTTTTAGTTATTATTTGATGTGATAGTCGCTTTGCTACATCAGCTTGCTGCTGTTGCTGAGTTTCTATAGTCTAGGAACTTGAAAGAACTCACAGCCCTATAGACTAGCTAAATTTCATCTAATGTATTTGTAAGAAAATAATCATTTTAAAACTAACCTAAGCATAAATTCTAGATACATCTAGGTACATTGAATTGGTTGAAAATGTTAACCCCTAAATTCCCATTGTCCCCTTATGGGATAAAATGGATTTTAGGCAAGCTCCTATGGTCTCAATATTTGTCATGATATTAGAATTTTTTTTTTTGAAGATAGAAGAACTCATTAGTTTTCCGAAAATGTAATTTTTATTTCAATCGGAGCTTGGGAGCAAAAATTATGGCACAAAAAGTCCTTTTCTTAGTTTGGCAGACAGAAAAATAAAACTTAAAGTAAAGTATTAAAATTTTTTTTTTTATGTAGATTATATTTTTATGTAAATGGAAAGCTTTTATTTATTCTATTAAGAATTGTTATGTGAAAGTTATGGACAATCTTGTTTTTCAAGCAATCAAAGCATCTTATTGAAAAAATAACTTATAGGATTCATTTTTTACCTCAATTTTCAAAAAAATTTCAAAAAAAAAATTTTTACAAGGTTAAGATTTCTTGCTAGAACAATCTCATTGTTGAGATTAGCGTATTTCAATTCCATGTCAAAGCTATTAACAATTTAGTTTTTCCTTCAATCTTGAATCTATTTCTACTTAATAATTTTTCAATGAATGAAAACTAAGTGTATTTTTTTGAATTTTTTACCTAGACTCTCAACTCAATTCGTATCATATAAAATTAGAATTCAAAATCAGTAGAGAAAAAATTATAAGTTATGAAGGTTCAAAGCCAAAAAATGCAGTTGAGCAAAGTGAGAAAAAACTTGTTTCTTTCACTTTAAGCACAAATATTTTGCAATCTATATAGTCAAAGTTTGTGAAATTTCTTCCACACATTTTTATACTAGTCTAGTGCAAGATCCTATGGTTAGATATGCAAAAAAAATATTTTAAATATTTTTCTGCGCTTTGCTATAGAAATAGCAATGTTTTTTGATGGAAAAAAGGCTTTGGACTTTAGGGGTTAAAGTAGGATTCAAAATAGTTGTTGTTCAAATGCTCATAATTTAGAAATGAATGGAAGCTAGAATGCAAGTTTAGTCTTATTAGAATACTGAGACAATTTTATAAATGATTGATTTGGTTATTTGTTGTAATTCATTTATTAAGAATATTGAGTTAAGTATTGATGGTCAAAAAATGTGTCTTTATCACATTTTAAGAAGTTGAAACTAAAATGAGCAGTCTTGGGTTCATGGTAATAGTCGGTTCAACAAACATTTCTTGTCCATTTGGATAGTAATCCAATATCAACTTTTGGAGATTGAGGAATAATGAATGAACCTTTTGACATGTATTCAAAGAACATGGTTGTGTTTATTAAATTCATAAAATTGTTACTTTTCAATTTAATTTCAAATTTTTCAACTTCAATTCTACATTGAGTTGTCATAAAGCAAACGTGAGCACAATTTTCATAATATTTAGGTTGCAACTAAATAAAATGAGAGAGAGTTTGTATATTTGTTTGTCGTTGGACCAAAGGCTATGCAAATGGATGTTTTTTTATTGATTAAAAATGTTAGTATTTTGCTAAAAGATGAGTATTTAACTCTTTTTAGGTGTATTAGCTTAGTATCACTTGTATATATAAGACTTTTTGAACTTAACCTAAGAACTTGACATAGAATGCATGACGTACAAATTCTTAATTTAATTACATCATTTCTGAATAAATGACTAGAAATATAACTCTCTTCAATATATGTACACTCATAATCATCACTGTCCAAATTGTAATGCCTACATTAGAACTATAAGGAGCCATCCTAACTTGTACATTAATGATATAAAACATAGACAATTAAAAAATAATTGAAAGCCTACAAGAGCCTAGTATTGATTTTCAATGCCCCTACAAATAATAGAAATGGTAGTCTAGAGTGTATTTTTGATGAAAAAATGGCCTTTAGACTTTGAAAATTGAAGTTTCATAATTTATATTGTCCAAATAATCCATATTAAAGTATGCTTTAGAATCATCTTTCATTTGCCAATGGGATCGAATAAGAATAATTTATATTTCATATTACCATATCCAGTGATCAAGGTGTTCAAAAAATATTTTTAGAAATAGATACTAGAATTTTTATGATGTTTTATTATTGAAGAAAATTGAATAGGAAAAATGGATCTTTCTATTTTAAAATGCATCTGCCAAATCATGTTTGCCAATAATTAATTAATTATTCGGCAAGGAATGCCAACCCCGACCACCAAATGCAATAGTAAATATGCTTAGTTGCTATTAGTGTTGTTTACGAGTGCAATTATCTTTCTCTCTTTTGAGGTCTTTGCAAATTGAAACCATGCGTAGAACCTGGCGAGCCGCGCGGTTTCGAAGCATGTTCCACCTCAAAGTTCTTCGTCTTCCTTCCTTGCAGGTCAAGCCTTCCTTCCACAAACCCTAATTTCGCTCTTCGCCATCGCCATTTCGCACAAGATCTCCCATCTCCTCAGCCTCTCGTCTATTTTCCCTCCATTCTCTCAGGCATTACTGGGGTATCAACCATGGTGTGTGATTACGCTGTACTCATTGGCTACTTCACATGTGTTTTTTGAGTTCTTGTGGTGGTGGTTTCGGGGTTGAGTTCTGGTTCAATTGCAGGAGGGCTGTGTTCGGGGTTTCGGTTTTGACGTAGGATTGATTTAGTTCGGAATGGTGGATTTGGTGCAGGACGGTATTCAGTTGCCTCATGATGTGACCGGTTCGCACGATACTCTTCGACATGGTCTGCCTGCGTTCAAGAGTGACGTGTTGGCTGTTCACCCTGTGGAGGTCATCCAGCGGACTGTAAGCTTCCGACACCTCAATTTGGCTAATCGTTTGCTTCGGGCGAGGAGGAGGAGAGGGTGCTAGAACTGCTCTTTAGATCCTAACAAAGGACTGTTTGGGGAAGAGAGATGTTTGTTAGCTTACAAAGCCAATTTTGTTGCGGGATCAATTTCTTTTGGATCACGAGCAAGATTAGGGCACCGGGGTGGGACCGCATTTTGCCTTGAACAATTGATGAATTTTAGTTACCGTCGTTTGTAGATATGGGCTCTGTCGATTGCAGTTGATATTGTTCGAGTTTCGGAATGGATTTCTCAAGTTTTAATTGTTTAAAGTCAGCTGTGTCGAATGTGTTCAGAGTTCATTTACTCTAGACGTTTAGGTTTTGTTTGTTTCTGGAAGTTTGACTGGTTCTGTGTGTGCTGTGTTTGTGAAGTCCAAAGCTATGCAGGCTCAAACGAAGCGTACGTTGCTTGCAAGGGCTTATGGTTCAGCGGTTCCCATGAAAATGGATATTGAGCGTCAAATTTTGACTCGGTAAGGGACTCCAATGAAAATCACGATATTTTGTTTCCACCTTCAAGGCCATCTTCACGATAGAGGGCATTTTGTATTTAACCTTCAAATTGCACTGTCGTTGCAGGTTCCAGCGCCCCACTGGCCTCATCCCTTCATCTATGCTTGGTCTGGAATCATTGACTGGAGAATTAGAGGAATTTGGATTCGAAGATTTCTTGAATGGTTAGTTGATCCAAGCATCCAGTCTTCTTTGGAAATTCATTAGCTTCCTGGAGATATTTTCCAGCTTTCATTAGTCGAGATAGTTTCTGAAAGATACGAAGCTGCTCTACAGATTACACTGAAATGATCGTTTCCGAAATATATTCTGCCCATGGTTTTAACTGAAAGTCTTGTATGTACAGATTCAAAGTACTCGGATACATTTGTACCCCTCGATTTACACGAAGGCATGGAAGTTCGTCTTGGTCTTTCAAAGGGACCCGTTTCACGCTCGTTCTTTTGATTCAATCTGGAGCTGCTTACGATGATGTTAGATGTTGGAGTCAGGTGATGAACTTGTTTCAAATGATTCCATCGACTTGTTCGTGTTGCTTTATTAAGCTACACCTTTATGTACATACGATTAAATGCTAATCGTCTTCTTTTCAGTTATCTCTTGTCTTACTATTGTTGTAAGCGGCTGTCGTTTTTATTCACAGAAGTTATCTGAAATGCATTTGTCACAAGAGTTTTTGGAGATGTATGATATGATGACTCGAACGATGATGTTTTAATTAGCAACAAGAATTCACTTCATAGAGAATGTCATGCGTACAATATGCCTAGAATCCTGACTTTTTCTAGTACTGCTTCTGTTCCAGACAGTATAGATCTGACAATCGAGACATTCTGATCGAGTAAAGTTGGGCTCAGTTGCCTCTGAGGCCATTTTTTTGGTATATTAGTACAGTATCGCATGGGCATATTGAGCATTTGCCTTTCGATCTCGGGAGATTTGTAGCAAATTCACAGCGTTCTTATCAAGGCTTGATTAGCAAAGTAGTCCTGTGAGTCATTAAAAAATAGTCATACTGGTAATAAGCTGGAAAGGATGGTGCATAGGAAATAACTACACAAGTTAATTCAATTAGTGGAGAGTTTCTAACAGTTCGATAGATCCCTCACACCAATTTGGAAGAATCTTGGATGTATGTGGTCTAATTAGTATGAATATTTGGATGAATTGAAGGTAAAGAGTTGAATGACAATACTATTTGAGATGGTACGAATGTAATAGACCACATTATTTTGAATATTGTGAACTTCCATATTAGTGTGTCTTGTAATTTTGTATAATTCTCAAATTAACATGAGTAAGTGTTAACTTTGTAATGTTGCTATGGATACTAAGGTAGTGGGCTCATAAAGGGCTGATCGCTTAATTTGATGGGTTGAAGATGGCTGAAACAATTTTCAAAAACATTTCATTGGAAGAGAGATTGTATTGGAGTCCAGTGGAGTTCAATTAGAGGAGTGCTATATTTTTGTGATCATTTTGGCATTAGTTATGAATTTCTGCTACCCAACTAGAGGAGTGCTATTTTTTTGCGATCATTTTGGCATTAGTTATGAATTTTCTAACAGAATTGATGTAGGCACCTATTGCTGATCGTAGACTTTGGAAGAATGAACCCACATGCAATTCGGGAAGAAATCTATTTTAACTAGAAAGAGATAGAACCCCATGCGTAAGTAATATCAAAGGTTCAAAATGCAACCCCACTCAAATATAAATGAATCTTGTGTGTCACAAGTTGTATTCAATTTATAAATAAATTTTTTTGCTTGTATGTAAAGTCACTTCAAGAAGCAATTTTTCTTTTCAAATATAAAATTGACACCTGTCTGTGGCTTTGAAAATAGATCCACCAAACTTCTTACTCTACCAACTTTGGAAGAATTAACCAAGAGCTCATTAATCACAAACCGCTTTCACTTTATACATAGCATTTAACAACAACCACGTATTTATTTCACAGTTGTTAATCCCTAAAGTTCGATGACTATGTTTTCACTGAAAACGCTTAAGAACTGTCATTTTTAGTACAAGTACCAAATTTTTGAATTTTTTTTTTTGACATATATAATCATAGGATCTTGTAGTAAGCTTATGCTGACTTGAGAACATGTGTTAAAAATTTCAGAAATTTGCAGTGCGTGGATTGCAAGATAAAAGCATTCAAAATCACTGAAATTGTTTTTTTGACCCTGCGAAAAACCAGGCAGCTGCACTTCAGAAGCTCTCTTTTCTATGAAAAAATGTTCAAAATGGTGGTGCTTCTTTGGATTCTTTTTCCTAGACAAGTTGGCTACATGCTTAAAAAATTTCACATCATTTGGAATTATACAACATATAGGAAAAAAATAGTAAAAAGAACGAAGTAGAGATTGATTCAAAATACAAAATTGTTAAGAATTTAGATATGGAATTGGAAAATGCCAATTCCAATGGTCAAAATGTTGTAATAAATAATCTACATCCTATGATTTTATTTTTTTCAAAAATATTGAAAATTGAGTAAGTTAAAGGACTTCAAAGTTTATTTTAGAGTAGAGATTCCATAACTACCCGCAAACTAAAACTCTTCATAACTTTTTACTCATTGGTCAAAATGAAATGATTGAAAGCTTTCCATGTATATATAACTCTAAAAAACTAATTTCAAATTTTTGTTTCTGAAAAAAGTGATTTTTTCTGATCTACCCGGACTGCCCGGCCAAGAAAAAAAGTAACATATTAGTCCATAACTTTTGACTCGTATTTCGAAATGTCATGAAATTTATTGCATATGAAATAAATTCCTTGTTCACAACTTCTATTAAAATTTCAGCCAAAAATATGAAAATCTCAGTCACAAGTACCTACCCAAAATTTCTATACTGCCAAAAAATGCATGCTAGTCCTTTAGGGGTTAAAAGACCATTTTCAAGTGCCCTACACGAATGGTTTGAAGAACCTACTACTATAAGTGGCTAATGGATGATAGAGAATCCTTCTATGTAAGATAGAATTGCAAATGTTCATCTTTGAAATTATGTATGAAAAGACTTCCAATGAGTGCTCTTGGTTTTCTTTAAGCAAATGATTCACATGGTACCAAAAAGGATGATTTCTATGGTGACTAGTTTGGTGTTCTAGAGTTTATTTCTACATTAGTAGCTTTAGTTTACCTTGCAAATTCACAATTTTATGAAATCAGCACAAGTAAGTGATATTGTGGGGTGCACTAATTGAATTAATTTGTATAAAATAGAAGGGCCTACAATTGGACATTTAAACCATTTAGGGTAGTTTTTATTATTCAATCATCATTAATAATTACAAATCTTATTGCTAATTTGAAAAAGATTCTAAAATATTATATTTTGCTCTTTTTCATATCGTATAAATTAATTATGATTTTTCAAAGTCTGATTTTGTAGATTTCTAAAACGATGCCTTAATTTTTATGTACATTCTTTCTATATCTCAATTGAGTATTTGCCTATTTTAAGATTTTTAGGGCATGATTTTGGAGAATAGTGTTATAGACATGCACTTTGGAAAAATCTTTAATATAGGTAGAACCTTGCTTAGTGTATACTTTATTAGTGCATGATTATCAATTATAGAGTTTGTGAGTGGGTCCAATTTGAAGCACATATTCTAAAGAGGTGGGTCCAATTGGAAGTTAACATTTGTTAAGTGGCCATTCATTACACCTCTCTTAGTGCATAGTCTCAATACCATGCATTAAGAAAGGTTTTACCTGTAGCAAAGGCCATTCATTTTTTGCAATAGGAAGGAGCAAGGGAGCAATGTTTTTTTCTCTAGCAATTTGGTGCAAAATTGCACCAAAATTTTTGACCTAGCACCAAGCCTATAGGAAATTTTAGTAAAATTTTGGATGGAATCACCAAAAAACTTCAAATTCAAGAAAAATCTTGGATGAAATCGCCACATTGTGAATGAATATTGACTTCTTGTCCTTGACAAATAGTTGACAAATGAATCTCATATTGGATATCTTTTGACAAGTAGTTTGAAAATGGATTTATTTACCTTAGTAGGATATTTAAAGAGTTCATGAATATTATGTGGTTTAACAAATATTATTATAATGAATTCATAAATGTATGAATTATATGTTTAGAAAAAGTCAAAAGACTCCATTTGTTGAATTTGGGTGTTGATTTTGAAAGTATGCATGGACTCTTAAAGTAGTTTTTTTTCATATTCTAATCTAAAGAAAAAAAATCTTCAAAAAATTACTAGTATTTTTTTTATAAAGCTCGTATTTATTAATCATAAACTATATATTATTTATTTTTAGTTTGTCAATCTTACAAAGATAAATGTTTCTCAAAATATGAGGCAAAAATCCAAATTTGACTCTTGGCTTGAAGCCTATAATATTATTCACCAAAGAAATAAGCTTCTACTAATAGATTAAATGAAAAATACTACTTGAAAAGGCATTGAAAAACATTATCACTTGAGATCACCATTTGTAGTGCATGGGTTCTTGTACAATTAGGATTTTTCCATGATTTTTTTTGTATTTACGAACAAAGTAATCTTTTTGCATTTAGTCCAAAGATCTCTACAATTTTTGAATATTATTATGCCATTCTATCTATTTTTTATACGAAATAAGCTCCCTTTCAATACATAAAAATGATTACGTTTTGGCTTTACAACTTATTACTTATTTTAATTAAGATACCACTCATGGCATCCCTAATGCACATGATTATATGAAATTTTTCAACACTGCTACAATATTGTTTAGTATAATAAAGTGGCATTAAAAATATCTTAAAATAATAATAATAAAAATATAGTCAAATACTCCCTCCGTCCCAAAATGATCTTCCTGTTAGACAAAATGTTCCGGATTAAGACTAAAAATAACATTTTTAAAGCTTGTTTTGCACTACATATGGAGTTTGGTGCACTCCTATTGCCCTTGAAACTTTGAGTTTTGAAGCCTTTTTTAAAGTGTAGTTTTGGATTATTGAAAAGTGAAATTTTTTGGGTATTTTCAAGGAGCCCCAGTGGTTATTTAATTATTGAGTGTGAGGTCGTCATTTTGTGGGTAGTTAGTATAAGTCAAAGACCATATGTGGACCTATATTTTGCCTCCCAAAACCTTCATCTCCTTCAATTAGATAATATTCAAAGAGATGCAAAAAATAAAAACAAAAAGTGTTGATTGACCCCTTCAACCATTTTATTTGTCTTTTGATTAGTGATTGCATAGATGGAGGGGGAACTATCGCTTGGAATTGTTTTGTTAGTCCTACAAAACAACCAAAAGTTAAATTTGACCAATTTGCAACTCACAAAGTACAACAGGAAGATCATTTTGGGACAAAAAATGAAGGCCAACAGGAAGAACATTTTGGGACAAAGGGAGTATCCATTTTCAAATTTTCAAATTTCTTATTGTTATATTTTTGTGCAATTAATAAATGACATAATTAAGTATGTCAATTGAATGAGAGTTCATTGTAAGTTTTGAAAATCAAGGGTAAAATTTAAAAAAATTATATTTATATTATATGACTATTTGTACCACATTTCATCCACTATGTACTAAAAGACTACATTTGAAAATTTGAAATGTATTGATTTCTATCAATACATAGTGACACAAAGAAGGTGACTTTCGTTTTGTGGAACAAATAGGGTCTTCTACCTCACATCCATTTGATGCGAGATCAGAAAATGTGATATTAAAGAAAATGTAACTAGAGAAGGTGATATTAGAGAGGCCCAGCAGTCTTCCGGGGATGAACGGAATGATCATTCGAAATCATTCATCTTATGGATGATGAATTGTTGTAAGAGTCCGTCTTCTTTCCCGCCAGACCCTAAATCCTCGCTTTCCTTGGTCCTCTCCCGCTCGCGCTTTTTCGTGGTGATCACAGCTGGCGACATTCACCAGGTGTTTTTTCATACTCTACGTTGCAATTTTTGTGTCGACGACATTCTAGTTGCGTTTCTCTTGGTAGCAGCTCTCGATCGAGCCGTTCAGCGGTCTATCTCGACTTGAATTTGTGCTTCGGGAGTGATTTTTGGTGTCTTTATTCGTGTGTTTTGATTTTCATCGAATTTCGCAGTGTGAATGCATTTGATGGAGGACTAGGAGATTGCAGTGTTTGGAGACTATGCCATGTTTTGTGAGAGCAATAGAGAAACCCTTGCCTATTGAGTCCTTGGATAGTGCAATTTGCTTCTAAAGATTTATGACTTTGTAATGCGATGAATAGTGAGGCGACGGCGAGGGAAGGCTGTGGTAACATGATAACTGGAGGTTTGGAGATTATTTGAAGGTTTGAAGGCATATTAGCCCTGCCACGATGTATATCAAACAGGTATGGCGGCTTATTGGTTTCTTAAATCTAGTGGTGATGAGAGATTTCAGGACTTTAGAGGGAGTCTCTCGTTGCATTGGTGTTTAAATTTCTAGAAACTCGATTGTTGATGACGAAGAAATTAGAGATGTCTCTGCAGTCGTTCATCTTGCCTCAATGCAGTTGGAATAACGTCACTGGATACGTTATGTTTGGATTAAATGGGCAGGATTAATTGACGGTCTCATATCTTGTCTATTCAGCTCAGTGTTGCAAGTTTCCTGCCACACCCACACCGCACTAATTGTTTTGTATCAAATTTTTCTTCTAGGATTTGTTTATTTTCAAATTTTTAACAACTTGTGCGAAAAGAAGAGACTCTCTTCTTCTCCTAGTACTTCTAATAGAGTTCTTTAAATAGTATCAAAATGTATTGTAGTAGAAAAACGCTATATCAAACATTTAGTAATTGAAATAAACGGTTTAGCTGTTTCCCTTGGTAACACCTAGAATCCTGGTGTTGAAATTAGTTGTGGCACACCCCGAGAACAGCTAGAGACTATCGAAAGTGTTGAGCTAATATTTTTCAATTTCCAAGCTGTGGGAACTTTCTTGGAAAGGTTTAACGGAAGCGGTTCTTTGCCTTGATGAATAAACTGGATCTTGATTTTAGTGGATAAATACCTAGAGAAATTAGTCTCGTCTGCATGTTTGCACATGCTTGTTTTGCTTCTGAGATAAACAATCAATCATGTACAAGAGCCTCTGCGTTATTGCAACGATATGCGAATTCTCAGTGGACACCTTCTTAACTTCAGGTAATCATTGAGGGCTTCAAGAGCTACAAGGAGCAAGTTGCAACTGAGGAGTTTAGCCCCAAGCACAACTGTGTCGGTGAGGGCTGATCCTTGTTCTTCAAAGTCTTTTTGTACCTTTCTTGCTCTGGATTATTATTATTATTGGTGGTGTCCTGACTGTTACTTATCATTGTATTTGTGCTCTTCCAGTTGGTGCAAATGGCTCGGGCAAGACCAACTTCTTCCATGGTATGAACACTTTCTTAATCCAGCCGTGAAATTGTGTTCCTTGTAGATGCATTCTTATTCGTAATTCTGCCAGTGATTCGCATTTTTTTTTGGAGATTTTAAGCTTGTCTATTTTAAACGATTTGCATAGTACACGTAAACCCCAAGTTTCTTCGATGTAGTTTTCTCTTGATGACAGACGAAAGGGTTTCATGTTGGGCAAGCCCTTGTGCAGTCCTTATTTTTTGCTTGAGAAATTTCTACCCTAAGATTCAAGCAAGTTCAGTGCTGAATTTAATTACACCTGATAAAAACTTCGCTTGTGATATTTGGATTGGATGCACAGCTATCCGATTTGTTCTCAGCGACTTGTTTCACAATCTGCGAGCTGAGGATAGGCAGGCCCTACTTCATGTTCGTACCTTGACACAACCTGCATTTTATTTCATGTCGTTCTAATGATGTTCTTTTCGCCTTTTGTTTCCTCTTATTTCCTGTTACCTTTCAAATTCTTGTATCTTATTAGGAGCCTTTTTGTTGTCGTCTCCTTTCCTTTAGAAGCTTTTGTCAAATAGGATCAATTCAGATTCCAGTTTGATGTAGCCGTCAATTTAACTCGTGTTTTGCTGAAATATATGGGTTCTATTTATTTGATTTGTTGATTAGAAGAATTCTATCGAACAGATTGAGGCAAGAATATGCACATCTTTTCTATAGAATGTTGTATATGGTATATTTCTTCAAATCATGTTGAGTTTTTCTCTTGAGCTGATGCCTACATTTTGTTTCTGTATGTCAGGAAGGTGCTGGACATCAGGTTATGTCCGCATTTGTGGAGATAGTGTTCGACAACAGTGACAATCGCATTCCTGTACATTGCCTTTCCCATACTTGCTATTCTTCACCTATCAATGTCATTGTTCTATTGATTAGTGTGATAGGATGGTCACGAGAACACATTTGTGCGTAAAATTATCGCCACGATTCAGTTAGAACTCGAGGAGTCTGCTTTCTACTTTTGGTGGCTTTCCCTTCCGGAAATTCAATGGAACTTACAGGTATTCTATTTTCCATTTATTTAACTGTACTTCCTTGGAATCTGATTGCCCTACTAGGTTGACCGCGAGGAAGTGCGATTACGACGGTCAATTGGCGTAAAGAAGGATGAGTACTTTCTAGACAAGAAGCACATCACGTATGATTTGATTAGTTCCAGTGTCTTTGTGAAGCCCTTACCTCCGTTCAATCATCTGCTTTTTATTTGTCAATTTTTGAGCTTTTTTTCTCTAGTTTTGCTAGCTTTTTGTTTAGGCCCATATCATAATATCTTTCTTGTTTTGAAAAATCATTACCTCTTTCACTTTCTAGTGCGTTGTTATTATCCTATCCTGTTTTGCCAGCAAGTTATGCTCATTTTTCTAAGTGACGTTCTGTCATTTCCTAAGTCGTGTTTTTTCTGAGGGGTTGACTTAATCGACCTGTTTCAAACCTGCAGAAAAACGGAAGTCATGAATCTGTTAGAGAGTGCTGGATTTTCTCGGTCAAATCCCTACTATGTTGTGCAGCAAGGAAAGGTATCATTTCGTTAGTCAGTTCATTTGCTATGTAGTCTCTGGTATATGGAGAGTTGTAAGCAAGCGATTGAGAGTATACTTTCGTACTTATCCTAGATTATTGGTCCTTTGGTTCCCTTGTACTATTTTATGATTAGTGGCAATGTTCTTGGGAATTTGACCATACTTCTGCATCCTCTTGGGAAGTGGACCATACTCTGAGAATTATGAAGCTTCATT
This sequence comes from Antitrichia curtipendula, assembly GCA_951230915.1. Taxonomy (NCBI): domain Eukaryota; kingdom Viridiplantae; phylum Streptophyta; class Bryopsida; order Hypnales; family Leucodontaceae; genus Antitrichia; species Antitrichia curtipendula. The sequence continues at coordinate 2,479,172 of OX579642.1, read as the reverse complement.
CCTACTTTCTTGCTACGATCTGATTTGTGGAATATGTTCATGTTTGCAGATTGCTTCTTTGACTTTGATGAAGGACCATGAACGTCTTGATTTGTTGAAGGAGATTGGAGGCACTCGTGTGTATGAAGAACGTAGAAAGGAGAGTTTGAAGATCATGGTGGATACAGGCAAGCATTATATTATCCTGTCGCAAGCTTTTTGAAGTGAAGATGTAGAAACCTTAAAATACCAATTATTGCATTTTAGGTGTCATGAGCACTATTATACGTCTGCCGTTGGATCTTGTTTGATTCGTACTGCGTCAGAGTAATTGCGAGCATGTACTAAATGACTATCCGAAAGCTGTGTGCAAAAAACTAACACGATCATTATGTAAACCCTCAGAAAATCGAAGAAAGCAAATCATAGAGGTTGTACAGTACATTGAGGAGAGGCTGAAAGAGCTTGATGAAGAGAAGGAAGAGCTCAAAAAGTATCAGCTGCTGGACAAGCAACGAAGATCTTTGCAGTACACAATCTTTGAGAAGGAGCTTCTCGATGCAAGGCAAAAACTTGAGGAGGTTCGTAAATGCCCCCTGTAGATCCCTATCGTGTGTCGAGAAGCTACGAAGTTGCAGTATTTCTCATGTTTTCAGATTTTTTCTTGTTGCTGTCAATTCCGCAACTTTAATCTTCCAGTATCATGAGCGAGCTGCAATGTATAGGTAGTAGGTATCATGTTCTTGGGTATATTTTTTGTGCCTAAATTACGCGTTTGTGGCTCACTTGTACAGATTGAAGAGTCTCGCGCAAGAGTTTCTGAAAAGTCAAGTGAAATGCACAACACTGTAGTTGAGGCTCACGAAAAATCCAAGAATTTGGAGAAGGAGCTGAAAACTTTAAACAAAGAGTTGCAGTCCTTGTTGAAAGAGAAAGAAGCTGCAGAGCGGCAGAAAACGGAGGCTTTGAAATTGTATGCAAAGAAAGAATTGGATGTGAAGGATGTCGAAGAGCGAATGAAAGCAGAAGCACGAACAAAGGTTAACTTGAAGCACTTCGATACCATGACTACTGGATGTAGCATTCAATTGTTTTAACTCGACTATTTAGCAAGAAAGAAGATCGTGCTGGGCTCCTTGTGTTGTGTTGGATTTAGTATTGTGGATGCTGGGCTCATTGCATTGTGCCAAGCCCTCTTGTTACGACCATTGCCTTTCTTATTTAATAACAAGTGCTTTTCTTGAGATCACCAGGTGGAAGTTCAGAGAGAACTTAGAGGAATAGAGAAAGAAGTTGAGGAGTCCAGGAAAAACCTTGATGAAGTTAGTCCATTCTATGATCAACTCATGGCCCAAGAAGAGACCATATTGAAACAGTAAGTTTTGAGCTATTTTATTATCTGCATTTCATATCTAGTGCCTTGTGCTTTCTTCTTCTATGTAAAGTAAGTTCACGATCTTGACTGGCCTATCTTGTCGTTAGTGTTGGGGATCGTCTTGTCTTGTCTCGTACTATATGTCATGATCGAGAGATTTCTTCGCCATCTCGCAATGAAGCAGATGATTTTCTGATGTGTAAGGACCCTGATTGTAGGACATACTTCCTTCCTGATATTTGGTTATTTACTTCTTTTTTTTGCACCTAAGGCGTGGTTTGCAATATCCAGGATAGCAGATCGCGAAAGACAACTTAGTATCCTTTACCAAAAGCAAGGGAGGACTACCCAGTTCCGGACCAGAGAGGATCGTGATAGTTGGCTTCAAAAAGAGATTGATGACTTTGAGCGTGTCATGGGGGACGTGAAAGAGCAGGTGGGAAATGCTAACATGATTGTTTCTGACCTCATTTGTTATCTAACCCTGGACTAGAACTGAATGTGCTACCACTGAAATTCGTCTGACCACCTGCGTGGTCATCCTGCGCAATGAAAATGATTTTTCTATTTTTCAGCCGGCAAGTTATAGTCAAATTCATTTAATTAGAAGCAGTCTAATAGTGCCACCTTAATAGCCGTACACGAATATTTGGGGGACGGTTTCATTAGGGGAACTAGTGATAGTCTCTGAATTTCTGAATTGACAAACTTTTATATAGGTCACTCTTATATATCTTACTTTGATCCGACACATGTGGCAATATATTTTCTGGTGAAGTATGTGGGGCATGTATTCTAAACCATGATCGTCTTGTATGAATGATGATGAGAACTGTGAATCTTATAATTTGTGCTACGTGTATGCTTCTCAAATTCATCTTATTGTATTTTATTGTTTAGTTTTCAATTTTCAAAATTTCTGAGTCCGAACTTTGTGGCTTTGCAGATCACCAAATTAGAGTTGGAAACCAATAGCCTTAACGAGGACTATGCTCAGCAAAGGAGAAACGTCGAAGCTCGCGAAGCTGAGATGAAGGAACAAGAGGCGATAGCTGCGAAATGCCGTGAGGATTTTCAGTCCATTAAGGTTGAGAGGGATAAACTCCAGGAGAACCGAAAGTAAGTGAATCTTGAAGACACTGAAACTTAAAGATAACGAATCTAGCTCAATTGTGACACAGTTTTAATTTTGGCGATAGTTGATATAAAGTAAACTTCAACCTTTAGTTTGAGGTTGACTAATGTGACATCTGGAGTACAGGTCAAGCTCCGCCGCAGAGTTTCAAGTGCTACTCTCTTGGGCATATTCTGATGTTGTTTTGGCACCTAGCGGAACTGTTTTTTAGTTAGATATGAAAGTTCTCCGAAAATTTTATTTAACGATTCTTTTGTATACCAATATTGCTCTTCAAAGCAGGGGATTGACTTTAAACGCCCATGGTCTAATCTTTGATGAACTTGTTGAATGCATCTGCAGAGTGCTTTGGAAGAAAGAAAATGATTTGAACCGAGAAGTTGAGAAGTTGAAGGCAGAAATTGTTAAAGCGGAGAAGAGTATGGATCTTGCTTCTCCAGGGGTGAGTTTTGGTCCTCTTCTCACGAAATTCCTGTCTTTTTTCAGCGTTCTGTCTTTGCTTGTTCTGTATCCATAAATCTCTTGACCGTACTCACTCTGATTACTGTAGTTAAGATGTACTTGATCGTATTCCCTTTTATTTGTATTTTGGTCTGCTCATGCAAATTGAGTGCTTATCCGTCTCACATTCTTTGAACTTTTTTAATTTCTCGATTAATTTATGTAGTGTTTTCTGTGTAATTGGATGTTTTGTACCTGTATGAGCAGGACATCCGCCGGGGTATTGCATCAGTGCGTCGAATAATTAGAGACCACAACATTGCAGGAGTCCATGGTCCCCTCGCTGAACTCTTGGAATGTGAGGAGAAATTTTTCACTGCTCTTGAGGTTACAGCAGGCAACAGGTATCGCGAAGATTCATAATTGGGTTTCTACGACTTGACAACATTTTCTGCTTGGAAAGATCTTGGACAACTTAATGTATGTTGAAGCATGAATTGTGCGCTGAAATGAAATCTTGGTTGGTGGCAGCTTGTTCCATGTAGTGGTTGACAATGATGAAATCTCGACAAGAATCATTCGGTATTTGACTGCTGAGAAGGGCGGGAGGGTCACTTTCATGCCCTTGAATCAAATTAGAGCTTCAAGGGTGACTTATCCCACTGGTCCTGATGTCGTTCCTCTCTTGAAGAAGCTTAAATATGACACTCGGTTTGGCCCTGCGTTTGCCCAGGTCTGTACTGTTCACTTCGTAGATCACTTCGTAGATTATCGGCTTCGTTCCCTGTCTCTTTTCTCTTTCCTCTTTTCCTCATCCTCTTCTATTGGTTGTGGAACTTATATTTCGGTCATTTCAAAAGAAATATCTGATTCGAGGGATATTGCTTCCCTGGTCGAACGTTTTGCAGGTCTTTGGAGGGACTGTAATATGTCGGGATCTTGAGGTGGCAACAACTGTGGCACGGTCATCTGACGTTGATTGTATTACATTAGATGGTAAATTGCTTTTATGCTTTCCCTTTGGCTGAACGAACCTTGTCTACCATTTGCTTTACATTTTTTGTGGCGTTTTCTTGTAATTTTTTATTCAGAATAAAATTTTCATCTGTGTCAATGAGTGATTAATGCTTGGTTTAATTTCCAGTCCTACAATTGCAAGCCATTTTACAGCTCTCTTTTTTGTCGACCCTAAGCCCCTCCACTCTGTTGATCCTCCCACAGTAATAGTGGTGTTTATTGTAGCTAGTTGGGGAGTTTTATGTGTGCGTTAATTGGTAAGCTTGTGGATCTTAACTAGTCTGTGCTTTTTCTGTCACCTTTTAGTTCATTTTCTCCTTTGATAATCGTTGCTTATGACTGGCGAATGTTGCTATCTCTCTACAGGGGATCAAGTAAGCAAGAAAGGAGGTATGACTGGTGGTTTCTATGACTACAGAAGGTCAAAGCTGAAACTGATGACTTCGATCCGTGAAAACAACAAGCTTGTCAATGTAAAGCAACAGGAACTCACCCAAGTGAGATCAGACATGCAAAATATCCTCTGGAAACATTTTTTACTTGCAGTTCAATTTCTTACTTCTATTTTACTTTCGATGTCATTATTTCCGTTCCGTTTCTCCTGTAGCTGATGTTTTCTTTAGTTGAGTTTTCAAGTTTTGTACGAAGCTTGTTTGTATCCGCTACTGCGAGCTAAGTTCGGGGAAGTATTCTGTTACTGTTTTATAATCGTAAACCTTGATTTCCGGCTGTAAGTGTTTTTTGATTGACCTTGACACTTCTTACGTATAGAAATTAAAATTAATACAATTGTCAGTGAACAAGAGAAGATGAATGCCACTCTAAGCTATCACAAGTCACAAGCAGATCAGCTGAGGACTGATATTGCTGCTCTCAAGAAGCAAGAGAGTTCCACTCGACAGGCGTTGGAGGCAAAGGTATGATCTGCTATCTCTTAAGTGGACCTGCTAGATGTGGACCTGCCAGTTGCATATGTGGACCTGCTAGATCCAGTCTTGGAACCTCCTTTTAAAGTTTCATAAATGCTTGTACCCGATTTACTGGTCTTAGTCGTCGAGAGTTACTTTTTGATATCAGCGGGACGGTAGGCTTTTTTGCATTGTAATATCTGAATTATCCCTTTCGCATACCTCTATCAAAGCGACGACGACCATTTCTCTAGTTCCTTTCGACTTTGTATCCTTGATGTGACAGAAAATGCAATATCCTCCGAGCACATGTATGCTAAATTCTGAAAACTGCTTGTTGATATGCAGAAAAAGTTACTTGCTACAGCTCATAATCAAGTTGACGCTCATACAGCCGGCATATCGTCTAGGCGAGCTGAGATGGAGACTGAATTGATTGACTCTTTGACACCGGAACAGAGGAGGCAATTGTCTTCTTTGAATCCAGAGATCACCCATCTGAAGGAGCAGCTTATTGAGTGCAAAGCCCGTCGGATGGACGTATGATTTTTCTTTCATTCTTTGATTTAGTGTTTGACAATCATGTAGCTGTCGTGGATGTATGAATCTCACTAAGTATGGAAACTGAAATGTCTCAACTTGCTCATCAATACCTTTTGGCCAGATACAAGTATAAGCAAGTATAGCCATCCATTAGACATGAATGAACAATGGTTGTTATCCAAATTCAATTTTAGAAGGAGCCTAATGTTCTATGGTAGCTAATATGCCCGCAAACCAATATATTCAAGACTTAGACATAATGAGCGTGCAGAAGCTGTGTCAATCCGATACCCATACAGGAGGATCAGGAGTCGAAGTTCTTGGAATACAGAGTTTGTAACCCTGAACCAAGAAATACTGTTGGGCATCTGGTTGTCATTGAGACAAGTTGATGCACGAAAGTTGGTAGATCGAAGCTTGTTTTGAGTATGCTGTCTTTAATTGAAAGAAGCTCCAATCATATTTTTTTGAGCGCAGGTTGAATCCAGGAAAAGCGAGTTGGAGACGCTACTATCTACAAATCTTGTGAAGAGGCAACAGGAACTGCAGGCTCAACTAGCGCAATCTGACACACAGACCATTATGCAGGACGTGGATCTTAGAAAACAAGAGCTGAAGGAAGCTAAGATCACTGTAGATGAGGCTGTCCGTCAGCTGAAGTGTATGTACCAGAGACATTGTGACAGTGTTTACTTGATCCTTCTGCTCTTGCACCAATGTGTAGTATGTTGCCCAATAGTGTGGTCTATCCGCCAGTCATGTGGACAGTTCACGTTTGCATACGTTTAGTATAGAGTCTTGGGTTCTTATCCAACAGCATCTGGTGTCAGAATGGTGAGAAAGTAGCGTTTTCAATGGTCGAATGCGTGTATCTAAAGAATATCACATGTTTGTGTTCCTGTTTGTTCACCTCACTGCATGCTGACCTTCCTTCACTGCTCATGATGGAGAAAAGCACTCGTCTCACGCTTTTTGTTGGCATTGCAGCGGTGGCTGATCAGATTGACAAACATTCAAAACAAATACGAGACGCTAAAAACGGAGCCGAACAACTGAAGGTGCGTAGGACAAGATCTGCACCCTCACGTCTTGTTTTCATTCAATTTCGCTTTGTCGCCATGCACATGCGTATATGCATTATGGGTAGAGCTTGGTTCATAAACAGCCTGCTTCTGTATAATTGCAGGGTTTGGAGGACAAATATGAATTAACTTTGCAAGATGAATCTAAAGATTTGGAGCAGTTGTTGAATACGCGGAATCTACTCCATGCTAAACGTGAAGACTTGATGAAGAAAATTCGAGACTTGGGATCTTTGCCCTCTGATGCATTTGAGAAGTAATTCACCATTTCTGTGTTGTGTTTTCATTCTTGTAGGGTCTGTCCCACGGCATATCTTTGTCCGATCTTTGTTCATTCCTGCATTTTATTTTGCAGTATATATGATGCTTGCATGTGTCGTAGTTTCTTAACTCTAGTAAGGAAGAATACATTTCTGAAGTGTCCTGGTTGACGGCTATTCATTTTCTGGGACAATTTCATTACCAGGTATCAGAAGAAGAATTTGAAAGAGTTACACAAGATGCTACACAAGTGCAACGAGCAGCTGAAGAATTACAGTCATGTGAACAAGAAGGCCTTGGACCAATATGTCAATTTCACAGAGCAGCGTGAAGAGCTGCACAAACGGCAGGCTGAACTTGATAGTGGTGATGAGGTATATGCCTGTAATCTTTAAGATTAGCTAGTTTAGGGGTCGTCTACACATGGGAATGCAACTGGTCTAGGTTATGCTTTGTGCCACCTTTCTGACAATTGTTCTTGTTTTATTCCCCTTGTGCTGTCGACTTGCAATTCTCTAAGGAACTTGTGAAATGTAGACTGGAAGCAGATATTACGATGACGATAATAAGCAAGCATCATCACTATAATATTGAATGATTGGTTGGACCCGCAATTGCTGCTTGTTCTTGCAGAAAATCAGAGAACTGATATCTGTTCTGGATCTTCGAAAAGATGAATCTATTGAGCGGACCTTCAAGGGAGTAGCAAAATTCTTCAAAGAAGCGTTTAGTGAGCTCGTGCCCGGTGGCCATGGCAGTTTGGTGATGATGACAAAACGCAAAGTGAGGAATTCTACATTTTCCTTGTCTTCGGAGTTATTGATTGAACACATCACCCTAGGTTGTGACCCGAATCTGCACTAAGGATCAAATCTAGCTGTTGGTTTCGCGCTTCAGTTATTTTGCATTAGTAACTGTGATCTTTATTCGCCTATAGGCAGACGAAGCAGGGGAAGAGGACCCCGATGAAGAGGGGCCTCCTAATGATCAAGAAGCGAGGCGTGAGAAATACGTCGGTGTTAAGGTCAAGGTGAGCAATACTCACGGGGAGTTGTTGTAAGTGTCGGTTCATCTGATGTATAATTCAATTCAAGTATGTTTTCTCTACCCTCAGAACGTGACTAGATTCTCTGTCGTCCTTGGAGCAGGTGTCCTTTACCGGACAAGGAGAGACGCAGTCAATGAAGCAGCTTTCAGGAGGCCAGAAGACGGTGGTGGCTCTGACACTCATTTTTGCAATTCAAAGATGTGATCCCGCACCCTTCTACTTGTTCGATGAGATTGATGCTGCGCTTGATCCGCAGTATAGGACGGCCGTGGGCAGTATCCTCTTTTGCCTTACTCAAACACTTGTGACTTGCTGACTTTCTAGTGAATTGTTGTATGAAGTTGAATATTTTCAAGTTGAAAGAGCAGGCCTTTTTCATTTATGAACTGCCTGGTGATTTTATGCGCTTTGCTTGGCCCACTTCCAGCAGCTCTCCTTAACCTGTTGTTCAGACATGATCAAGCGGCAGGCTGATGCGGGTACCACCCAATTCATCACAACTACTTTTCGGCCGGAGTTGGTGAAAGTTGCAGATAGAGTCTATGGAGTGACGCACAAGCATCGGGTGAGCCGTGTTGATGTCATCACAAAGGAGGATGCTCTCTACTTCATCGAGCACGATCAAAGTCACCAACAAGAATAATCTCTCAGCTTCGTGTCTGGATAGGTTGTAATTTGTTAGTTGTCGATAAACCATTTCCTGACTGGGGCACTTCGAGTACCGGTATGGGGCCTTTCAGATTTAGCCTGATGGAAGATACAATTGACTTACTACAGGAGATACTTGCATTCATTGTCACTCTTCCCTTTTGCTTTCGTTTGTGTAGTTTTCGCCATTTACTCCCGAATGCACCAGTTTTGTTGCAAATGGGTCTCTCGTGCATTGGTAGACAAGGGTGCATTCATAGAACTCTATTGTGCTGTGGCACATAGGTATTCGAGGTGCTTCTTCCAAGCCCTTCGATTGTAAACGTTTGTAACATCAGTTAGATGGATCAGTTTCTTGCACCATAGCTGTTCCTGGTGTCCAAAGTCGTGGCTTGTGCCTCGGGAGTCCTAATCCTTGCCAATAGTTGCAGTGACAGGGTCAGTGGGACTGATCAGATTATCTCTTGCTCGAAGCATCCAGCTACTCCCTACTCTATCAAACTTCTGACGCCACGTTTCTGTCGCCACAGAAGACTGTTCATTTGCTCTGGAATTTATAGAAGCTTCTCCTCCCTTCAATATGCGTGCTTCAACGGCAAGTCCATCTCCAGTTTCTTCAGTTAAACTTTTCGTTGCATATTTTTTTTTCTCTAGATCGGTGTTGGATGATCCGATACCAATGTTGACGAGTGGACGAGTGGACTCTTCTTTGATTTTCCTACACCTTGTTGTGTACGCGCTTGGTAGGCAGCTTTAGCTGCTTAGTGACTGTATCCCATCCCTTGGTTTGACCAGATGGACAAGCTTCGATATTTCATGACAAACCAAGGTGCATGTTTCACGACAGAGTGCTGGCACATCTTTACGAGCTTAATATTAGTTTTGCTGCTTTGATGTAAACATCAGAAGTTAGACTCGGGTCGGATCGTGTTTTTTGGCTTCATGGAAAGATTCTGATTGGATCAGTTTGGAACACTTTGTTTTTATATAGCTTCAGATTGTTAATACTGATTGAATCATGTTCTTGGCTTTATGGAAAGACTCCAATTGGATCAGCTTGTTATAGCCTCAGTTTGTAATAGCATTTTATTGCTTCAGTTTGTTAAGACTCTGATCGGATCATTTTTGTGGCTTCATGGAAAGACTCTAGCTTGGCTTCAGTTTGTTATTAATAGCTTCAATTGTTTTTTCATTTTATTTCATTTTTTATTTTAATAGTTTCAGTTTTTAATAGCCCGTTGGATGACTTCATTGGTAATGTAGAAACAAAAAATGCACTTATTGGTCCAATAATTGGAGTATTATGGTGACTACTTTGGTCATGGGGGTTGTGTCCTAGGATTAATAGCTTGTTTTGAAAGTTTGTTTATAGTTTCAAATTGTTAAGACTCTAGTTGAGTTTGTTTTTTAGCTTCTCATTGTGTGTTTTATTGCAACTCATTTCATTACTTTTGTTGGTGTGGTAGAAACATCAAAAGACTTTCTAACAATTATTGTTGTATATTTGTGGAAAGATTCCAATTGGATTAGTTTTTACAAATTCCTATTGGTTTTTCTGGTATTGTATTTCGTTTTTTTGTTTAGCCCTTTATCAATGCGATGGCCTAATAGTATTTGATGGATGACACATAACCCTGCTATGAAAGAAAACCTTCTATGAAAGAAAAGTGTACATTTTCATCTTTGGAATTTTGTATGGAATGGAAAGATCTTATATAGATAGTTTGACCTCTAATGAATGCTTTGGTATATTGTGTAAATTGAAAATGCTGATGGATTAAGGTAACTACATCTAAAATGGACTACTTAAAATCAATCCTTATTTTTGAAGGAAAGTTGAATAGGGAGGATATTCAAAATGGTGCATACAACAAGGACAAGTGTAAGGTGAATTTTGAGTAGTGTGTAGCTTTATTTGTAGTATTGTAGAAGTGGCAACTGTCCAAGTTGGGTATACTTTCTATTGTTTTAACTTCTTTTCTAGTGTCATTTCTTCATGTGCATCAAATGCATTTTGGAATCACTTACATATTACTTTTAGCATCCTACACCTTGCATCTTTGAAAATTTGTAACACATTGTAATTCATAATCCTTAAGCAATACGTCCAAAAATTATGGAACCACTTGCATTTTAATTCATCATCCTTGAGCAATGTACAAAAATTGTTGCTCATTTTTTAGAGAATATTGGTTAAGCCACAAAGCTTATTTGTGCAATTTTAGGTGTAGTTACCTTATCTTCTCCACAATAACAAGAGAATGCATGGAGTATGCAGAAGAGGACCATTTAAAGGAAATGACACTTTAAAAAACCTAGGTTTTTTTTATAAGCTAAAAAATGTGGTGGTAAGTTTTTCCTAATGTTAGGCATATCACTATGGATGTCCAACAAAATCCATCCAAATTGACATGGCAAAAACATACGGAAATTTGAAAAAACGTGCCATGTTTTTGGTGCAACGTCTGTACAGACATAGTCAAAGGATGTGCCAAAAATATGCCATGTGTTTGCCACATCACCTCCGCATAAGTGCCATGTAGGCGGGCAGTGCTTCATGGGATTTTTTTCAACCAATCTAGAGATGATGTAGTAGTTGACATTGCACTTGACATCATGTTGTCTGAAAATATTAATATTATTTTAAGCAATGTCAACTTAAGCATCAAAAAAAATTATGATATTGTTTTTAGCAACGTCAACTTAGACATCCAAACATTTTAAAAACCCTAAAGTCCCAAGGCCATTGGTTTATCCAAAACCATTCAAAACTACCACTTTTCCTATATTCACCTACAAAAAATTTAAAAATTTAATTTTAGAATCTAACCATAGGATCTTGTTCTACACTTGTCTTAGTAAAAAAATTGTGATTTTTGACCGTAAAGATTGAAAGATATTAGCATTCAAAGTGAAAGAATTTTTTTTTTCAAAAAGTTGTTCTAGCTGCCCGCAAAACAAGAAGCTCCATAACTTTCACATCACCAATCCAAATGGAATGAACCAAAGCTCTCCATTTAGACAAAAATATAATATGAAATAAAAAAAATATTAAAAATTTTCTTTCAATTTTTTGTGGATTTTTTTTGATGCCAGGTCTCCCCCATTTTGAGGTTATTGTGGCATAACTTTTGCTTCCAGGCACCGATTGAAATAATAATCATATTCCCCAAAAGCTAATGAGTTTTTCTATCATATGAGAAAGTTTCAAAAAAATTCAGTTAAAATTGAGATCATAGGAGCCTGCCCCAAATCTATTTTGTCCCCCGTAGGTACAATGAAACTTTAGGGGTTAAGATGTTTTTTGAGATGTTAGCTTTGACGTCTAAACCTTTTGCGACATCAACTTTGACATACATCATACAAAATATACCACATAGTATGCCATACATCATATACAATATGTCATACATTATACATAATACAAAATAGAATATAAAAATATGCCATACATTGTACATCATATATAATATGCCATATACAATATACCATATTTGGTATTTATGCTACATGGCTTGAAAAAACACTTATTGTGTGCATGTCAAGTGCTATTTTTTCATTTGCTTATTTTTCATTTATTTTTATTTTTATTAACATGGCACATAACTGCCCTTCCCCTATATTTTTACATTTGGTCAAAGTCTTACCTCAGCCCATAGTAAATTTCACTAACTTATATAAAGTTAAACCAAAATCCTTTACCAACATGGTAGATCTATGTTTTCTTAGACGTTTGTTGTACCAAACGCAATTGTTTGTTTTTTATTGTCTCTGGAACATCACCGTTGCATAAGACATCAACTCCTACTTGTAATATTTGAACGTTTTTTGGAACATCCAACTTTATTCTGCCTCTTATGGCTAAAATTCCATCTTTGTGCTCTTATTTTGAAAGACATGTGTGATTGCTACTAACGTCCCAAAAAATAGGGGTTTCTTATAGTGTGGGCAAGATTGGTTTCAACTATATACTCTTGATTTGTTCCTTTGCTTAGAGCAGCTCCAGTGCGGACGTTGGAAAGACCCCGTCAACTTGTGGCCCATGCCTCTACTTGCGCTTGTGCTTCCAATGTGGCAATGGATTTAGGAACGGCAAACATCTTTTTTGAATTTTCTCGAGTGAATCTTTTCTAGTTTAGAGGGTACTTTTAGTGTCCAAATCTAAGAACCACTACCATCTGTCAACATTGTCAGAGAATCTAAGCTTCCAATATAGTGTTCTGTACTCAACAAATCTCACCAAAATGTCAAGTAGGGGCTCTCATGTTAAGAATCCCAAAAAATGCCGTTGGCTACAACAATTGCATTGGGAAGTTATTTTTTTGTAGAGGGATGTTATAAGCCCTATTGGCATTGTTCCTATGTTTATTCTATTGTGCATTGGAGCTACTTTTAGAGGTTTAGATTGGAAGATGCTACTTGACTTGGAATTTGCCTACTCTTGAAACAATTGATGGCTGGCCAACTTCTTGTAAGTTGATTAATGATTAGAATTTATATTTGGCAAGGTATCATTTAATGTGAGATTCTTTTTCAACTTGAAAGCATCCCACTGACCAAATTTCTCTCACTTTGAATTGCAAAATATTTTGAGCTTGTTGAAGACATTGATGAATCTAGGTTAATGCATGGTTCATCAAGTAATTCTAACTCTCCCTTGGGGAGTTCACTTAGAGTATCCATTAGAAACCATGTGCAAACAAAACTTTGGACCCTCTATATACTTTTTGAATTTTAAATTAATAAATAAAATAAAGTATGAATAGATTTTCCTACTTTGAAAGTTTATATTTTGAATTATTGATATTTTGAAGTAAAAAGATACACTATAGAATTGAAAAATAACTTTCACATTCCTATATTATATAAGAAAAAATTGTGTAAAAAATGAACAAAATTTTTCTAAAAATAACTCTCTATTGAAAGCTCATTTTGAGTTGAATATTAATTCATTGGTCATCTAAATGTGTTCTCTATAATTATTTGAGTTGAAAAACATGCCACTTTAGTTCATTTTCAACCTCTTCTAGAAATCATTTCATATTTTATTTGAGTTGAAAATTTTGGCAATAGAAACCTATAGCCATTATTAAACAATGCTCAAAATTTTAGGTTGAAACTATAGTTTATAAAAAAACACTTGTTCGCACGTGGTTTGTTGTAGTAGAACTAAGTGCACCCTCCGAGAACTCTCCCAAGCTTTTATCCAATCTCCACTTCATCCAATTTTGAATTTTTTTTTAAAAATTTTCTCAACAACTTTTGCAAATAGCCGAGATAATGGTAAGAAATAGATCAAAGACATCAATTGTACTCAAGCTGCACACATCAACATGTCTATTAATCATATTGCAAATGGCCACCATATGTGAGTTTGGGACTTATAGTTTTCTTTTTTTTTAGTTTAAATTAAGTTCTATTTGTCAAACATTAGAGAAAATTGAAAACGAAAAAAGAGTTTTGAGATTTTAAAATCTAATAATCCCTAAGGGACATTCTAGTATTGAGAGAGGTTTATGAGGGAATGATGGACTTGTGACAAAATAAATAAAATGAATATAAAATATAAAATTAGGAAAAAATAATTTTAAGAGTCTCAATTTCTAGAATTTCCAAGGGCCTCTCGATACCAAGAGAGGTTCCTAGGGGGTGATAGAGTCATAAAAAAAAATTTCAAAACATCAAAATAATAAAAATAAATAAAAATAAAATAATTTGAGAGTCCTAATCTCCAAGTTCCTCAAGGGGGCTTTGATTTTGAGTCGTAATTGAGAAAATAAAAAATAAATTATAGACAAATCAAATGTATAAAGAGAATGTTTAGAATGTCCCAATTTTATTTTAGGCCAATTGATATATTGTCTTTAGTTCACTACCCATAAAGATTCTAAATTCTTAAACCCTGGTAATAGGTCTAAAATCCAAACAGTACACTAAATACCTCACAACTTGAGGCTCACAGGCTCTCAGGCTCCAAGGCTCACAAAATAGCACTCCCAGAGTACAACCACTCATAGTTAAATGAAAAGCAAAAATTGTGTTCAAAGTTGAATTTCAAACTCCATTTAAGCATAGTAGAATATTTTTTTTCAAAACTCTTTGAACTAAAAAAAGTTTGAAAATCAATCTCGTTTTCATCTCCAAAAATCCTTTTGAGGTTTAAAGTCTCCAATAAAAATTTATGGAAAAAACTCTAAAAGGAGTTGGAATGTCAAAGAAATTTTCCTTCCAACCCCTTTTAGAGTTTTGTCCATAACTTTTTATTGGAGACTCTAAACCTCAAAAAGATTTGGGAAGATGAAAACTAGATTGATTTAAAAAAAAAATTTAGTTCAAAGGATTTTGAAAAAAATTATTCTACTATGCCTAAATGTGGCCTGATATTCAACTTTAAACACAAATTTTGCATTTGACAATGAGTGATTTCTCTTCAAAATATCCCATAACCTTTGAGGATTTACCATGGACAATTGAGTTCTATATAAAAGCAACCATTTCGTCCTATGTTATCATCAATTGTCAATGAATTATGACTATCACATCAGCATTAAAAATATTATTGATGGTAGATGTCATTAGATGAATTTCGACATTTGTTTCTTTTTCCAAAATTTGGTTAGAATACAAGATAAGCAATAATTAGGATTAATGTGTATTACAATACTTGAATTTTGATTATTTAATATCTTTTACTTGAATTTTGAACCATTGGTAGTCATCTGATGTTGCTGCCTAAGGTAAGCAACTATATAGGAAAAAATAGTCTTTAAGCAAATTTAAATGTTATCATGGGGTCCTTTTAGCTGCTCTGGAGTAGCCCTTTGCAGGCTTGAGATTTTCTGTAATGAATCTCTAAAAGAGTGTTGAACCAAAATACGTACATTATAAACCAATATGATATTTGGTCTAAGATAGAATAGAATACCTAAAATAATCCAAAATCCTACATGTATATAGGTTAGGAAACTGAAAGGTAGAGAATATCATCCAAAATGCCTAAAACTATCAAACATGTGACAAATTGTAGCTAAAATGGTCAGAAGGAACTCCAATGAGATCCCTTAGGTCAAATTCCAAATTTAGGTTCAATTTTTTACGGTTCAATTTTAGAAATAGTAAAAACTTCAATTGTTAGCCTATAGATTCACAAACTCAAAACGGACCAGTGGACAACATCTATGGTGGACATTGTTATATGGAAAAAATCACTCTAGGAATCTAAATGCAAAATTGGTTTACCAAGATTCCTCTTCATATGAAAGATTTTTTAGATACTGGTAAGTAAAGAAGATAGCAAGATTTTAATCTCATTCTTCCAATATATTGAGCAAAAATATAAACGTGCACATCTTTTATGAAATTCCACAAAAAATTCTCTAATTCTAGCAAATTTGGAGATTTATTGTGGAGTTGACTGGCATATAGAGAGCATAAAAAATTAGAATGAGTTCAAAGGGGGAATTTTTTTAACTTTTTCACACCTTGCAAAGAGCCTAGGCTAGTTATTATCTTCAAAAAAGGTAAACTTCAATAGTTGGATTTTAATCTCATTTCAGTTTTAAATTGGCGCTAACTTTCGATAACTTTTTGTGATGGAAAAGGGAGAGGTTAGTTCTTAGGGCTAAAAATGGACTTTTGAAGTCAATGGCACAATTTGTTTGTCATTTGGAATCATTTTTCAAAAGTTGAAATTTTAAACCAATGTAGAAGTAAAAATCTTTAGAAATTTGGATGAAAATCTTAAACAATAGGATTAACACTAGGTAGAAGAGAGGGAAAGGTGCCTATGAAATATATATATATATATATATATATATATATATATATATATATATATATATATATATATATAAGAGCATCTTTCTCCCTCTCAAAAAATCCCTTGTTTACATTTCATTTGCATTGGATCCATTATAGTGGATTCTAGGGCCATTGAGCCAAAACTTGCCAACCAATTGTTTCTGGAGCAATTTGCTCCATTGCTCTTATTTTTGAAGTAGATTTTGAAGGACATTGGGTTCCCTTCAAACTTTACCTTCTCATATGTCGTGTTGGTGTTTGTTGTTATATTAATAATTATGTTTGAAGCTATTGTACTAACTTGTACCAATCCTAGAAATTAACACACACACACATTGTATCTTGGTAATGCTACTTGTGGGGGACCTCTAGTACTTGTTTTGTGTTGACTTTTGCACACTCCTTGATGGAAAATCCTTAATTGAGAATTCTCCTAAAGTTGTGTATTTGTTTTGTACTAACAAAGTTGTGTGAAGTTTATGTTTATGTGTTTGTATTAATATGTTGACATACTAACCTTCCTCTAACTTTCCCTTGTCAACTTGCTTAAAACTCCTTGTATTTAGAATACGGCAATGCTTTGGCTTCTTTAGGCATCCCATTCTTTAGTTTTTAAGTGAAAAATCTAATTATGGCAAATATTTGGCTTCCTTTTGTGTCCAAGTATTTAGTTTTTATGTGAAAAAACAAAGCTAAGTGAAGCTTTTTTTTGCTAAAATCCCTAGTAGTTGCTAAACTTTCATCTCCAAAAAATCCGTTTGATATTCTGAGACTCCAATCAAAAGGAATGGACAAATTTTAGAGAGGGGTTGGATGGAACATTTTCTTTGACAATTTTAAGCAACCTTTCTAAATTTTTTTCATAAATTTGGATTGGAGGCTTGAAATATCAAATGGATATTTGGAAATTGAAATTGGCTTGATTTCACAACATTTTTTTAGTGCAAAGTTTTTTGAAAAATGTTATTCTATTATGCCCAAATGAGGTTTGAAATTCTACTTTGCACACAGCAGTCAAGCTCTCATCTTTAAATTATCCATACTCTTTGAAGATTCATGATGAAATACAAAGACATTGATGAATTAATGAAAATGCCCCATTTCATTATGTCTATTGTCTTGACAAAGTAGAAAACATCCAAACACATTGCAACTTAGAAACCAAAACCTTGACCTAAGCTATTTGATTGTGCACTACAAAACCTATCTCAACTTGTCAATCATGATCAACGTCAAACTTTGTAAATACTTGCAACAACATTTAAAGTCCATCAAAATACCATTTGAACGTATATCAACAAACTTGGTTTTAGGAACCATATGGCTCTTTAAAATCCCTATCTCACCATAGAATATAGAGCTAAAAGATTGGCATTCACTCGCAAACACCATCATTGAATAGATCAAGATTAGAGGAATGTCATCTGGACAAATGAATTGTCATTTGAGTTTAGCAACAACCCTCAACAGATTAGAGTTTGGAGAAATGTACGTGAAAGATATACATAGAATTGTCTTTAATCTAGTTTTAAACTTGAACGAACGTTGATGCTCATTTGGGGGGCCTTTATAGGATTTGACAAATGTCCATTTATTGGACTTCATGCCTCAAGGTGAATGAAGCACAAGTGATTCTTGTCCATAATGTTCATGAGGGCATATTGAACAAATTCTAGTTCATGCATGATCAACCTCATGAATTTATACTCATGGAAGAAGGTGCTCCAGTCCATCATGGTGAAGTTCCTAAAACATGAAGGCAAGTTTACGAGATGAAGAAATTAGATTGGCTAGCTTCCAAATTCACCTACCTTAAACTCCATAGATAATCTTTGGAAGATAGTTAAAGATCTATTGCAACACCACAACAACCCAAACAACAAGCAAGAAATGATACAAACAATTCAAATGGTATGAGATAAAGTATCTCTACAGCTACTACAAAGACTGATTTTAAAGATGCCCAATCAAATGCAAGCGGCAATTTCAACAAAAGGTGGTAGCACCGCATGGTACATAGTGTCGGGGATAGTATATATAAAAGATCCAAAGTGTTGTATGATTATGAATTTTACATGTAAAGTAGAACATCCATTCTTGACTAGTGACCTAGACCCAACCTATAGGTGCAGTTGTTTCGGACCACATTTTATGAAACTTGGAATGTTTTTTTTTAAACTTGTCAAGGTTGGAACTAATAAATTCATGACACATGATTGTCCCAAAATAATGAGAAAGAAAGTTGGAAGTAATGACTTAAAAATTAGTTCTTGAATGATCAGAATTGGAAGAGTCTAGACATTGGCCATGGGTCCGGACCACTTCTCGCCTCCCAAAATTCATAGTAATTTCAATTCAAGCGATAAAATTACCAATTTTTTTGCAATGCTTGTCATTTCTATCGATGTGTCTCTAAAAATATTTGTTTTGCCTTGCACTACTCTATATCATGTCGGAATTGCTTATTTGGTCGGTTATGGATGGTCAGTTCTACCTTAAATATTTGTCATTAAATATTTGTCATGATGATTATGTACTCTTCACTACAATTCCAAAGCAACTTGCCAATTTGAAAATCGGTCCAAGTTTATTGGACTTCGCAGTACTGGGCTTGCGTCTGGGCTTCTTCGTCTGTTGCAGCCATTCTCTAGCTATGGCGTCCTCCCTCCTCCATTGCGCCTTTCCGCTCCTTCACCCACCAACCTCCCCTCCTCCTCCTCCCCGTCTTCACTCACTCCCCAAGCTCCCCACATTCCGACCCCTACCCCTTGTAACCCCATCCCCATTCCCATTCTCCTTTCCTTGCCCGCAGAACTCTGTGCGCGGAAACAGTATGCGCCTGGCCGCGCAGGAAGATAACAGCCATTCCGAGGACGAGAGTGGGGCGGAGTTCGACATCTCTCGCTTGGAGCAGTACACGGAGAAAGTGACGAACGAGGTCCTGCGGGTGCACGCCGTGGTGGACGGGGAGGACGACCAGGTGCTCATCTTCAAGGTACTACTCTCGCATAGTCCAAATTCGCTCACTCTTAGCATTTTCTTTCAGTAGTTTTGAGTTCGTCGCATGGGGAAGTTTTCAATTGTCCAATTTTTTTTATTCACGATTTGACGAAGAAATGCAGTGTGATGGTATGGAAT
This sequence comes from Antitrichia curtipendula, assembly GCA_951230915.1. NCBI lineage: Eukaryota > Viridiplantae > Streptophyta > Bryopsida > Hypnales > Leucodontaceae > Antitrichia > Antitrichia curtipendula. Next base: position 2,459,797 of record OX579642.1, on the reverse strand, counting down.
TTGGACTTACGAATGGTTGTTTCTAAAATGGAGGCTTCATTAATTATACAGTACATTAGATTCCCCATTGACCATATAGGTGAACTTTGATTTGTGGTAAGTGTGTGAACACTTCATCTATGGACATTTATTTTTTTTACAATTGCTTTTTAGCTTAGTGCAGAATAAATGTGCAAAAGTTTAGGTGACACAAGATTCTAGAATGCTGTAGGCAAAGGCTCAAAGTTCACCTGAATGGTCAGTAGACCATCTAATGTACTGTATGGTGAATTGGTGAATGGAGACTTTAGGTTAAGTATATGATGTTTGTTCCTGCTTACTCAATGTTGTTTCGACTTACAGAATGTTCGTTTCGATTTACATAATGTTTGTGAACGTAATGATTGTTGCGATTAAAGAACGTTACTTAATGGTTGTGAACGTGAGAAATACTTTCTGTATTACTCCTTTCTGAGACCAAGCCTACATACCGTATTTCTCGTGTTCACAATCATTAGCATTCTTAATTTGGTCACAAGGGGAGAATCGAGATGCTTGGCGTGCCGCAATTTGCCGAGAGTGTTGGCAGGGGGACTGTAGGCTATCAAGCACCCTGGCCACGAGTTGTTATATGCTGGCAGTTATATTTTCTACTGTCAATGCTCGTGTAGAGAACGATTAGGTCAATCATATCAAGAGTTTGTTTGTGGATGTCACGTTACAGGTTATGGTACATAATTATTGCAATCTTTGAGCTCGACATTGTTGAGGTTTCTCCTTGTGGCCATTTGAACAGGTCTGGAAGCTTTGTATTCCTGAAGTCAGGAGTAGGTGTGTTCCGTTTCGTGAGCTTGTGAGCATTCTGCGCTGGGTTTTTAAAGATAACCGCTATTCTATGGGGTATGCTTTCAGGGATTTTCTTCGTCACTGATGAGGGCCACAGCTTTCGACCCTGCGGAGCCCGTGTTGCCAGCCTCCGCCACCATTCGAGCCATCGACCGCATCCGAGGGCCATATAATCCTGCGAAAGTGCTGCTCATCAAGGGGGGGAGGGGTTTAAGCTGGCAGCAGTTCCAAACGTTGCTCCAGGAGCAAGGCCTCTAGTTCTTAAGGTACGTACGTAGACCTAAATGCATCGGAATAAGCAATAGAGCATTGTTCCTACTACTAGATTGCCTAATTTTTGCTTGAATCTTGTTGGAAGTCAAAAGTGTATTCTAGAGACCCTTTTTTAATGTATTTAACAGAAACTGGAAGAATTTTCAAAGTGCTGAAAGTAGGTGTTTCTAAAGCCGACCCTAAACTTTCATAATACAGGAAGTACATTTTTAGGCAAGAATCTGTAGGGGTCAGCTTGAGAAAGGGGTTACAATTAGGTGTAGCTACCTTAGATCTTCATGGATTCAATGTCACGTCATTCAGCAGGAGTTCTTTGTTGGACAAGGAGGGATCCTGTCAATGAAGCAGCTTCAGGAGCCCAGGAGCCCAGAAAACAGTGGTGGCACTGACACTCATTTTTTCTATTCCAAGATGCGGTCCCGCACCATTCTACTTGTTCGATGCTGCACTTCATCCTCAATGTAGAACAACGGTGGGCAGTATCCTCTTGCCTTCAAAATTTTGTGACTTTCTGGCATTCTAGGTACTCTTTCATAGTCTCTGATCTTTGTTGTACGAGGTTCAAATTTGCATGTGGAATAGACAGACGTGCTGCTAATGTGAGTTCGTTCTGTATGTCTCCAAGTTGAAAGAACGGGCATTTCTTTCATTTATGAAATCCCTGTGAGCTCATTCTTTGCACTTTGCTTTTACCCATTTCCAGCAGCTCCACTCGACCTGTTGCTCAGTCATGATTAAGCGGCAGGCTGATGCGGTACCACCAATTCATCGCAACTACTTTTGGGTCGAAGTTGGTGAAACTAAGAGTCGACGGAGTGACGCACAAGAGCCATGTTGATGTCATCTCAAAGGACGATGCTCTCTTCTTCATTGAGTACGATCAAAGTCACCAACGAGAATGTTTTCTCAGCTTCTTCAATTCCGGATAGTCTTTACTTTGTTAGTTGTTGATATACCAGTTCTGGATTCTTTGCTGGGGTGCGTAGAATACCGGCATTAGGCCATTCGGAATTAGCCTGTACTGAAGACAGTTATAATGAACTTGCTAAAGAAGATACTTGCCCTCGCTGTCACTCGACCCTTTCACTTTCTTTTGAGTAGTTCTTCGATTTAGTGTCAGTGTGCATCAGTTTTGGTGCAAATTGGGGAGTTGTTTCGTTGATGCTGTAGATGACAAGTTTCCATTTGCAGAAATGTATTATGAGTAAGCATTTATTGTTTTGGGGGTTATCAATTAGTACATTCAAAATCTATTTGCTTATTGTTCAAAAATTTGTATAACATATTGCAAGAGTGTAGAATCGTCTCTCAAATATCAACAAGAATGATGAAAAGAGGCTTATTTGGTTGCTTATTTGGTTGCTTTTAGGTGTAGTTCCCTTAGCATTTATTATTGGGACTTCAAGCTACCCATGGACAACTTTGAACCCCTTTGAGCTTGAAATTAGGTCATCATTGATGTTGTGTGGATAGATAGTAGGTGAACAAGCACCTGTACTACATGGCATTGTCTATGTAGCACTTGTTTGCTCTTTGATTAAGGTAGCTACTCAATTTTTCCAAGTGTAGCTTTTGTCAATTCAAAGCCTTCTTCCTTTTGTTTTAGAGACAATAAATTCATAGCTTGTGGTACTTATCTGATTGAAATTCAATTGGGTGGTTCTAAATGGAGCATCAACATAACTTTGATTTGTATTGCACAATTCAGAATCCACTTTATTTGTGCCACTAAGTAAAGTATCAACAATGTATTAATAGTATAGTTCTTTTATGCATGTTTTTATTTTCTTCCCATCTCCACATGAAGTGATTCAAAACTTTGCACAATAATCATTAATAAGTGACTAAGTTGATCACATGCATAATTAGTTGAAGAATAGATAAAAGATACATTCTTAAAAATGTTATTGGGACCGTTTGATTGAAATTCTATGGGTGGTTCTAAATGGAAAAATCCATTATGTCATTTTTGTAGCTTGCATTGTAAGCTCTTGATGGTACCCATATTCCACCTAGTGGTTGCCGGCTTAGTTTGGGACTTTAAGAGGCCAATGAAGTTACCAAGTGGATGTATGAATATCCATACATGTGTATCAATGGATGTATAAATTCCTATACAAGGATATGTACATTATTAGGGAGAAGAGGGCAAAATGGTAGAGACGGTATGTTAGCAATGCCATTGCAAGTTCTTGCCTCCTTTTTGTTTACTTAGCACTTCCAAAAATGATTTCAAATTGAAGAGAATTATACAATAGAACCTCTCTAAAGCAATACTTTATAAAACAATAAACCATTCTAGATAAGGTAATATTGGTTACCAACCTTGGCTTGGGTTGCATACAAACGTCATTAATGCAAATGACTCCCTAATGTAATAACCTCTCTAATGTAATATTGTTAGAAAGTTCCACCCCTATTATTTTAAAAAGGTTTTATTGTACCAGCCTCTACATCCACCAAACAAGCAATTTATTTAGTGATATGGGGGTAGGGGGTAGCCATTGCTAGAATGTTGTTTTTTACAATATAAGGTCTTCAACACCAAGCTCAATGAACGTTGTTTAAAATGTTGGTAAAACATTGTATAAAATATTGGTAAGACATTTAAAATGTTGGTAAAACGTTGTAGCTACACTAAAGATGATATTTAGTGTCTTGTACACTAAATACGAAGGCATACACTAAAAGCCAATTACCCTATGAAAGTAAGTAACATTAAATGTCAATTCAAACACTAAATGTGAACCAGAGTTGTCATATCAGACGGAATATCACTGTTCACGGACAGAATCAGACCGATTAGGGCTAGGCGGCTGCAAACTTCAGAGCCTTGTAACTTTTGCAAAAATTCTTCAAATCAGGAAAATGAGATGTTTTTCGGCATCTAAATTTTTTGTAGATGCCGAAAAACATGTCATTTTCCTTATTTGAAGAATTTTTGCAAAAGTTACGAGGCTCTGAAGTTTACAGCCGGCACATTCAAGTCTAACACTAATTGTGGACAAGTTCAGATTTAGTGTTGTAGCTAGTAGGGGGGTAAAACACTAAATGTCACTCAACACTAAATACCATCTTTAGTGTACCTATCTTTAGTGACTTAGCCACGTCTGTGACTTTGCCACGTCTGTGACTTTGCTTTTGCAACATTTGAACCTTGCAATGGAAATGCATGCTTGCCATCTTGTATTGAACATTTCCAATGAATATTCTTCTTGTTTAGCATATTCCAAGAGTATTGTTTAAAAAATATATATAATAGTGTAATTTCTTATTATTTAATTTTCTATAATATAATACAATATTTTTCACACAATATTTTATTTTTGAATTATATAATATTCTATATTCTATGTATATTTATCATTAGATGATTTTGGGGGGGTCTGGAGGGCCGTTTCGGGCCTGTTCCCGACGCTGTTCCCCTGGCAGCAAAAGAACGGCCGCTGTCAGAAAAAAAAATTTCAAGAAAAAAAAAAAAAAAAAATCTTAAAATCTTAAAATGGAAAAACAAGATGAACAAATTTTTTTTTTTCTTTTTTTCTTTTTTTTTGTATACGTGGTAGTCGCTGTGCCATGTCACGCAGCTGCTGCGGCGCAGTTCCAGACAGCTTCAGACTCTGGGAACCCTGGGGAACATGTAATGGTTTTATATTTAAAAATTAAATTAAATTATTATTATTATTATTTTCTTATTGAAATATGGTTTAAGAAAGTAAACATGGTTTCACAAACCTTGTTTTCCCCTACAAATCCTAATAGTTTTGATACAAATTTTAGGAATTTCATGGAGACCTAGATGCGGAACCAAATGCAAAGCACTAGCAAAGGAGCAAGCATGTATTATTGATATGCTTGTTTGCCTTTATTCCTTTTAAATTTTAGTAATTGCGGATGAAAGCATGCTACGGCCTACTTGCTTTGGCACATTCAATAAAAAAATGTAAATAAAGTTTTTAACACTTTGAATTTTGGGTGAAGAAAGCTAACAAGATTCTATAAGTGGGCCAAATTTTTATATTGTTTTATTTGTCTTGAAGTTAATTTTTTAAGAACTTTATTTTTATTTATTTATTATATTATTTAACTCATTTTATTGTTTAATTCCAAAATATATCTTGTAGAAGGAATTAAATAATAAAAAAATTAGGCCCAATTGTAAAATCTTGCTAGTTTTTTCCTCCAACCAATTTGAATATTAAAATTTATATTTAAAGTAAAAATATAAAATAAAAACTAAAACATGTATATTAGTAAATATAACTAGATATTGAGTACAAATTGAAAAATGCGCTTGGACCCTAGAATATATTCGTAATGTCAATCATCACACCAAATTTATGCATGTAAATTTCCTCATTTATGTACACTTAAAATAAATTAGTTCCTCAAATGTGACACCGTGACATCAAAAGTGGTAGGCCATAGCATGCTTTCCCCCTTGCGTTAATAAAAATGTTATGATTGCTAAAAGTTTTTGAAATCAAATTTGTTGTACAAATTAATTTCAATCAATTAATATTATTGTCATTATTGGTGGCTGAAAAGAGAATTAGGATTGCATTGGATGAAAAATTGTTCATGCATTCAAATTTGCTTGTGCATTTCTCAATTGTTTTAAATTAAGGGGGAGCGTGTATTGCTCAAAAGCTATACAAATTTTTTAGCAAGGAAATTTTTGGCAACATGTTACCGTATTTTGAATGGATGAAATTGTTGAATGGCTACAAAATCTAGAGATTAGCATTGTTTTGTGAATGGATTCACACTTCTAGATGAATGCTTGTGTTTTCATCCATGTTTTTTTATATTTCATTCATATTTATCTATAATATTAAGAAGCTTGAATGTTATGTTTGTTTTGGTTGAATTCAAACTAATCAAAAAGAGTTATACATGTAACATAAGCTTTGTCAATAGAACAAAACATCACTCAAGAAGTGCAAATAATAGTCATAATAGACTTTAGATTGGCAAATGTACCAATATCTTTAAAAAATACCCACAAGGAGATTACAACTTGTATGCATTTCACTAAACATAGATCTGCAAATGCCTCCATCAAAAGTAATTGGCTAGATTATACTAGACATTTGTGCTATAGCTGACAGCTATGCTAAAAGAACCTCAGCATTGTCCATTTACGGCTATAATGGCATTGGCCTTTTTCTTAGCTGTCAACTGAAGGATTGACTTCATTCAAGAATACCACTTAGGGTATTATAGAAACAAAACTCATAGTTTTTTTTTGAAGGACATTTCATGACTGCACGGGAAGATAGAGGAATATAGCTACATGAATAAAAGTGGATGGATGAATACCTAAGGAGAAGCGGCTGACAGTGACAAGAATAGTGATCCCTCAATGTTTCCCCTGTAAGTCTTCAAGTTTGTTTGCCGCCCTCAACAAGTATTTCAAATTTCAGAGCAATAAGCTACACGGCTGTTGCTTCACCAAAACAAGCAATTCAGTTGGTTAATTGTCTTGGGAGTGCACTAATACAATGGTGCCAATCGAGATGAGGCCTCCCCTGAGGCTTCCAAGCAGAGCGGGGCACAGAGGAGCGTACAATATCCAGTATATTCATGTTCTTTATTTAACTTGTTGAATTGTTTGCCTCCACTCTTTTAGATATTGATTTGTAAATGCGGCGAATATTATGGTTGCTAGTTGGTATATGTGATCAAGTAATTGGATCCAAGGAGGAAAAAACCCTTATGAAGATGCATATAGTATGGTAAACCAGATGCTAGATTGGTGTACAACACACAGCACATATATTGTGCTATGAAGTTTGAAGTTTTTTTTGCCCCGTACATCATTTGTATGTATTTGTTGTAGTGAGGTAGGAAATCGTCAACCTAGCTTCGATCTATTTAATTCTCGGGGATTGATTTAATTGCTACTTGTGCTCCGGCTGGCCTCGATTTTAACTTATAGGTGGCACTATAAGTTAAAATCAAGTTAGATCTTAATCTGCATTTTTCGATCTTTCTTCTGCTAGCTACTTGTACGTATTAATTGGATTGAAGATTGAAGATCCTTTCAAGCACATGGTTGTCAAATGATGAAGTCATTGGAAAACGTAACCAACTCAATCTCCTGGCAACCTTGTATATATCTTGGTCAATTCAAAAGTACTCATGATTTATTGGTTATACATGTGTTTTCATAGGTAGTGTGTTTCTTATTGTATCGAGAAAGCTTCAACTCTAGCTTCCTCAATTAATTATACTGCAAATAGAGTTCTCTTAGTTACGAGTAGTGTAGTTCAATCAATAATTTTTGTTTGTACTTCAATTAGTGAGTAGTTGCAAGAAACACTTCACGGTTCTTGACCAAAAACACGTTTTCAGGGCATAGGGCTGGCAATACTATTGATACTACAAGTACTACGCTAACACGCTGCAACGGCAATTCCCACCATCAGTTTCGAATTTCAATCGGGCTGCAATTTTGACAGGTGGCAGATACAACAATAAGCACATTAAAGCGGAGTGACGTACGAGGGCATACAAGAATGAGGTCCCATTGTGGAACACTTATGAGTACTCAATAATGTTGTGGACTGTTGCGGGATATTATCGAAGGCACCGTTGTCCGAAAATGACAGAAAATAGCAAAAAAAGGGTTTATGTCCCTTTTCATTTTAAAAAAATGGAAAAAAATTCAGAAATTTCCCCCCCAAAAGCCATTTTTATTGACAATGAAAGCCTCTCATTGCACCAAAAAATTCCTTAGGAAATTTTTTCCCTCTCTAGGACTTCTACACAAAGGATGGTCACATTGAGCCCTTGTGAGCAACTCTAGTATTCTTTTTTTCACAAAATCTCCTTGTTAATACTTGTAAGGACCCTAAACCTCCCTCATGTCCAAGTTGTGGCTTCTAATTTGCATTTTTGGATCGAAAATAGGACTAAAACCCCCCAAAATGCCCAAGGTAGACATCCAATCGGGTGCAACTTAAAAATAGTAAACTAATTTTCTTTAAATTACGAAAATTACAAAATGTTTGAAACTTTTGTAACTACCTTCACTCTGAATTTCACACCAACCAGACAAAATATGCAAAAGTTACACAGAAAAGTTATGAGCCAAAAAGTACCCGTCCAAGGATAAGGGGACAAAGAATAGGACAAGTGTTTCTTGCAACTACTGTAGTCCAGATTAATTAGTAGTAGATTGGTGCCTACTTGCCTGGCTGGTCAATCAATTGACAAGCAAGAATTGAAGTTTTTATGAAATGATCGATCAAGTACGTACTTCCCGATAACTAATTAACTTACTCGCCTCTCATCAATTTTAACAAGTTAACAAGTTTCTTTTTTACTTTCTTCAATTGATTAATGATTTAATCGAAGGTGCTCACTGATTCTTGTAGTATATCAATCACCAGGCTGCGGGGGTTGCATTTCGTATCTCTCTTTCTCCTTTGTGAGTCATATCAATTGAGGTGTTTCTTATATAGAGAATTCCTAAGTTCACTCAGAGCATTGAAGCTCAAGAAGCACTAGACAGTAGAATGATGGAGTAAATTGACGCCCCAAGAATGACGTTTAAGCTTTGAAATGACACTTAAGAGGTAGTTATTGAAGCTAGGGCGTCATTCTGCATATTTATGGAGGGAGCTCGGGAATTCCGTTTACTTTGTGCAATCCTTTAGCCGACCAACATTTCCTGTAGTACGTAGTTGTATCAAAATATATATCACACTATTGGAAACATTATTTGAACTTGGAATTGAGTCAACCAATTAATTTCTTGGTGGAAATTAGATTTTAAACTACACTACTTCTAACTTAAATTAATATAGTTTCAATCTTCTTTATACTCGAGTCTGTTCATATATATTGAATCAGAGTACCAATCACATTTGGTGACACAACCTTAATTGAACTCTAAACTCTTGTTTCCATTGATTATTAAAGTAGTGAGCACTACCTTCAATTCCTTTTGTTTAGCATACAACTATTTTTCTGTGAAAATGACAAATGATACTAACGCAGTGCTCTCTAGTGGTTGAAAATGAAATGAAAATGCATGCATATATATGGAAACCAAATTGAGTGAGATAGTGCATGGAATCCTCAAACAGATGCCATCAATCAATTAATACTAATTACTGTTGGTTCAATTTGTTGAACCTGATCCGTATGTCTGAGAGGAAATGCCTTCAATGAAGCTCAAGTGCCTCTGCAGATTAGAGGTATTCCAATACTTTCTTTCTTTTGGGACACATAGAGAAACATTGTATTCCAATACTTTGACACGTTTCAGGACGTCCAACCTCAAACAATAAATCCATGTATTACCCACAGGACTTGTCCTAGTTTATGACCCGAAATTAAACCTTTCGAAAGTATACGGACCTCATAATTTTTGATGCCAAAATCATACCAAATTTGACCAAAATGCGGTTTATAGCCAATGAGGTTACTATGTTACTCTATTGAGATGTCTTACTATATCGGTTAATGAATTTGGAGTAGGAACTTCAAGACGGTAATGCTGAATAATCTTAGGATTTGTTTGGGCTATGTGCTGTGCTGATGATGTGCAGGTTCTTGTCCTCTTTGTAAAGTATTCCAAATACATGAATAGAAATATTTAGAGGAAAGTTATTTTCTTCTTGCAATGGAGCTATTTTAATACAAAAGACACAAAAGACCATGTAGAGACCTCGGACGTTGATTTCCTCGAACCAAGGAGGCGTCAAAATTGACCTCCCTTTAGAATTTATATCTTGCTTCACACATCCACAGAAAAAAAAAGGAGAGCTAGATCGAAAGCAGCTTGTGAGAGGAATAATTAAACACTTCTCTATCTATGAACGTATTATAGAAATTATTGTAGATGACAATAGATGGGATCAATCCCTTCTGCTGTAGCATCTTTCTTCAACGTCATGCCATTCCTCTTTACTACTCATCTTGACGGATTAAAGTCTCAAGCAGTTTCTTGCCCGAGTGTCCTCTCATGAAGCACCATTTTTGTGTGTTTGTGTACAAGTGCGCCCAGCGCTCGTAGCCCGCCCAGTGCTTCAAGCGCGACGATCAATACGCCCCAGCAACGAGCCCGGTGAATTGAAGCTCGGACAAGGCGAGTGCATGCATTTTCTGTAAACCACCGAGTTTGCCTCCGCGCCCCACTTTTTCTTTACACGTAACGGTCAACCTCGTCCGGTGGAGGAAGTTGCCAAAGAATTGGTGGGGCACTTTTTGATTTGCAAAGAAAGTAATGTGGTCATGCGCATTGTGGAGACAGAGGCATATTAGGAAAGTGAGGAACTCTATCTTAACAGGTTTCCAGTCCCACCCCCGAATTTCGGGAATCCAGTAGGATCCTTGGTCTCTTACACACTTCCCTTTGGCCAGAAAGTAATGTTTATCACTGTTGGTGATGATAATTTTGGGGACCTAGTTCTTCTCCGAACATGCAATCCAGTCCATGGTGACTGAGACATTCGTTTTTAATTTTGGCAAATCGTCCCCAATAGTTGGCATACTGGGGACTGCAGATTCATTTTTGAAATACTGTAGCCCTTACATACCTTTGCGACTAATTTGTATGATTTTCCTGTAGGAAAGACCAAGATTGCATACCGAGTGAGCCTACCCTGTCCGTTTACTGAAGTCCGGATACTCAACATGATAACTGGGCCTACTAAAGTTACTATGGCGTTGGCACCCGATTTAGGGATTGACTGCAATCTCCTTAGCCCATCGCGCGGGCTCTATTTACTGCAAAAGGACGCTCTTCCGATCATGTTGGACGGCCCCCGCATACTACCAAACGACACCGCTTACACAATATATTCTGAGATGACAGGGGCCAATAGTCGTTTCCGCTTCACCTTTGACTATGATCAGACATTATCTAAGCCTACCAGATTACACCGTATTTAACATCAACCATAGAACGTTTGACTTAGCAACCCCTACCTACTTCGGACGGAAGTGAACCTCAATCTCTCGAACTCAAACATGATGAAAACAATTTTGAAATCAGCAATGTGCATTGTGAGTTAGAATTTAGAAAAAACGTCTTTAATTGTTGACACAAACTTTTAGAACATAGACCTGTTTCGTAACGTAGGCTTTAAAATGCTTAACCCCTAAAGGACCGAAGGGGTTTTTCAGGGTGACATTGTCAAAAAGTGGGTATTTTTGGTATGTTATTCAAAAATGAAAATTAGAATTTATTTTTGAAACTTTAACCGTATTAAACTGAAGTGAAATATTATACAAGGGTGTGGAAAAAATTTCAGCCCATTTGAACAAGCAGATTGAAAGATTATAGCATTTGAAGTGAGAAAAAAAACAAATTTTCATTGCTGCGAAATAGGGTCAGCAGACTTCGGGCCCTCATGGAGTAAAATTTTTGCTCTACACAAAAATGAAAATTTTGACCATTGATAATTATATGATGTTGATTACACTCATGAAAATTTTTAGAAGCAACGGAGATGTCTAGCTTATAATAAATCACCCTGCAGTGCAAAGAGGTCAAGTGAGTTGGCATTACACTAATCATTTTTTGATGATTTCTTGTGCAATGAGGAAATTTTTTATTTGAAATCCGAACGGTGAAAATTTAGAGATGAACATTTGGAGTATGTGGAAAATTTTTTAAGAGTTTTGACCTCATAGATTGCAGGATAATAGGGCTTGAAGTTAGAAGACAATGTTTTTTCTTGAAACTGCCCCAATATAGGTAATAAAGTTTACCACTTCTTAGAATTTGATTTGAAGAGTTAAATTTGATTGTGTTTTGAAAATTGTTTGCCATATTTTATTAGTTTCATACATGTCAAATTTCAAAAGTTGATGAGCTTTTTTGCAAAAGATTCCCCAAAGATTCTCAAATTGCCCAAGCTGCCCTAAAAGTTCAGGGCAGCATAACTTTTGATCCGGGCACCCAATCGGAAAAAAAATTAGTTTTTCATCGAGGAGGTGCATGTTTACACATTGTGTCCAAATTTCATGAACATCCAACCAAAGATGACTTTGTAAGAGCCTACCCGAGATTTCTTGCGTACGTTGAATGGACACTTGGTCCTTTAGGGGTTAAGGACATGCGTGGGATCGTTCTCACCGGCACAATCGTACGAACCTTAGTCGATAATTCGTTGAGCTTGCTTGTGTACGTACTTGCACTTTATAATAAGCAACAAGAGGAAAACAATTGGTGTTCAAGGGGAGAGCTCTTGTTCGACATGCTAGAACCAAAATGTCTTTTGATTAATAATCCTACTCCACGTAGACTATCAGTATGTAGAACACCAGAGAGTCTTTCTATTTGGACAGAAAAAGAATTACATTGCCTTCCATGCTGCCATTTCTGCTTCCTAAATTGGTTGAGACCCACTTGAAATTCCTTGCGGAAATTACACATATTTCTCCACTCGAACAATCAAATAGAGAACCTTCTAGGGTACAAGCACTTGGTCCCTTTCACTGCGAAACCCATGACTGTTATTTCTGTACTATGACATGGATGAGAGCCACAAGAAAACAAATCCAAGCATAGAACGAAAAAAATTTACTGATACTTTACTACCTTCCCACAATAACGTACAAATGACCTACGTACTATTGAACAAAACTTGCAATGTCTAAAAGTACCTCAAGGTGGGCACCCCCAAAACACCACTTTTTGCTACTGTGCATAGTTACTACTATTAGACTGGTCAAATTTTCATATTTTCATATTTTCTTGTTGGCAAATGAAAGGGGATTCCAACACACCAAATATCACATTTGGATACCATTTACTAAAGTCATAAGAACAGCTCCAATCTGGAACAGCCGGAACAACAGCATAATGATGGAGCACTCAAAATGAAATGCAACCAATATTGGTCTCAGTTTATTTCCAGGCTTGCCATTTTCTTCTAGCCTAGTAAGTTCAGGTAAAACATGGAGAGACCTTGAATTACAATAGGAAAAGTTGGAGTTTTACCTTTTCAAGTTGTGTTATGTGTGATAATAAATTGGATCTTTTCTTTTTTACATGAAAGATCTTTTAAGTAAAACCTTTTTAAGTATAATCTTTTAATGTAGAACCTTTTTTTCTCCTTTTTATAATGAGAAAAACTCATTTTAATTATAGAATGCTGGCTTTGCATTGGTTCAATTTATTTTTTTAAATCACCGGAATGGAATGAAGTCCGCCTCCTTCACTTCAAAATTCTATTATTGTCCTTGTTTCCATTTTTGTATCCATTTCTAGATTGGAGATGCTCTAAGAGGTTAAAGTTGTTTTAGTAGATGTTCTATTAGAGAACAATTTTAGTAAAATTGTTTCCATATAGGTTTTTAATTCATGAAGAAACAAATACTACAACTATTTATCTAGTAATTGGATCATTTCTTATAAACTCCATCATTTGGGCTCACAGTATGAAATTCAATATAATATTAGATGCAAATTTCATATAAATTCCATAATAATTTAATGGAAGTTTCCAATTCTTGAAATATTTGGAAGCTAAAAGTCCACAAATACCCTTAAATTACAACTTATCAGAAGTTATAACTTCACAAAATTACTAAAAATTCCAATTAACCTCCAAAGTCCCATTGGCCTTACAAGGGCCAAAATGCAGCCTTGGGTAGGCTCATACAGTCTCATTATTCATCGTAATTTTTTGAAACTTTTTGCAAAGCTAGAAAAACATCTAACTTTCATGGAACTACATTTTTTTTTTCAATCAAAACTCGGGAACAAAAGTTACAACACAATTAGCCAAAAATAGAGGTCAGTAAGCAACATTAAAAAAATCACAAAAAATCAAGATTAAAGTTTTTTTTATTTCTTACTAAAATATTATATTTTTGTCTACATGTGAAGTTTTTATTCATCCTATTTGGACTAGTAATAAGAAAGTTATGGACAATCTTGTTTTGTTGGGCAATCAAAGCATCTTCTTCAAAAATAACTTGTAGAATTCATTTTTGAATGCAATTTTCACATTTAAAAAAAAAAATTGTTTGATAAGGTTAAGTATGCTTGCTAGAACAATCTCACCATTGAAATTATTGTGTTTCAATTCCATCTTAGAGGTATTAACAATTTAGTCTTTGTTTCAATTTTAGACTTACTTTTGCTTAACAATTTTTTAAAGAATGAAAATCAAATTGTTGTTTTTTTAAATTTTATTCCTAGACTTTCAACTAAATTCTTCAACATAATAAATTTTAAATTTAAAGTATGTAGTGCAAAAAAATTCCACAAACAATGGTTGTAGTCATCCAAAATTGCAGGCCAGAATTCAAAAGAACCTTATTTTTCTAGCTTTGATTCTTCCAATCTGTACAGTCAAACTTCACAAAAAATTTACCACATGATCTAAGACAAGTCAAGTACAAGATCCTACAGTTTGATTCTAAAAAAGTTATTTTTTCAGTCTTCTACGCAGCAGAAAGGGCAGTTTTGAATGTGACCTCAGGACTTTAGGGGTTAATATAAAAAATTAATACGAAAGTCATATAAAGATCATATAAAAGTATGCAATGAATTTCCATCTTGTGCAGTACGAATTTGATTGGCAGGAAATTTGGGGTGTGGTGCAAAGATCGAATGATCTCCCAAAGTGAAAATGAGGATCACAATTACTTTGTGTCCCTGCCAAGAGAATACGTCTTGGGCGTGTTTACAAAGTCGGGTTACAATTTCTGGCAACCAATGCACCAAGGTATGTCAGATATATTTATATGAACAATTTCAAGTAAGGAGCTGGTGAGACTAGTTGTACACCATGTATTTGGGTGTCGCACTAAACTTCTGGTACCCTTTGATGACCTTATTCACGGCCTCCAAGAAGTCCTTCTCAGTCACCGTCTTCCTGCGAGCCCGAATGGCATACATGCCTGCCTCTGTGCAAACACTCCGAATATCGGCCCCTGAATAGCAACAAAACTTGCTTCAGTCAAGCTACCTTGAGTAAATTAATCTCTTCTAATTAACACCTGGTATAACAATTTGTTATGCCATTATCAAGAAAAGGTTAAAAATATACACCTCTTAAACTGAACCTAAATTTCACTTCATAGAAACTTCAAAACTACACCCTGTACAAATACTTTTGAATGAGTCCTCGAGGGAAAACGAAACATTTAAATTCATACTTAGACCCAAGTCTGAGATGTCATTTTTAACCCAACCACACAGATTTGTCACCTAAAAGTGAGGGTGAAAAATGAGTCACCTACAAAATTAGTGTTGATACAAAATTTATTTTTAGGAAATCGGTACAACACATTAACTTTTAAGCCTACACTAGTTTAGTTAATTTACAAATAGGGTGACTTTGGTAAATTAGTGTCACATGCACTGCTAGGACAAATCAGTGTGGTTTTCAATTCTTTACAGATTGAAAGATGAGTTTACTTATTAAAAATGTTGAAAATTTCAAAGCCTAAAGGTATAGTAAAGTCCACGTACAAGACAAGTAACTTTTTTTGCACTCATGTGCGTACTTACCCTATGCATTGGGTGAAGTCCCCATGTTCTGTATAAATAAATAAAATTCCACTAAGAAAAATTTAATTCTAGAAACAAATGCAATGAAGGATTTGATTTTAAAAATAACCTGTGGAATTGGGGCACAAGCGTGCAAGAAGCTCAAACCGAATGTCCCGTTCTATATTCATAGTCCGCGTGTGGATCTTGAAAATCTGGGATCGGCTCTCAAGATCAGGCAACCCAAACTCCACCTTACGATCCAACCGCCCCGGTCGTAGAAGCGCCGGGTCCAGGGTATCAGGTCTGTGAAAAACACAATTTTCAATTCAGTAATGGTCGCAAAGATGATAAATTTCCTGCTTGCACCAATTTGGTATGGTGAACGAATTTAAAAAAAGGCAGTCACCTAAAACCGAGCGAACTTGTCCAGAACCATTATTGTGAGACCGGGTGCTTAGTCACGTAAAGATAAATCGCAACTAAGACAACTCTCATGCTGGGTGAAGTCCAAGAGAGACATTTTAATATAATATGCAAAACTTATAAGATGTCATAGTTGAATGGAAAGATATGCTAAAACCATGCCCTAATTCCATGTCCACATGCTGAACATTGTGCAACAAGCATCCACTCATTCCAGAGCTAAATTTTGGGAACACGCTCGGTATTCAGAGATCTTCCTTAGTTCATCCTCCAAGGACGTAGGGTAATGCGAGTATAACAATGTGCAAAACTTCTCCTTTCATCCATTCTTTACAAGAAAAGTGCCCAAACAAATTGTAAAAACAAAACATGTATTAGCGAGAATGTTACCTGTTGGTTGCCATCAACACTTTAATATTACCACGAGCATCAAAACCATCAAGTTGATTGACTATTTCAAGCATGGTCCTTTGAACCTCATTATCACCTCCTGATCCATCGTCAAACCGAGCACCTCCAATAGCATCTACCTCATCAAAAAACACAATGCAGGCCTTCTTTGAACGAGCCATCTGCACCATCAGAAAGATTCGAGTTAGCTATGGAACGACAAACTGCAAGTATATAAATTACCAACTAGCATCTGTGAAGGAACACATCAAGAGATTCCAAAATTCACAAAAATTTAACAGAAATTGACAATCGTTAAGTTACCAGATGTGAATGTAGTCATAGATACTTAATTACCAAAACAATAATTCAAGACCAATCCATACAATTCCGAAACATACAGGGATATTGACATTCATCTTACTTGAAAAAGTTCACGAACCATCCGAGCTCCTTCTCCTACGTACTTCTGAACAAGTTCACTCCCAATAACACGAATGAAACAAGCATCTGTCCGATTTGCAACAGCTCTGGCTAATAGAGTCTTGCCGGTTCCGGGAGGGCCATAACAGAGGACTCCTTTGGGAGGGTCGATACCCAACTTTACAAACTTCTCTGGGTGCAACATTGGCAACTCCACCACCTATTAATGACAACCATAGATACCAAAGTCAGCTCCGGGTGCAGGAACACACACAAAAACAGTCTGAACTGATCTTATAATCTTCAAATAGCATCCATAGATCCTATGTTGAACACCATGAGGTCCTGTGAAAAACATAATAGTAAAACTACATGTAAACAATACCGATTTAGAGGGACCGTTCATACAAGACATGTAAAGCTAATGAGTCAGTTCCACCAACCTCACGCATTTTTTCTATTTGCTCTTTACAGCCACCAATATCATTGTAGGTGACATCTGGTTTTTCCTCCACAGTCATCATCGTTACACTGGGATCGATCTTGGGTGGCAATGGAATCTGAATTTGATACTTGTTACGGTCTACCCTGCAATGCAAATTGCCACCAGTAGATTCAATATCTCAATCAGGATACCAGATTTCAAATGTCATTACCTTAACTTGCTGTAACAGTTCGTCCAATATAGAAGATGTCACAAGACTCAGATCGTGATATTGACATGATTAGTTGCATGAAAAAAATTGGAATCAGGTATGAAGACCATACCCGACACGCATACCCTCCTCAATGTCTGTGGGAGACACCTTCTCACCCAATCCAACAACAAACTACATACCCACCATAAAAACTCAGTGATTTAATTCTTGATAAAATCGCTAAGGAAGAGTCTCAACACCGTATACCGGTAGATTCAAGGACTGAATTAACACATAATATTAGAATAGGGTTGAAGGATTTCCTATCCATCCTTGACATTGAAAGCGGGATAACAAAGCAGATTCGGTAAATAAAAGCAGGGGCTTTGAGACTATGTTTTCAATACAAGAGAATCAAAATGTCGTTCAAAACTTAAAGATGCCGTTCTTTACTGGTGAGAATAATAAGGCTTAGTATATTGATTGATTGAAAATCATATAAATGTTAGAGCAAATTGGTACCTTGGCAATCTGCTTCACGTTGATGACATACTTGGAATCATCCGTATTAGCATTGATGATTTTGGTGCACCTAGCAACCTGACATCAGCACCAATGTGAGATACTGGATTTTAAATGTTACATGAAAACGTAATACTAGTCATGATACTCAACTTCTTATAAAGAAGACTGTCAAAAGTATGTAATAAGGTCGACATCATTCACAAACCTGTAATGGTTGTTCCTCTTGCATCATCTGCTTATCAGAAACAAGATCCCACTGACTAGGCACTGCCAACCCAGTATCTGACTCCTTGATTCCTGTACAACCATTGTACAATAAACAAAGTGCAAAATGGAATGTATGTGGAAACGTCATTGGAATAGTGGCCGTTCAAATACTTCTCTCGATTGACTAACACCAAGAAAGTCACTAACAAATACAATTCTAACAGTAACGCTTTCACAATTCATGCAAACAACTAATAGACTTCGGATTAAAAAATGTGAACATACAGTAGCATACCACACAAATCATTGACCTTCTTGGCCATCTCTTTGATATCCTTCTCGGTTTTCTTGATAAGGTTCGCATACGGACCCAATCCCTACCATTCGCACACATCCATGCTATTATTGATCAAGAATAACAGATCATTTCAAAGGCCAAACCCTAAATCTCGAGAAAATAACTATTTATGAAAAAAAAGTTCTCATAATGTCTATCAAGCCAAACTCCATCCATTTAGGTTCTACATTTGAAGATTCAATCGATATGTTCCCTAGTGAGCAGAACAACCACTTCAAGACGTTCCGAGAGTAATCAGCAGAGAGTTTCATCTCCAAAAAATGAGTCCTGAATCCTAATCTGAATTCTAAATCTAAATCTAAGACAAACTTCAAAATCGCAGTGGAAATTACACGCTTGGAAATTCTAATTACGAGTAACAGAAGTGCCCGACTCAAGTGACGACAGCCAAGACCAAATCGGTGATCCAAAAACACAACATATTGAAGATAACTAGAGTTGTCCTCCATAGTAAACTGAATCACCACTCCAAACACGTTCCGAGAGTAAACGGCAGAGAATTTCATCTCCCAAAGTTGTATCCTGAATTCTAATCTGCATTCTATATCTAAAACTAAGACAAATTCCAGAATTCGCTGTGGAAATTGCGAACTCGGATATTCTAATTGAGTGTCCTCGAGGTGCCTGATTCGAGTGGCCAAAGTCAAGACCAAAATCGGTGATCGAAAAACGCAACGAAAAGATGCGTGATAAGACATGATGAAAGTGGAAAATGGGCACTTACATAGGTTTTGAGGAGTGCGATGTCGTCCTCATCGAGTGGAGGTGGGTTCTTCTCCTTGAAGAGATCGTCGGCAACGTCCGTCATGTTGAGAAAAGGAAGCTCCCAAAGAGAGAAAACTCACTACCTCTGGATTTGGCAAGTATTGACGATCGGCACGAGTTAGGGTTTGGCCTTAGGGTTTGGAAAGAACAGAGCAGGAATGGAGCAGCAATACGTTCCGCTGCGACAATACCTTCACGGGAAAACACGAAGCGCAGGAAGAAGACGAAGAAGAAGCCGATGAAGAGTTCTAGTGTGTTCTGAGCTCGTTCATTCATCCTTGCGCGATTCATCGATTTTCGGATGAATTTCTCCCTCATCAAGTTTTGGATGAATTTCTCTCTCATTGATTTCAGGGAGATTAAACACTCAACCCTCTAAATTTTCCAATCAAAGAGAGTAAAAATAGTTTTGAGAGTTTATGATAATTAATTGAAATTCCTTCAATATACCCACTGTATATCTTTGTAGATGATTTCTTTTCTTTTCCATTGATATATTAGATGATTTTTTCTTGAAAACTTGTTGATGAATGTTTGTTGGATGAAGTGCAGCTTTTGCAACTTCCATCATCCAACTAGTGGATAGTAGAACTCTTAAGAGTTATCCGTTTAGCCCCTTTAGAATTTAGCAAATTTTTACACAAATTTTCTTGCTTATATAAATATAGTATATTTGTTCAATTTAATCAAATTAGTTGTAAAGAAAGTTTAATTTTTAAAGATTTGAAAATTGCTTCAAAAAAAAAAGTTTGGACAAATTTTTTTTTTCTAAAGCACTTTATTCATCAATTTGAATATGGATGTTGAAAAGTTTAGGGATTTATTTGATTGTTTGGGAGATAGTCGTATTACATGTTAAATAGTTTGAATGTAAGAAAGTGTTGTATTATAGGCAATGATAGTGTGGTAAGCATGTATGATATTCTATAATATCATTGAAAAGAGGGTCAAATTAGAAAGGTTTGAATTAATATAGTTCAAAGGATTTTGCTTTAAACTCTCCAAGTGTATAATTGATGATCTTAGGTAGAGGGATGAGGGTATTAACCCCTATAGGACTGTGACTATGTTTTCACCAAAAGCACTCCAAAATTGTCATTTCTAGTACAAGCACTAAATTTTAGAAAAAATAAATAATAAATATATATAAATTGGACATATGTTATATGTAACTATAGGATTTTATCATGTTGGTTGAGAAGATGTGGAAAAAAATTCAAAAATTTCTACCCCATGGATTGCAAGATATTAGTGTTTAAAGTGACAAAACCTTTTTTTTGGCCCAACAAAAAAATAGGTTGCTACACTTCACAAGATTACATTTGTGTGCAAAAATGTTCATACTCTTTGAAATCATTTTTTAACCCCTAAAGGACCGGAGGTGTTTGACCATAGTCCTTGTTTGCTTGACTAGCTCTTGTAACATAATTCTTCATTTATGTGGAATAATTTTAATGATCACCATCATTGAAATGAAACAAGACTTTTTTAGCTTTTATTAAAATAAAAAGATCAACAAAATTGCATTATTTTTTTTAAATACCACCATTGACAAGATTGATGAAAGATGTTTGATTAGGGAGTACTTTGTGTGTATGCTGAAATCAAAATGTTGAAATCGGAATGCTCAAAAGTGCTCTACAAATTTTGATTTTTTCCCACATGTGCATGTCATCATAATATTATGAAAAATCCTAAATCTTAAAACCAATTTCGAATTTGTGTTTATGAAAAAAGTGATTTCTTTTATCTACTTGGATTGCCCATTTATGAAAAATAATAACATATTAGGCCATAATTTTTTACTTGTATTTCCAAATGTCTTGAAATTTAGTGCATATAAAAGATATTCCTCATTCCCACCTTCTATTAAAATTTCAGCATAAAATATGCAAATCTTCAGTAACACATTCTTGCCCAAAATTTCTATGTTGCCAAAAAAACACATATTGGTCCTTTAGGGGTTAATATTCATAAATATATGGAATATGGACGAAATACTATTTTTTTTTGTACATTTAAATATAATCATCCTAAATTGTAGTGATGTCATCTATTTTGAAAACAAATTGAGTAATATATTATATTCTCAATCATTTTCATCCATTTTAAATTAAAGAATTTTTATTTTTTTTATTTTACTAAATTGACACAAATAATATCCTTCACTATCCTTCACTAGGTCAATTGCATTACTTATTGTCTTTTAACCAATAGAAAGGACATGTATAAACATCCATAGATTCATCTCAATAATGATTTAAAAAAATGAGAAGTTCCTTTAACTCTAAAATAATCTTTAAAAAATCAATCTAGTAGATTTGATACTATAATGTTTCTTTTTGCAGGATTGAATTTTCATTATATTTTCATTGTCATATAAATACATATCATGCTCTACAACATATGGAGTGCCAGAATCCAACATCAATATAAAATCGATTCCATATAAGAAATTATAACTAACACACTATAAAAAAATGTTCTAGCAATCCCAAATACAACAAGTCAAATATCTTTCACTTTACAATAGGAAAATCCAAGAGTACAAGTCTAAAAAAAACCTCAAAGCTTTACTACAAGGTTAAATTTATATAGCCATTAAAAATCTTACAACAAGATCCCCGTTATGTGACATCATAAATAATGAGTGGTGCATCAAATTTCCTTATAAAGGTGGTTGAATGCTGAAGTCCACGAATGGCCACATTCTTTATGGTTATATGCCCAAAAATCACATATCCCTCATAATAGACTTCTGAATCCCTTCTAAGTCATCACTTGTGAATACTTAAATTGTCAATTGAGATCCAAGAAATGTCCATTGCTTGTTTACACCCAAAGAATGTATTTTTGCAAAAGTGTATAGATTTTGAAATTAGATGAGAGACCTTCTTTATACTTACATTGAGAGGCTTAGGGAGAAAACTTTCAAGGTCCATGACTTGTTTTTGAAAGGCCCATATTTAGAAGTAGTGCAAGGGAGAAGTAGCTACAAAGTGGACTCTTCACATTCTTCCTACATCTTTCTAAAATTGGAGGAACTTGAATTATTGTTTAATGATTGTTAGTGTGTATATTGGCCCAAAAATCCTTTGGAATTTGCTTTCAAGCACACTAAAAAGGTTGAATTTGGTACGTATTCCCCAAAGCCTCAAAACGTATTTACTTTATAATATTAAAGAAAAACATTAATAGCATTATCCTCTCATTTGGAGGCATAGTACCTTGAACTAGAATTCCTATAATATAATGACATTTAATTTGGGCTTTCTAGTTTTAGAAGCTCTAAGGAACTTGATTGATATCTTTTTGTCTCTCTTCCGTAAAGAGTTTTCAATTGTTTTTTCTTAATTTTTTTGCTAAACTTAGATTTCTTAGTTCAATCTTTGTCCATCTTTAAAACTTTCAAAGACATTATTGTTATTGATGTCTATTGCTTTTGGCCTCTAATATAAAGAAGGACAAAGTCTCTTGTCACATACTTGTTTGTTCTAATAAAAAAATGATACCTTATATGTTGGTTTAATCTATTATATTAAGTATGTAGTGTCATGACCTTTGTTACAACTCCTATCACAAATTTAACATGTTTTATTAAGGAAAAATATAACCCAATTATTTGATCTGTCATTCACAATGAAAACTTGGAGTATGATGAGCATTCTTATTATTCATCATGCACATGTTTCCCTTGTCTCTTGCCAAAAAAATTGCAACAAGAGTGTTGTTGCAAACTTTTGCAACAATTGTATAACTAGTGTTAATGTAAAAATCATGTGGTAGTGTTATGCCTTTTTTACAATTTTGTTGAAACTACAATTTTGACCAATCATATACATTTTTAATTCCTAAAATTAGAATTTATATTTTTGCTAATTTTTTTGAAATTAAATACTCAAATCTGATTTGAAACAAATCTATAAATTTCTTTAAAATTAACCTTGTAGATATATTTTATTCTTGATGCTTAAAATTGTCTCTATTCATGCAAACTTCAAAAAAGTTGTGGAACTTAAATATTTCATAACACATTTGTGTTTTCTCCCAAACTCTGGGGCTTTAGAAATTAAAGAACATTCAAATAACTCATTATGACAAACTTGATCAACTTGGATCATAATAATCTTGAAATTGTATTGTATCATAGTGAGATAACTTTGTAGAGCAATGTGCAATTGAGTTTTCTTTAAAATCCCATAGTTATGTTGTTGAATTATATGTCAATAAAAGAATTTTGAATGCATTAGTGTGTTGAAAATATCTTTTGGTCATGAATGGTTGATTGTCCTAGGCACTTAGTGTCAATTTACATTGAATGAAAATATCTTGACACCAAATAGGACAAAGGACAAGTAACTATATTAAGATCAAAGGGCCAAAATAATTCCATGATTATTCTTCCCTCCAGTTTCAATCCTCCATAGAGCATGTTATTTTATCCCTCTCAAGACTAGAAACTACAACCTAATTATGATCTAAAACCAATTCTTTTTTAAAACTCTTCAAGGTCTAACAAATAGTCCAAATTTCCAAAATTGTGAAAGTATATTATAAAGTACTACTTAGAATAATAATTTAATGTACTATCAAATAATGGTTGTAAAATATGACCTGTAGATCATATCCATACAGTTAGATCAACTACTTCACTAACAAATGTTTTTCAATAAAATTCAAAGCCCCAAATTCAAAATTCCTTCTAAAATTGATTGTAGATTGAATATTTGTGAATTTCAAACCAAAAAATCATTCATATTCAAAATATAAAAATTTAATCACAGTGATTTAAAAAATTATTATTATTTTTATTTGGGTTATTTTTTAAAGGTCATTTTTAAAACTAAAAAGATGAATTTTTGAGGTCAACCTAACCAATCCCCTTTGAATTAGAGAATACTTGCAAAGGAAAGTTATGAGAATCTATACCATACAAATGTTAAAGAACTAATGCAAAAATCTTTAGAAAAATTGATGGATGAAAATTTTCATTTTGTCAATTTGGGATGTGTTTACATTCATCCGTTGTTCAAAATTTTGACATCTAGTCCTTAACGGATTAAAGAACCTCTTTAGGAATACTTCACACTATGGCCAAAAGTCAAGAGGCCGAGAGACTCCAATTCCTATATATTACTGTCTATATATTGCTCATTTCTTTGGACTCTCAACAAAATTTGGTCACTTAATCCCACGGCCTCTCAACTTAGATGGCCATAGTGTGAAGTGGCCCTTAACGCCTTAAGTTCCTTGACTATGTTTTTCCCAAAGCGCTTGAAAAATGCCATTTTGAGCACAAGTACCAAATTCTAGAAAAAAATATTCTTGGACACATGTAACCGTAGGATCCTGTAGTACTCTAGTTTGAAAGATATGGAAAAAAATTCAGAATTTTTCATCATGTGGATTGCAAGATATTAGCGTTTGAATTGACAAAAATTCTTTTGTGGTCCCTTCGAAAAATCAGGCAGCTTCACTTCAAAAAGTCACATTTGTATGAAAAATATCCAAAATGGTGGTTACTCTTTGGATTCAATCTTCAGGGCAAGTTGGCTACATGCTTAAAAATAATTCAGAAAGCTAGAAAACTAATTTCAAATTTAGAATCTAGAAAATTAGAATTAATAGAATTTAGAATATATATTTATAGATTCTAGAATTTGGGCCTTAAATATGCAAAATTTTAGTCAAAAGTACCTGCCCAAAATTATTATATTGCTAAAAAATAATGGGCTGGTCCTTTAGGAATTAATAGACAAAGATTTCAACAATTAATTGTCAATCTCATATCATAATTTATGATTTGATTAACCACAATTAGTCAAGTCTTTGATCATTCTTTAAGAGTTGACTATTTTGGCCATTGCATAGGCATTTCCAAATTTTTCATCTTCTTTGTCATGGAAGTCAATTTCTTGAACTAAAGAGTCTTCAATGAGGCCTTGGTGTTCAAACTAGAGAATCAAACTGAATTTTTTTGCAAAAAAAGACCTTGACAACACTCTTGCGACGTTGTATAACCATGCAATGATCCTCCCCCATGATGGGAAGGTATAATATTATACTGTGCTAGAAACCTGGAAGGGACTTTTCAGATGATTCAAGGATTGGGATTGGCTAAGGAACCATATGTAAGACAATTTGGTTACTACAGAGGTCCCCCTTTTCAAGGATGCAAAAAGGACCCTTGCCTCATTGGTAAACAATGTTATGATGCTGTCTCCTCCTGATATAAAAGTAGGCAATTTAACGTACTGGTTGACCAGTCCTGCTTCGCAGCAAATGTGGCCGAAATATGAGAATGGCAAAAACTACCGGTACTACCAGATGAAGACATTGACTACCAATTTGAAGAAGATAAAATAACTTGAATGGAAAAAAACTATTTTCAGTATGTTCATTTACCTCACCAGTCTGTTGTTTTTTGGTTACGAGAGGCAAGTACGGCCAAATTGCTTGGAATAGTGGGCTCCATTGCCAAAATGAGCTGCTCGCCCCACTGCCCCACGAGTGAGCCCCACTACGGTAGTCTGAATTCATTCCTTCCACATTACGCTAAAACTTTACTGCCAAGCATATGCGGCCAACATTCGAAGATTGACTAGTTGACCAAGTCTTTTCTTTCTCTCTTCACGTGTGTTTCTTAACTTTTTTTGCATCTTACATGGGTTGTTTGTTTGCAAAATGGTTGCCTTTCACACTTAACCCCTTACAGGACTACTAAGGGCACATTTTAATCCAAAATTGTGAAAAAACTGCCACTTTTCAGGGCAACAAGAAAAAAAAAATGAGATACAAAAAGTTTTTTGTAAAATTACATTATACATATTTGTACTAGGCTTTTGTGGGAATGTGCGGAGAAAGTTTCAAAAACTTTGGCATATTGGATTGAATGATTATAGCGTTTGAAGTTAAGAAGATTGAAATTTTTTTACGTTATCTTTGCTCAACAAGGTCAATAAACTTGAAACTCTTTGTAGAGTGAGATTTTTACACTATACACAATACATGGTTTGTTTTTTATATTTGTGTATTTTATAATGAAAATTATACACTTGCCAAATTTTAGAAGTAGAAGAGGAATTTTGCACGTGATGCACAAGTTGCTTGAAAAATTTAGGACAACATAACTTTTAATGTGGCCACCTAATCAAAAAAATAAATTATATCCCCACTAAGAGAGTACATGTTCAAACCTTGTGTTAAAATTTTGGTGAACATCTAACCAAAGTGGCTTTGTACATAACTATCCAAGATCTCTTGCATACGTTGAGAGGTCACGTGGTCCTTTTGGGATCAATTCATGTCCACATACTCAAATTATATTAAAAAATATATATAGTCAATGTACATAACTATGGTTGGAAACTTTTAAAATACATTTCTGCAAATCTGATTACACATGATGTGGTTGTCAAGATTTTGGGTTTCTGACTTTCACTTAAAAGCTCAAAGTTCACGCTGAGTTGACCGTTGAAGAGTTCATGTTTCTGTGAAATGGGAATTGACGGCTCCAAAAAGGATGGAAGACGCGTGATGTATATAAGCAACTACTATTTGGGGCACGACGGCTGTTTTTTAATGAATGATAATCGTTCAATTTGAATGGAATGTCAAGTGAACTTTTCCAAGTGATATAATTCATTTTAGTAGTAGTATCGAACTCTTTCTAGCACTTGCTGGAAAGGGGATTTCAGAAAAATGGATCTCAACTAGAAAATGAAATTTTTTTGTTGAAGAACCCCAGCAAAGAAAATCAGCTTTCGTATAAGAGAATTTTATTTTTAAAAAAGTGTAAGCCTAAGGACCTTGATTGATGCAGTTACCATACAATGCCAACAATCCTTGGATACAAAGTATGATATGTGTCTTCATATCAACAATACTTATTGAACCCCTAAATGCCCAAGGCCTTCTTGGAGCTTATAGGAATTTGTCCTAAATTGAACAAAAAAACAACATTTTGATAAGTTGTATCAATTTTTTTAAAACTGTAACCGTACAATTTAAACTAGGCATGTTAGAGATCACATAGGAAAAGAAAACACAACAATATCATTTATGGATTGAAAGTTTATAATTTTTGATCATGAAGGTGTTAAAACTGCAAAAGTAATTTGAAGTCTTTCAATCTTCTTTTCGCATGTCAAATGTAAAAAGTTGGTCACCAAAAAAATATGAGGATAAAGGGCCTAACATGCATAACATCAATCAACTTATAGCTTCTCAAAATCTATTCTACAATTTTTTTATATGAACTTTAAATGCAATTTTTTCTCTAATATTCTAGACACTGTACTTGAGGTTCATTTCCAAGAGTTCTCAATACTACGGAAAGTCAAGATTGCAATGAACACCCTTGCACAAAATCTTTAATAGAAAAATCATAATCAATTGTTCTAGCAATTTGGTCAGGTTTTATCTAACTTCAAAGTATTGTCAACACCAAAATTAGGAGCCTCGAGCATTTAGGGATCAACCTCCCCTATAGGACAAGAAAGCAATTTGGGTAGAAAGTGTTGAAAACTAACAATTTTTAGAGCAATGAAAAAAAAGTTTTTTTATTTATATAAAAAAAGTTTAATTTTTTCAAACTTATATGGGATTATATGCGTGTATTATGCAAAAATTAGGAAATTTTAGCCATGAAGGTTATAAGATTATAGTGTTTGAAGTTAGAAAAAATATTTTTTGGACACTATCCAATAGAATCACTACACTCTAATTTCTCATAGAATGTAATATCACATTATACATAGAATTCTTCTATAGCTACTTCCTATCTATTATATATAAAAAAGCATGGTATAGTATGTGGATGGAGGAAAGATCCCAAGACAATTCTACTTAAAACCCCCCCAAGTTATGTAGATAAATAAATAATTTCTAACCCCAAAAAATTCAAAGTTTCTTGGTTTCTAATGCATGTAAGGTTTTGTCCTATCTATACAAGTTTCTAAAATGGAACATGGGACAAGTTATATTAATTTCATTTGTAAATAATTGAATTAGTATAGGCTAAAATATTATTGCATTTTTATCAATTTACACAAAAACATAATTTTGTAGGTAGCATTAAATTTCCACCTTCACTGATAGTACAATTGAATCAAATCACATTCAAAAGTACCACAAAAAGAGTAAAATCTACAATATGACTTCTTTTTAGCTATTGTTTTTCAAAGCTAATCTATTGATTATAGGTAGTCTAGTCTTTTTTGACTAGTACTCCAAGTCATGTTAAGTGTAGTAATTTTTTATTCATAAAAAAAAAATTCTTTACTAAAGTTCCAATTGAAGTTCATGTGTCAACCTGTCAAATTTTTCAATGGAAAAAAAAGAGGCTAATTTCTAATGAATAATAATGTGATTGAATCCCCCAAAATCATGTGTTTAAATCTTCATATGATAGAGTAGAAAAGAACTCTTTTGCCCTACAATTTGAATATTTTCCATTTTCTATAATATTCAGGAGTAAATTAAAACACGTGAACATTTTTCTCAATATATAAAATAATCCAAATGATGATTGTATCAAAACAAAAACATGTATATATTATTTACGCCAAGGGTGCTACCTAAGCTATTTTTGAAATTGAATGTTTAAATTTTTATTAGATGAAATCAATAATTTTTCAATAATAAATTAATTAATAAAAAAATTATACTATTTTGTATTCAAGATTTAATCACTAAAAATACTTTTTAATAGTTGTATTCTTGAGAAGTATAAAAAATTTGGATGAAATCATCCTTTTAAAGTGCTATATTGTAAAATGATACTAAATTTAGCCTTAAAATTGGTGATTTACGTCCTTTTAAGAAACTTTTCCACGAAATTTTGTCTCCAATTTACAGGGACATATTGCAATATTATTCATCTTTAATTTTTTTTTAAATTACAACATCAAAGTAATTTATAGCTTTAAAAGTTCAAAAAAGGATTTGAGTCCTGTCCTAGCAAAGTAATCTAAATGTTACCTTTTAGTGTGGTTCACTAGAAGAAATAAAGGATTTTGCGACTACAAATAGCAATTGATTTTGAGCTGCATTGAACATTTGCAACTGGTGATAAATCTAGAGGGTCCAGTTTTTTAATTGTATTGTAGTTGCAAGGAGAAATGGTATTGTTTCTCATTTGGCATTTGACTTGGAACTTCATCGATGTGCTTTATGATGTGGTTGCTTATGTGGTATTTGCAAATTACGACTCATCTGTGATTGGTTTGCAACTCATTTGAGACTTGTTTGAAATTCATTTGTGACTTCCTTGCGACTTGTTTGTGACTCATATGTGATTTGTTTGCAACTTGTAGAATTTGTAGATTTCAAAATCTACAAAATGAAAAAAATCCATAAATTGTAGAAATCCACAAAAAATAGAAATCTACAAATTTTAGAATTCTATTAACAAAATTTGATACAGAAGACACAACTACTTACAAGTCTTACATATCCAACCTAATGGTACTGTTGACAAGTGATATGGGACAATTGTTATTACATAATCAAAAAATGATTTGAAAACAACTACTAAACATCTAGGAAACAACTTCTGTCATTTTATAGTTGCAATTGTTTTCTAATTATTTCCTAGTCGTAGACTACTCATAGACTAATTGTTTCAAATTGAATCCTAGTTGTTTTCATGTCAAATCCTAGTAATTTTCTAGTGGCAATCCACTCATTTTAAAGACAAATTGTAGTCAAATTTAGATAATATGCGACTGCAAAGTTATCCACATCGACAGCTATGATGAATATTGGATGTAGAATACCTCACAATAATTCTAAATGACAACTCTATTACCCTCCCGTAATCCTACACTTCATACTACGACTACCTTTCAACTACAACAATATACATGTCAAAGTCGGTCCAAATAGAGAGGGATCATAGTTACAGTGCAATTGTATAGGACGCTTAGTTGCAAAGTAGTTGTCGGATATCGGTTGTGACGGACATGTTTTTCTTCTAGTGGTTTGACCCAATCGAGTCTTGTAAAAACTCAGGGAATGTAATTTGTGCATATAGTTAATGTAGAACAACATGATCATGTTTGTCTCCCAATTTTGTCAAGTAGCAATTAAAGTATTATTAATCATTGTCTACTAGGACCTTTAACCTGTCTTTGTAAAACAATTTCAATTTTAGACATGGCAGAACATGGTTATCAAATAATAGAGCATGGTTATCAAATAATAGAGCCTTTACTAAATGATATTTGGTCTTTGTGAACTTGATTTAAGTAAACAGTTACATAAATCTCAAAGTTCTTCAAGTCTTAACTCTGAAAATTCACCACAATTACAAAAATCCTTTCAAATTTATTATTATTTTTTAATCAAAGAGATTACCTTGCCATGTGGAGAACAACACTCAAATGAAAGCTTCCCTATTTGTAATACAAGGGATGTGGGGTCCAAAAGAGCTTCACAATCACACCACTGACCATTCTTGTTTGTTTTGGTATACATAAAAACAAAAATAACTTATTTTCACAATAGGGGTAGTCACACCTTTTTCACTCCGCACTTGGAGAATGGGGAATGGAGACGTGGCAGCTTAGGGTTGGTTTCATGTTGGCTCTCTGCGGTAGAATATTCTTAATTAGTTAATTATATCTTCCGCACTCCTAGTCTTCACCTCCGGGGTGAACAATGGGAGTGATGAAGACCTGTTTATTTAAGTATATTCTCCATCTTGCGTTGTACATCGCCTTCATGTTCATCCTATGCTCCACGTCAAATGTTGGTCTCCGATTCTCCACTCTCGTTCTCTAAACAACTTTCAGGGGTGTCACACCTTCTTCACCCACCGCGGCTCCCTATTGGCTCCTCCAAACCCTCACGAACTTGTCATTCTCCATTCTCCACTTGTCTGGGGAAGAAAGTGTGACTACTGCTAATAACATTTCTGCGCAAAGAAATAGGGCACATATTTCTATGAGTGCACAACAAATGACCATTTTTCTTTTGACTTTTTAATTTTAATTTTTAAACAAACAGAACCCCCCTTTCACAAAGAGTAACATCCAACCCAAGATGCCATTTTTGGGGCAAACTGAACTCACGTGGCATGTCGGAGGGTCGGGGTCGGGGTCGGGTTGCCATCCATCAACACTCGCTGCTTTGAATTTCTTCCTACCAGACTTTCACGACCACCCATGTGGGTGTCACTTGTTTCATGTAAAAATTATAAAAAAATTACAAAAAATTATAAAAAATTTAAAAATGTATGGAATCGCCTCCACCGATGTCTTCTTTTGTTCAATTCTTTCAATTCCAACTGGGAATTTTGTGTCTTCCCCCCATTGATTGACTGTGGTTCATGAATTAATGGCCACTGGGCACTCAAGTTGTGGCTGTCTGTAGGTCCCTGGCTGCTGGATGCACAACTTCAGTAAAGCTCAACTTGATACCGCAGGTGATGCGAGGGCAACAGGAGTCAGAAAGTCCCGGTCACCCAGCGGTCCATGGCCACATGCACTACCCCTAAAACGGATATTCCATACCGAAAAGGTCTAGGGTCTAGCCCGTCATCGCCAGAACCTTGTTCACACTGAAGCACACGCGCCGTCACAATCCGTGTTCACATTCACAAATTAAAACAAAATTTGCCAAATGTCCAGGATCCCTGGCCAGTCTCGGAACTTCTTCCTACCTAACATGTACATACATAATTTACCTTGATTTTCATCAAATTTGTCATGAATAAAGTATTTTCTTTAAAAGTTAAGCATTGGTTTGGATAAATGAGAAGTTTTGTCGTCAAAATAGTCCCGGAATTTCTTTGTTAATTGTCCACATTTTGGATGTCAGAGCATTAAGGGTGTTTAACATGTTTTTTGTTTTATTTTTTGTTTTTTGTTTTTGATGAAGTGTTACAGTGATAATATAAATGTTATAGTTGTACTTCAAATTTCAACGTTCATCTACATATTGGATGAAAATGTTACAATACCACATATCACATGTGCATAATTCTATTTTCATCTATAATTTGGCAATTTCATTCAATAATTTTTTAAAATTTTTGGCAAGAGACTTTATGATGTGTTGCCAATTTTTAGCCAAATTACTTTTTTTTGGTGCAATCTGGCACTATAATGCCAAAAAAAACATTGGTGGTTAAAGCAAGTGCTGAGCCTTATTCAAAACAAATTTGTCCTATTTATGCATGTGATGCTAATTTACAAAATTAAATAATCTATAAAATGCATGCATTAGTATAGGCTAAAGTACTATTACATCGTATCAAATTCCACAAAATGCTTTTTTTTCTAGTGAGATTAATATGGTGGATGACACCAATTTTACACCTTCATAATAATAAAAAGAATGGTCCACTTTAACTAAGAAAATGACCAAGTGTTGTAACTGGTTTTGTGGGTCATTTCATTGATCTACGGAGACCATGTGGCCAATGGTGTTGTCACTTTGCCAGGTTGCAAAATTCTTAAATTGGATGTTAGCCGAAAGGGGATTAACCCTTAAACAATACTATGGCCGTTTTTTGGTTGATGAATGACAAAGAATCTCTTCATCCAAAACATAAGTGCAACTATTCATCCTCAAAATTTTGCACTAAAATGGAAGGTCTTTTGCAGTAGTTTGACTTCCAATGAATGCTCTTGGATTTTTTTAACCAATCATTCTTACGGTACCAAAATGGATGATTTCCACGGTCACCGGCATGTCCTTCAAGGGTTGACAAAGAAATTATGTAAATATAAATTAAAAAAGAATGTGATTGAAATTTTACAATTCTTGTTCAAAATTTTTAAATTAAAAATAGTAATTTTGCACTCAAAAAATCATACTAAGGTAATTGCAGACTAAAATACACAAAGTTCCATCATGCACTTGAAGAGCATTGAAACTCTTGATTAGCACTACCTTAGCATCAAAATTTTGATATTAGCACCAAAAAATAATGCATTAACGTAATCACCTCTTTTGCCAAATATAATTCACGATCTTCGTCTAAATAGTCAAGACCAATTTGCCCTCAAAATTTGTAAAAATTGGACATTTAAATAAACAAAAAGTAGTGATTATATATTTTCTAAACCTATACAAATAACCTAAGGTTTTGAATTTTAAAGTCAAATATAAAAAGTCAAGAGATCCTTTATATAGTACAAATGTTAAAATTGCAATTTATGAAACTATAAAGACCTATATCAAAAATTTGAAACTATTTCAATAGTTTTCAATGAAATTATTTTCTAAATGTAGTATGCACAATACATTTTGATAAAGCACTCTTTCAATGTTAATGTCCCAATTTCAAGTACTTGGAGATTATACAATTTATTAGGTGGGGAGGAGTATATAGTGTTGGTTTCTTGATTCCTCTTTGATTCCTTCAAAGTGTCCTCCAAGTGAGATTCATAGTTGGGGGCATTTTAAAATTTATCAAATAACCACATTATAGAGCATTGAGACAAAAAAAACTTGCGCACCATAGTTTGCAAACACCTACTAAATTATAGAGTAGTTCCCATTCAATATCACTTTTGTAGCAAAACATAGAAGAAAGAAAAAATAACCTAAATAATAAAAGGCATTAGACTTTCTTTCTTTCCATTGGTGTATCATAAAATCTTCTTTGAAGATTTTGAACTAATTATCAATTGAATGAAGCCAGATTTTTCAAACTATTTATGATGAGGCTTGTATAACTAATATATGTAACAATTTGAAAGTCAAATCATTGACATATTTGAAACCACGTCTGTTTGACCATTTAAGGATTTGGTATGAAATCCCATGTGCCAAGTGACATCCATGCCACATAATTAAAATATTAAAAAAGAAAAGAAAGTCACCTCTGAAACACTCTTCATAAAACGTGATTGAAAACCCTAAGTAAGGTAAGGTACTCTTCTGCTGCTGCCACATCAGTCAGAGTAACCTTCAAAAAATCCAAGTTGGCAGTACACACCACCCGAGGATAAAGTGAATTGGCAACAGCGGACAACGCGGACGAGAACGAGAAAGCGTCCGTCCGAGTAGAGAACGTCAGTACTGGTCGTCGCTCCTCAGTCGTCGTTCGTTTCGTTTCGTTCGTTCGTCGTACGTCACCGGGTCCACGCGGAATCGAAGGTCACAGCGACGACGACCAATAACCGGAGAGTTGATATGCCATGGCTTTTGTGACAGGATTGCGGCAGCATGGACAGACTGATCAATTGGGGCTCCGCAATGCGGACATGAGACGTAAGCTCCAAGGTTGTCGGAAGTCGGTAAGACTTCATACAGGGGACGCTCTTGTACGTCAACACGGTGTCAGCACTAGGTCTGTTGACTACTAAATCGAGAAATTCTCGTGTCTTCTGTTGAAGAACTTGATCGAAGTTGATTCAACTTCTTCTGGGTTAGATTTTTCCAGTCAGTGCGCTACATCGAGCGTTTGCATTGACCAGAACCCTAGTGTTCCTAGTAGCGATTTAGGCCCTGCTTATATACCTGGAGCTTCTGGGCAGAAATTTCCATTCTTGTACTCTTGAATGGGGACTCAAAACAGCTACGTAAATGGTCACTGCTGACGATTCTTTGAAACTAGTCTGATAGGTGAGGACGTACAGATGAACCACATTGAATCCCTAGCTGACTTCAAAGTCAGAAGGAATTGCAGAGATTGGGTACTTGATAGAGGGAGGGAATTGATCTGGTGGGAATTGAGCTAAGGATCACTGGCTGGGACAATCAAGAGATTAACCATCATTCGAGAGACCTAGAATTAATCTGTAGTCACACTGATCGTCATTAGTACTCTTCTGCTTCGTGGCGATCGAGCTAGCAGCAGGTAGTTATTGCTGATTCTGTATTTACTATTAACTTAGTCTCCAGAACCGATTCAACCATCTGCATTAATTCGGCAATTCATACTGTCATTCCTCAGATGATTGGATCCGTTCTCTCTATCTAATCTAGGAGCTCAACATTGCTAGTGATATCTGATAGTACTTTGAAAGGGGCGCGAAGCGAAATCGACAGCATTAAGTTGAATTGAGAATGCTCCAAGTCGAGACGGTGCACAGTGTGGAGAAACCAGGCTGCCCTTCCACGCCTTTGGAACCAAAGGCAGCTCATGGCAGAGAATTGGCCATGGGAATCATCTTCTCGAGCACCAGCAACCAGTAGTGCACAGACGTCGTCATTGCAATCCGGAAGCTCCCAAAGTAGCCACGAGGCGTCAGCAGTAGCAGCAGAGCTTGACAGGCCGACGTCGACGCTCGTGGAGACCCTTCGGACGTGCCTCGCGAACGCGGCACCCACAGAACCAGCAGTAGCAGCAGCAGGGCGAAGCGACCCCTTGCGCCAACCTCTTCGCGGTTCGGGATCCAGAACCGGGATGAAGCGCCGCTCGCGCGCGTCGCGTCGTGTCCCGACGACGGTGGTGGAGGCGACATGCAACGACTTCCGGGAGACGGTGCACCGATTGACAGGCATTCCCACACCGACGCCGGTGTCTGCGCCCGTCCGCCCGCAGCCGCAGCGGGCGTTCATCCGGCCCCCACCGCAACCGACCCCTCGGGTGCCGCCCGCGCCGCGTCCGCAGCTGTTGAACTCCCCTCTACACATCACTGAAGCGCCTCCGCCGATGTACCCTCCGTTTTGGAACTTTCAGCAGCAATTGGATCCGACTTTCGTGAAGAGCGAGTCGGCAGAAGGATTCGAACCTGGAATCGGAGGTTCGTCGCAATCTGCACTTGCGAGCCCGATGTCGCAATTGGTGTCGGCGCCGTCGGGGTCGATTCAGACGTGGTGGGATCCAGTACCGCAGCCGCAGTCGCAGTCTCAAAGCTTTTTTGTGAACCCCACCACAACAACGGGACCCTTTGATAGCTCGGGGACCTCCGGCGGTCACTTGCACGATGATATTGACGAGTGGTTTCATCAGGATCACTCGGGGTCGGATTACATGCGCTGATTAATTCGTCCAGAGCAATGCATGCAAGCCGGCCTTGGTTGGGACACCCAAACGGAGTATATGTATCCTCAAGTTTTGATTCCGGGGATTTTTTCAAACACGTACAATTTGAGAACTCAACTCAAAGGTGGGTATTAATTTTGCTTGGAATGAGACTCTAGCTAGTCTGAGAATCGCGTGGGGCAAAATTCGGAAGTAATGTGAGCGTGGAATCTTGAAACTAGCTTTCTTTGAGTTAGTGTAGCAATCCCACTAGAGTACGTCTCTATCTTTTCATGGTGTTCCTAGATCGAACTACAGTCCTTCTTCTTCTTCTTCTACTTCTACGTCTCCGTCTCTCACATCACAAATTGGACGCTCTGATGATCCCTCTTTGATGTTCAATTCACATTTTGTTCATATTTCTTCAATTTTTAATTACGGTCAGTTTTCAACGTCACTATATGTAGAGCAGATTAACTCTGTCAGATTTTTTATGTAGCAGTAGCTTATACCAGGGTGATAGTGCAAAACAGTATACCTGTAGGAGGCCTCTTGAATAGTACGATAATTTCATGAGCATGGATGGGGTTTTCCAATTGCAAGCGCCTTGTACAGAATTTAAAAAAAAAGTACAGATATGACCTCGTTTTATCGTCACCTTCACGTGGATATCTTGTTTTGTACTTTGAAAGTTTCCTTGGTCAACTAGAGATTCTGAACGCTTGCGAAAATTGGTTGCATTCTGAGGGGTGTCTTCACACTGAACCGAATACGAATATTCTCATTCTATGAAGTCCTTCAAAGCAGTCAAAATTCC
Organism: Antitrichia curtipendula; assembly: GCA_951230915.1. NCBI lineage: Eukaryota > Viridiplantae > Streptophyta > Bryopsida > Hypnales > Leucodontaceae > Antitrichia > Antitrichia curtipendula. The sequence continues at coordinate 2,422,762 of OX579642.1, read as the reverse complement.
AATTTTCGCAAGCGTGCACTGGATATATATAGTACCGTAATATTGAGTTTTTCTCGGATCCGAACAAAAGTCGTAATAAGATTTCTTCCAAGGAACTTGGAATTGAATCAATCATCACAGTCTTTGATTTCCGTCTTCTAGCATTTGTTACCTCTGAATCTTCCAGCTCTCAATTGTATATGTAGTACTTGCAACCAAACACGTGACTGACCAGTAGGACCCGCGCGCAGCAATTTGAAATTCGTGGTAATATTGAAAAAAATCCCAACAAATGACAGAGAATCAAGCATCATAGTCGCACGCGGCAGTTTAGTTGGATGAGCAAATTGAGTGGCCCACAAGGTTCAAAGTTGCGCATCAAATTCAGTTACCATTCAAAATATTGAGCTCCGTCGTCGATCTGCCAGCAACTCCGTTGTCACGGTCTGAATTCAATTGTTCCGCAATTAATTTAAGTGAGCCGCTGGAATTTTTGGAAAGGATTGTCAAACCGACTAACTCGAGGATGCGTGTAAGAATGGCAAGTATCTCAAACAGACATTCAAGCTAGGCTAAAGCGCCAACATTTCAACCCAAGACTTTCCTCCGCTGCTGCAGATCGAAACTGCTTAACGAACGCCCGTTTCCATGTTGCCCAGAAAGCCCCTGTGAACACGCCGGAGGGGCCAAAACGTCAGCGGCTGATGAATGGTCTAAGTTAACATCCCTTAGTTTATTACAGACGGAGAGAATAATGGATGATATTCATCCAGGATCTTCTTTAAGCACGACTTTCTGGTCTCAGAATCCATATTATTGAGTGAAGTTCAAGGCATATAGCTTGAGGAACCTTCAAGCTTGTTGGTGGAGGAGGACTTCTTCATCCCAAAAGCCGCGTAGTAAAAGTTCACCGAATTCTTCGAATTGTGTGTCTTGCTTTTTGTGCAATTGGTTTATGACAAATTTGTTCGCGATTTCAAAGAGATAGAGAAGTTGATGGAGGACTTATTAGTTTGGCATCTCCCAATTTTGTCAAGTTTGTTTAACTAGAGAAAGAGTTTTGAATAGTTCAAGTTGTTGTTTCACCCTCATTGGATGAATTTGAATGAGTGTGTTTAATTAGAGAAAACAAAATTGAGATTGAAGATGGTTAAATTTTTGATAAAATATAGGTGCATGTAGATAAGAGTGGATGTTAAATTTTTTATTATTTGAAATAGTGTGAAAATTGTGTAGGAATTACATTGATTGTATCTAAAGTACTATGAACTTCTATATTAGTGCGCCTTACAAATTTGTATAATTCCAATATTAGTGGAAATTAACATTATTTAGATGCTATTAGTGTTGCTACACTAATTGAATTAGACAAATTTGAGTAGTTGTTTGGTAAAAGTCAAATGAAGTGTCCAATAAAGTGACATGTTCATTACACAATGGAAGGCATCTCAAAAAATTTGTGCATATTTTTGAAGATTGCATTAGAGAAAATCTTGGGCCTTTGGAGGATCGCTCCATAGCCCTCCAGAGACCTCGCAGTTTAGTTTTTTTTTCCTGAGACATGTTTTTTTCCCCTATTCGCATCCACCTAAAGTTTCGTTGTCAAATCTCGGCAATGGTTTGAAATGTGAAAATAAATGACTAAAAAATCAGGGTTAAGGTATTGTAATGTTCCTTAACCTTGATTGTTTAACACTTTTTTATACTTTGTATTTAACACTAAATTATGCCAAAATACGAAAATATCCCCAAATTATCCAGTGACCATCATCTACATTTTTTTGGGTGGTGGTGGTGGATGTATGAAGGATTAACTTCATTGACAATTTGTGAGTTACAAAATGAAAAGAGGAGGTCTTTATGGAATTGGGCTTGTGGTAGAGTTCACAACTCATGTGGGATATGAACTCTTCTCATCTTGTAACTTACAAATTAAGTTCATTTTGGCTTCAAATAAGCCAAATTAAGTGGCTATTGAAGCTAGTTGTCAATGATAAATAGCTTCAATAGCCATTTAATTTGGCTTATTGAAAACTTATGTTTTTACAATGAAGTCAAATTAAATGCAATTAAGCCAAATTTTGTGGCTTGATTGCATTTAATTTGACTTCATTGAGAAAAAATTAATTTTAAACACTATTTGTAACATTAAAAATTACAGACACAATGGTCTAAGTGTTTAAAAAAACAAAATAAAAAACAGTCCCATATGTTAGATCACAATGGAATTACTTCAGCAGAAAGTCACTTCAAATGACACCGCACTGCAGCTACTAATGTTACGAATGCTATTCCAAGTTAATAGAGTCATCATGTCATTTTGTAGCGGCCCTTCAAACGCATAAAAATTTCTGTAATGTAGGCATTTCTAAATTTTTTGTGTAGACAATCAAAAAGTGTGTATAAAACAACTCTAACGTCACTAAATTAGGCTAAAACAAATTAAATTCATTATTTTTTAAAGTTTTATGGAAAATGATGTCCCAAATTTCATTATAAACAAATAGAATATTAAAAATAGATTGAGTTCAAAACATTTTTAATTCAATAAAATTTACCTCGAAAATGAAATGTAGACATGTTTTTTGGACTATATTTTTATTGAATGTTTTGAAGATATCACAATAAAACTACAAATGTGAGCATTGTAACAAAATTATAGGGCACCATAAAAAGAAAAACAATTGTAAAGACATTACAGTATAATTTAACCTCTCAAAGACTAAGAGGTCACAATGTGTCTTTTTCAAATTTTCAATGGCAAATTTTTGGTAGGATGAAATAAATCTCCATATTTTGTAAATTGGTATCTTGTAGAGCAACAAATTAGCATACTTGTTGCATTTTTCTATTTTCAAAATTTCAGTGTGAAAAATATTTTCCAAATCTCTTTAATAGTCTAATAGAAAAAGGAGCAAATATAATGGTTTTCTAGTGAAAAAGTATGCTTTTTACCAGTATAATGTTTTTATCAATATAATGTTTTTATCATTATTTTTTGAAATAGTAGGGGTGGAAAAAGACATTTTCTCAAATATTTTTAGTTTTTACTCTACAAAAATAAATTGGATCAAGAGAATTTTTTTTATCAAATTTGTATTTTTTTCAATTTTAAAAATACAATGTTCAACATGGTGTAATTAAGAACAAAAAATCATTAGAATGATTCAATTTTTTTTAAGACATTCCAAATAATATGCTAAAAATATATATTGTTAAGTTCTAAACCTTGATGCATATATAATTATTTATTTATTTTATAGGATCTAATTTGGTCAATTTTGGCTTTCTATATTTTTAATTTGAAAATATATATAAATTTGAGAAGTTTTTTATATTCAATTTTTTCAATTTAAAAATATTACATTTGCTTTAGAATCAAATCGAATTAATTTTTTTGGTAGGATAAAAAAACATTATTCATCTTTTTATAATTTTCTTCTCCAAATGCTACATTGTTTCATTTGTTTGCCTATAAAGTTGATCATCCAAAATTGTTATAATCTAAAAACCTAACAATCAATATTTTTCACAATTAACTCCAAGCATACTAGACAATGTACTTTACTTTGTACAATTAAAATTAAAAATTTCAAGCACATCCATGTGCAAAACAATATCAAAGTGGGATAATTGATTGAAAACCTCCATTGTCAAAAAGTTGTTAGGACTTAACCCCTAAAGGATCATTCTCCCTTCAAGGGACAAATTGGATTTTGAGCAGGTAACTATGGCCTCAATTTTTATCATTATTTTTTGAAATTCTTTTTGAAGATAGAAAAACTGATTATCTTTGTGGAAATATATATATTTTTTCAATTGGTATCTGGGAACAAAAGTTATGCCTAGATAATCTCAAAACAGGGGAGACCAAATAGCCCAAAAAATATTCAAAAACTTGAATTTAAAAAAAATAAAATTATTTTCTCATAGATTATATTTTTCTATAGAAGGAAATCTTTGATTCATTTCATTTGAATAAACAATGTGAAAGTTATGGACAATCTTGTTTTCGGGCAATCTAAGCATCTTTGTGAAAAAATAATTTATAAGATTCATTTCTGAATGCAATTTTTACTATTTTTCAAAAAAAAAATTTCACATGGTTTAGTTTGCTTTCTAGAGAATCTCACCATTGAGATTAGTATGTTTTAATTCCATTTTAGAAATATTAATAATTTAGATCTTCCTTCTATCTTGTACCTACTTCTACTTAACAATTTTAAGATTTTTTTAAAATTTTTAAAATTTTTACTTTTCTCCTAGACTCTCACTTCAATTTCCCACTATAGTATAATTGAAAACTCTACAAAGCAAAAAATTTAAGCTAAGAAGGTTCTAAGTGAAATAATGTAGTCCTGCAATGTGCAAAAAAACTTGTTTTTTTCACTTTAAATGCAGATATCTTGCGATCTGTGCAGTCAAAACTCCTGAAATTTATTCCATACATTTTCATACTAGTTAGGTGTAAGATCCTGTGGTTAGATGTGCAAAAACATAGTTTTCAATTTTTTTTACTCTTTGCAATAGAGATGGCAGTTTTGATTGTTTTTTGGTGAAAAAAGGCCTTGGTCCATTAGAGGCTAAGGAATTAATAGCGTTTAACCAATTCTAAATAATTCCATTGTGGCGTAATAATTTTTTATGGAACTTCATGTTGCATGCACACTATCTTCTGAAATTTGAGTTTGGAGTTTAGGGTTTTAAATTTAAAGTAACAAAATGAAGCTTCAAAAGTTAATCCTTAAAAAAGGTTGCAAGCTTGAGGGGCATTGAAAGTCAAACCTCAATTTTCATATAATTTTTTATATTGAATGTTATTATGCTTAACTAAAAAAATGTAGCTTTGATCCTCTACTTTTATTCCATCTTATTTTTCTGAAAATTGTTGAAATTGTAATTTTTATGACACTTTGAGGTAGCATCTTGAACGCTTAAAATCTACCACTTTTGAACTTTTTCTTTAGAATTTCTCTTCACGTGAGCTCAAGGAGTACTGGAGTATATCAATTACACCATAAATAAATATTTATTATTATGGTTTCCATTTTTTTAAAACTTTATACTATTTTTAAATATTTTTATAATTACCATAAATTTTACAAAATGTTATTTTAAAAATCATATAAAAATATTTTTATTATTTTAAATTATGAAAAAATAAAGTTAAATTTAGGATATATATTATTGCATGAGAAAAGTATGAAAATTTTGAAATGTGTATTGTAACATAGAAAACTAATGAAGTCTGACCAAGGGCAAATATGAAATTTGGGATGTTGCAAGCTTGGCTTGTTGCTTGTTGTATTCCACAGTTTTGGAGCCCTTCCTTATTGTATTTGCACAAATATATTACAAGGATATTATAGGCATAGTTGTGAAGAGGGTGAAAATATTTTTGTGGAAAAAATTAAAAAAAATCGTGTAGCATTGTAGATAGTGTGAAAAGTGGTATTTATGTAATTCCAATGAAAATATGGCATTTCAATGAACAATATCATATCTTAATTATTTAGATGTGTGTGTATAGTTCTGGGTATAGTAACCAATAATACAAGTCAAAAAACAATTACTCTAGACTAGGGAATAGAAGTTGAGGCATTGGATCTAACATGCGTTTAAGGTTTTGTAGATTTGAATAAGGATTTGTATTACTTGAAGGAAGATTTTCTTTTTAAAAATGTATCTTGCATTGTTGGCACATAGTATTAGAGCCACAATAGAGGTGACTGGAGATAGGGACTGCGTTTTGAACAAGGGGAAGTTTGAATCAGAATGGGGGGAAATCTTGAGAGTGTGCCGACATAAATTTTGATTGCATGACTTAGTTGCCCACATGAGAGTAGATAGCAACTAATTTTACGTATTGCTTTTGCCATTATAGATATCACTGTCGTTATCCAAGTATTTCATGGAAACTTTAGAGAATTGCATAGAGATTGAAGACTTCGTGAGGATTTAGGCGTTGAAGAAGCAATTTGACATTGAATACGGCAACATGGGTGGTTGGAGGCTACTTCAACAAAAGTAGTAGCACTATTGCAATGATAGTGTCTACTGTCAAAGCCATGGAATCGTAGGGAAAAATTTGCACAAGACGAACATTGTTGATACTTATGGTAGCACTACATTGCAAAACCATTAGGTTGGACTACGAGACGGCACTTTCTAGAATTTGTGACAATTTTGTTGAAGAACCACTTTTTTTCTAGTCTAAGCGCAGAACATGAAACATGCCACAATACATTGACAATGTTATTGGAATCCATACGTGTGGGAGAGCCAGCGCCAACACCACAAGCAATGGCACAAGGAACATCTGATATGGTTGGAGTAGTTTTCTTCTCCGATTAGCTTCAAGTATCATTTGTCCATAATTGAAACAAAAAATTGTTAAAATGTTTAAGACATGGAATTCAAGGCTGATGATTTGAAGGCGTAGAATTCAACATAAAAGAGCTAAGGGTAGAGATTTCTAGGTCAATGTCTATGGGCTTACACAAATTTTTGTCAATCTCCAAGTGAAGATACCGGTGGCATTGATAGATGGAGTTTGCAGCTAGGCAACAACAAACCTATTGGACTTTGGCCAAAGAGCCATGCAAAAAAAAACATTGTAGAATTACCAATCGAGAAGAGTGTTGTAGTAAAGGTAAGGAAACCATGTGCACCAAGGAAGAAGAATGTCACCTCAAAAATTGAGGAGGACATTTTATTGAATGTACAATTGTCAACAAAGGCTCGGAAACCTCAAGCACCACGCAAAAAGAAAGACGTATTGTTAGGCTCGACGGGGTGTGAGAAGCCAATTCAAGTTGTATCAAAGGTCCAAAAGCCAAAGAGGCCACATGCAACATGAGGAAAAAATCAAGCCATGACTAGAACAAGGCTGGGACACAAATTGAAACCGTCAATCCACTAGCTAAGGCAAAAAAATTTAGAAAGCAGAAAGAGACTGAAGAAGCCATTGTAGGTGGGACAAATGCAGGTATTTTTTTCAGTGGGAAACTTCTGCCAACTAGGATTGTAAGAAAGAGCATGATGAAGAAGTTGACAATGGTGGTACTACTATAGGATGAGATGTAAGAAACACTTTTGCCGCACTTAAAGTGTCAAATGATGATGGGCCACCTATATTAGATCCAACTATTTAACAAACCGATAAGTGCGGCAAATGCTTGTTGCTTCATAACTTATTGGCACATTTATAGTGCTCCTCTAAATGTTCTGCAAGTTGCATACTTTGTTTATTTCTAATAAAAGTGGATGGATGGGTATGTATTGAATGACATGGATTTTGGAAAAACAATGCAGTCTGAAAAAAGGCTAGGGTGACAAGGAATGAGAACGGAAAGTCCAAGAGGTGAATCCACAAAAGTCCTGGCATCAGCAACCTCCAATCAAACATCAAATCAAATATTAAAAAAGGGGTGATAAAGTCTCCAAAGGCTCTAACCCTTGAGTTCTAAACCTTGAGCTCCAACCCTAGATTGATGCATAATAAGATATTTGGACGGTGTTTTAAGAATACCAAGTGCTTGAGTTACGGTTGATGTACAACAATATGGGCATATAAATATCAGCTTATGGGACCACATTCTAGAAGATCCAACTTGGAGATCTATCACATCTTTGGGCAATGGTCTTGTCCAAAGCCCATCCCGAAGGCAAAAGTAGACAATGTATATGGGGGCACTGGCTAGTAGAATTGGATTGTTACTTGAGCTAGGTAGGCAATATTGATTCCAAATAAGTTCCTTTCAAAATTGTTCTTTCATATCGGTTATACACTGTTGTGAATGCAAGGACCATTGTAGCATAATACCTTTATGGCATATCTGTCAATAATATGGTAGTTTGTGAAATAAGTAGCTTTGCTATTCACATGTATTTTCCAATATATAATGTGCGTATGACTTTTGGACCAAAATTGGGGTCTAAGGGTAACAAGGCAAGACATGACTACATATAGGCTAATTGTCAAAAAAAAAAATTGTCTACATGAGAAGGCGCTACTATTTGAAGACAGAAGTGAAATGGAAAGTGACATTGAGCTACTACGGAACCATGCGCCTCAACCAAGGATGCTTGATAATTGATCCATATTGGAATACAAAAAAACATCGGATGTGAAGGGAGTTGATGGGACACAAGATTCTACGGATAGACAACCTTCCCAAAGGAGAGCACAACTCTTTCTACTTACATATTGATTTCTTAGATGATGTGAACACGCCAAATGACGACGTGCCATTATTGGATAACGATAGTGCAAGCTCATCTGGTGACGAGTAGATTACTACATTCAAGGATATTGTAGAAAGTTTTATCAAGGACCTAGGCGACTACGTCCCTCCTTGATGACCAATAAAGCCAAACTTTGAAGATTGGTGGTGGCAAAGTGTGAAGTCATTCAAGCTAGTTTGTCTTGACACAAATTAGTTGTAATCCTCTTATCATGTAAAATCTTAGAATTCAACCAATGATTATTTACTAGGAACATGGGATAACTTATACAAGCCTACTCCAGAGTATTGACATCCACAATAATCAAATGTACCAAAGCTAGAGAATGTTTTCAATATATATTGGACTAAAAAAACCCTAGTCCAAATAATACTTGAAACAAACCAATATGCTCAAGTTCAAGTCTAGTGCACAAACTGTTGTATGCAAATGATGGTCCATGAACAAAAAGGGGATCAAAGTGGAAAGACCTTTTTATAATCAAGCTTCGTGGATGGCTCTAAATCTATATACTTATGGATGTGAAGAACAGGGTTGACAGGACATTTGGACATCCTACGGACGTGGGCGCTAACCCCCGGATGTCTTTTGACATACATGGTTTTCAGGGTCGACCATCCAGTGGACGGTTGAACGGGGCGTCGCGCGGACAAGCGGACAGACCGTCAAGTGCGCCGATTGTCGGGCGGACGGATTGTTGGGCAGACGGGGGGCCTAAAGGTCCGACCGGGCGTCCGCTTGCCCATCCGACGGTCCGATCGACCGTCTATGCTCCCATCCGCTACCTCCGTCCGTCACTGCGACCGCCCCTCGACGGTGGCCGTGCAATCCAGCGGACGCCGGTTTTTGTCCGCACGATTTGCCCATCCGATTTGCACGTACGCGTCCGCATTGCTTGGTCCGCCTTTGGACTCCATAAATAGTGCGGCGGATGGCTTATTCTTCACAATCGTTTCCCTTGCGGAGTGGGTGATCTGATGCCTTTGTGTGGCTCTATGCGCCCCTTCCGTTTTGGTGTGTGAACGATTGTGCTTGGATACTAAATTGCACCAAATTATTTTGGTGATTACTTGGTTTTGAAGGCCTTGTTAACAACTTCACCCCGTTTCATTAGCAAGTGTCAAACATTTTGTTCAGTTGTTCTAAACATTCAATGGAACTTCGTCATCAAATCATTTCATTTTAATCAAATCATTTCATTTGTTGTAAGTTTCATTTGTTGTAAGTTTTTGGAATCTTGCACGATGGTGAAGCTTTCTGTCCTCCAGGGTTGTGCAATTCATGTGGGACTTTACGTGGCGTACAAGGTACGTGCGTGATGGTTTGGATGTGATGTTTGGATGTTTGTGCATAATTTGTGCAGTTCTAACCGTGTATTGTTTCAAAGTTTGTGCATAAATTTTCCGATGAAAGGAAGTTCATTATTGGAATAGTGGCTAGCATTTGTTCGGCCAGTTTTGGGTTGAATAAGTTTTTTACTAATTGTGAGCTCAACGCTATAGAGCAGACCGTGGATGCAAAGTTCAAGGTGACGGATATCAAACTGAATGCAATTCTCATGGAGGACAGTGCAAAATTCAAGGTGACGGATGTCAAGCTGGACGCGATTCAAGCCTCTATCAACCGTTTGGAAAAAGAGTTGTTCAAGTTGGGAGAGAAATAGCGGTGAGGTTTTGGTTTCCGTTTACCTGTTTTTTGTTTTGATCAATTTTTTTTGAGCAGGTTGTGCTGAGTTTTGATCAATGAACGGCAGGATGCAGGGTTGATAGGACGTCCGGATGTCCCACAAATGTAGGCGCTGACCCTCAGACGTCTTTTAATATATATGGTTTTTAGGGTCGATCGTCTAGTGGACGGTCGGATGAGGCGTTGGACTCCGGACTGTCGGGCGGACAGACCGTCGGGCGCACAGACTGTCGGGCAGACGGAATTGCACGGGCGGACTGTTGGGTGGACGGGGTGCTTGAAGGTCTGACCGGGCGTCCGCTTGCCCATCCGACGGTCCGATCGACTGTCCGCCCTTCCATCTGCTACCTCCGTTCGTCGATGGCTCGGTGCAACCACCTTCAATGGTGACCGTGCGATCCAGCAGACATTGATTTTTGTCCGCACGATTTGCCCGTCCGCTTCGCACGTACGCGTCCACATTACTTGGTCTGCCTTCAGACTCCATAAATAGCGCGGCGGATGGCTTATTTTTCACAATCGTTTCCCTTGCGGAGTGGGTGATCCAATGCCTTTGTGTGGCTCTATGCGCCCCTTCCGTTTTGGTGTGTGAACGATTGTGCTTGGATACTAAATTGCACCAAATTATTTTAGTGATTACTTGGTTTTGAAGGCCTTGTTAACAACTTCACCCCGTTTCATTAGCAAGTGTCAAACATTTTGCTCAGTTGTTCTAAACATTCAATGGAACTTCGTCATCAAATCATTTCATTTTAATCAAGGTTACCATGCCTCACAATAAAAGATCAAAGTCCAGTAAGAAGGACAGATCCTAGGACAAGAACTGGGAAGATTGGGCAAATCCAATGTGTGTAGTTGAACCTGAATGGGAAGAAGAGCCCAAGAAGGTTTGGAACTGCACAATGTGCAAAAAGTACGTCAAAATGATGCCCCTCTCCAAAATGTGGTCACAAAAACAAGCCGACGTGCAAGTTCGGCGCTAGGAAGGACAAATTTCCACGTGTGAGAGCAAACACTTTGTTCACCGATACAAAGAAGTAACACGGTCTGCTGAGCTGTGTGACTCCAAACCAAATGTCATGAATTATTCCAACATGGCCATGGTTTGGACAGAGATTGTACTCCACAAAGATGTAGACTAGCGCACAATTTACGGGAAAAATGTTGACAATATGAATCGCACTGACGCTGTTATTTATACAAGTTGGACTCAACTGAACAATTGTATGCAAATGTGGTCCAATCGAGGATAGTTTGGATTTCCGCCGGTTGTACTGCCGGATGCTGAAGATGAATGGTCGGACGACAATGATGTAGAAGACAATGCAGCACCCGTGACATTTGGAGTGAGGCATGAACGTCAAGAAGCTCGAGAAGACATCGAGTTCAATCAACAAATGCAAGAAACTATGCGTAGAAGACTAGAAGCATGGAGAATCGGGATGAACAATACGGGTGTGACAGGTCCTACCAACATTGTCACAACACGGAAATTCAAATGTTAGTAGAATAGACTAGAATTGGATTAGAATAGAATAAAAAATTTCATTTTTGATATAAAAATAGGCAATACGGAACAAATAGAGAGTAAATTTGGAATAAGTAACTTTCGGATAACTAGAATTGTTATAAACGTTAAAATCCAGTAATAGGACCAATCCGGAATCCAAAAATGTTCTGGAATTTTAGGGGTTTCCGGAGTTAGTTGAGATCCGTAATTTTAGGGGTTTCCGGAGTTAGTCAAGATCCAGAATTTTAGGGGTTTCTAGAAATTTAGGGATTTCCGTATTTTTAGGAAGTTCCGGAATTTTAGGGATAGCCGAGTTCCGGACTTTTAGGAATTTGAACAGCTTTCCGGGTTTCTTGGAATGGTTAGTTTGACCGTTGACCTAATTTTCTGGTGGCTGTTAGGTCGTCGTGTTTTGTATTTAAGGGTGGACAGGCTTGTTGCCCATTCATTCCTTTCTTTGTCATTCAATTTGAGCATCCAGGAGATCACCTTGAGGATCATTCTCTTGCGTATTGCGTCTATGATTACTTGTGTGCTGGTGTATAAGTGAGAGTATGCAAGGGAGGAGTCCGGATCTTTGGCAACTAGGTTTGATCGAAAATTCTAGATTTGTGAAAGAGGATTAGTGCACTATGCCTTTAAACTGCTGAAATAGTAATCCGGAAAGAGTGGAGTGGATGCGAGTCCGGAACCTAGGGAGGGTTTCGTGCGGAGATAAGCAACCACCAACGGAATATCCCCACCTCTGGAAGGTTTGCCAACTACTAGATCAGTCTAGACTCTAAAATATATGCACTTCTGTTGGTTCCAGGTGTCTTGATCTATCGTTGTAGTGAAGGAAATTGAACGCGGCTTTGAGTGACCTGCTTTCCGGATAGGCCATCCGGAAAGTTGTGAGGATACTGATTTCTTCTTTGCTATTACAAAATGGTTCTTTGGTTATGGATTTTGTTTGTTTGGTAGGAGTAGAGAGTGTGAGATTCTAATTCCGGAAGAGGACAGATCCGGATTAGAATCCGGAAAATACTAGTTTCCGGAAACAAGCAATAGATTGTACTGCTTGGGTTTGTTTGGGAGAAAGAGAGGATCCGGATACCCAAAACTTGCAGCAACAAACTAGAATTCCTTGGGACGATAACTCGTGTCATCTTACCACATTTTTGTATTAAAGATACTTACATGCTAACTACGCATGCAATAAACATGATCGTACTGCATCTGGCTCACAAGATGGTCAAAGGGTCTTACACTATACTAACGATCCCCAAGGTACTTATTACAACACAGAAAGAAGCCATGAAACCACATATGATTTTGGATCTAGCCAAGGAGGCTCCCAATACTATCTTGGATCTACTATGGATGGTTCATATGAGCGCCACATAGGCTCTTGTCATGTCGAACCAAGACAAGGAAGGTCTTAGCACTGTGATATAGTTCCTCCTCCAACTTTTGGAGGTCCTTACTGTGGAAATCCCAATCAAGGAGTTGCACCAAGCGACTATGGATACAATTGGGGCGGAGGACTATATATTGGCATTTATGGATCTGGTTCCACACCACCAAGTTGTAGAGATGACATCCATTCAGATTCCGAGTAAAGTAGACAAAAATATTTTAGTTGGTGTCACACAATCGAGTGGGCCTTGGAATCTTTTGCCATGGGATTATGGAGTTTGACAATCATAGTACAAAAATATCGGCATCTCGGCGAATAGCATTTACATACTAATATATTTTGATATATAAATATTGTATTAAAATATATTTGGAGGTTGGTACTTGGTATCATCTTAGCGGTATCGTTCAAATATCAACCTTATTGTTTTTCAATATAAAAATATTTGCATACGATGGATGTCTATTATCATAATATACGTACAACATTGATTATACAATTTTGTACCCAACCATACCAAGCTAACATCTATCAACAATAATTGTTGCATTGTACTTCTCATCCAAGGATTCCAAGCAAAACATATGACGAATGCATAAATAGACGGTAGACATTAGACACTGGAAGTTTCAAAACACACAAACATTTTAAAACTTTATAACTATTATAAAGGTGCACATATATTGGCATGCATTGATGGTGCATATATATACTAGATAGTTTGCATACAATCATGCTAATTTATATACTTGCCTTTACATTTACCTAATACTTCTATAGTTCTATGTAGTCCGCTTACATCATAGACACTAATATGAGTGGCGAAAGTGTTCATCCAGAATAGGCTAGTTGTAATTATTGGTAAACTGGTGGATGATTTCAGACAAGCTACCTCAAGAATCGATCACTGAATCACAAAGGCGCTCCAAGTAAAGGTGAAAAATCTTTGTCAAATCCTCATAACTAAATCTTGTATGTCTTTCATTTTCCTGATGCAAGCTCACGTAGGCCGCCGACATGCAACCATTGTTGATGGCTTGAGCTATTCGACCAATCGCATATTCCTCCAATTTACGTAATAAATTCGGTATCGTTGACACATCCGCATCTCTTCTATGCAAGTATGCAATAGAAGGGTCTACCCACCACCTCTTCTTCAAGGTCTCAGTCCGCTCACTCTGAGAGGTGAACGTATACAAGGACTTCATTGATTCATTACGTAAAGTAGTTATGCCCCAATCGCAAATTCCAATGTGAACACGTGATTCATCATCGGGAAAGTGAAACATAATATTTTCCACTGAAAGATCATTGTGCAAATGTCCAGCACTGTGCACTGCATTCATGAAGTGCATCAATGCCCATGCAAGCTCTGTGCGCTTCTTTTTCTAACGACCAAGAAAAAAAGCTTTGGTCACCTCTTCCGAGATTGGTTGAGAATAAGTCAACCAAATGGCAATGTTATCTGGATATTCCTAGTCCATTTTTAACATTTGTCCCCATGTTCCACCATTCCACCAGTACGAATATCCTTCATTGTGCGTTGCATGAACAACATAAAAATTTATAACTCTATCATGTGAAATTCTCACTGCCATTGACTCATTTTGGTATTCCAACCTCGCAAGCTGAGGTCGTAAGCGTTGTTGATGAGATACCTTTGCTGCAAACTCCCAAAATGTGGATATCTCATAACATCTTTCAATTTGGACCCTCCAAATGGTTGTTTATCCACCCCTTAGGATTTTATCATCTTGCGGAATCACCCTTGCTGTTTCCAGAAGCACTAAGAGATGTCGTCGCCCACATTGCAACTCCACAAGTCCCTCATCACTATTCCATCAAGCCATTGAACCTTGCCTATTCCGTGTCTTTGCAAAAGGAGTGCACTGGTGAGCAAGCAAGTCTGCCTTCAAAATGACCTGTTCAAAAGCGTCACCACTTACGCGGTATTCCTTCCCATACTTCTCTAAAATCACCTTTGCATTCCACAATGCATCATGGACCATGTTCCTCAGAAATGGTTGAAAGCCTTTCTTCTCCATTTCATGAATCCACTGAGATATGTTTAAAGCATCTGTGAACTTTTGTGCCATATCTCCCTAGAATTTATCTAGTCACTCCTCTTGATACCTCGCATATTTGTTATGCAACGACGCAGTGGTTTCCAACTCATAAAATTTGACAATGCACTCAGTGAGAAATGTTTTACAAGCAAGAGAGGGAACGTCTCTATTTGACTCAATGTCAGACACCACCCGTTTGTCATTCACAGCCTTTTTTGGTCTCGGCATTGTGATGAAATCACAATTAGAAGTTGCAATTTGGAATCCACAATGCAAAATGCGATTTGCCAAATGATTATATACGAAAGTTGGAAAAAAAGGGAACAAGTACCCTCTAGAAATCACACTCTTACCTTCTTTTAGAAATGAGCCAATGGAGGATAAACCACCAAGCTCTCCGCTTTCTCTTGCATGGCACAAGGTGGAAGGTAAAAGTGAGGATCGGACGGGTCGTCCGACCCTCTTATCTAAGGCAGACGCCTTGCCCGACCGCCAAATCGGACGGACCCAACGAGGCGGATGAACTGTCATCTGCCTCGTCAAGACCATCTGATTACCTGGACACCACCCGTCCGACTCATCAGATGGCCGCGATGAATCAGACGACCACTGTCCTGTCTAGGCCGTCCGGCTGATCGGACAAGTTTGGCGAAGGCGACAGAATATTGGACGGATCTGTCCGATCAGCAGGCGTATGGGCAGTTTGTTTGATCGGACGGCCTTTATGGAGTGCAGATGAAAGCGGGAGATTTTTCGAGGCTGTCCGATTAGGCGAACGGGTAGATCGTCTGACCCCTAAAACGACCTTGACCAGCGAATAATCAGATGGATGGGAAAGACAAAATTCTCATCGAGATCCACTCTCTTACTTAAAGAACTTGAATCATTAAACATAACTCGAGCGATTTTTTAATGCAATGGTCTTCAATCTTATATCCTAAACCCTATACCCTAAAATCTAAATCCTAAATTGTATATTCTAAAGTCACAAATGTAAGAAATCATAACTAATTTAAAATATGAAAACAAATGCAAATTAAGTTCCTCAAGAAATATATGGACCATCTTCAATTAAGGATTTAGCCTGAGGATTCTTGATTGGGTTTAGGTGTTTCTTGGATTCATAGCACGCACAAGTTCGCAAATAAAATTTTTAAGTCAATTTTTAATTTCTTATGTGAATAATTCTTGTTAAACAAATTCAACTATAGACTTTTTATGTAACTTTATCAACACTATTGTCCCACAACTGTCGAATAGATTTCTACCTCAAAGAATTCACCAATGTGCATCGACTTTAAAAATTAAAATGTTTACTTCTCTAGCTTTTCTAAAATGGGATGTTTGGTCATTCAACCCTTTTAGGAATATTACGTACGTCTTACACCTTGTGCATTGTAGCCAAAATTTAAGCAATTGAGTTATGAATAAATGTGTTAACCCCTAAAGTCCCAAGGCCATTTTCCCATCAAAAACCACTCAAAACTGCCATTTCTAGAGCACAAAGCAAAAAACAAATTTAATTTGATTTTTTTGCATATTCAACCGTAGGATCTTGTACTAGACTAGTGTAAAAATGTGTAGAAGAAATTTCAGAAATTCTGACTATGTAGATTGCAAGATATTTGCATTTAAAGTGAAGGAATCTAGTTTTTTTTCACCATGCTTAACTACATTTTTTGGCTTTGAACCTTTTTAACTAAAAATTTTTGCTTTAATGATTTTTAATTTTTAATTTTATATGATGAAGAATTGAGTTGAGAATCTAGAAAAATAAATATTTAAAATGAAACACTTAGTTTTCACTCATTAAAAATTTGTTAAGTAGAAGTAGATTCAAGATTGAAGGAAAAATTAAATCATTAATAGCTCTAAGATAGAATTGAAATATAAGATTGTCTCAATGGTGAGATTGTTCTAGCAAGAAATCTTGACCTTGTGAAACTTACTTTTTTTTTAAATGGTTAGAATTCAATTCAGAAATGAATCCTACAAGTTATTTTTTCTAAAAGATGCTCTAATTGCTCAAAAAATAAGATTGACCGTAACTTTTGCATAACAAATCCAAATGGAAAGAATCAAAGCTTGACATGTAAATAAAAATAAAATCTATATGAAACAAATTTTTAAAATTTTTATTTAAAGTTTTTTTGAGGATTTTTTTCTGCCCGCCGAACTAAAATTTGGGTTTTTTGTGCCATAACTTTTGCTCCCGGACACCAATTGAAATAAAAATTACATATTTGGTGATTCTCTATCTTCACAAAAAAACTCAAAAAATCACAAAAAATATTGAGGCCGTAGGAGCCTGCCCGAAATCCATTTTGTTCCTCGAGGTGACAATGGGACTTTAGGGGTTAAACTCAAAAAAACTACACATTCATTTTTTTTAAATTGTCAAGTAGAAAATGGTTCACTATTGTAGGAAAAATAATACGCGAATAACTTTTGGAAGATTTGAAGAATTGTTAATCCCAATGAAGGCCATATTCATTATATTGAGACTTTTGGTAGATTTTGAGACATAATGCTAGTTATTGAAAAATTCATTTAGTTAAATAGTAATTGAAAACAAAAATAAATAATGATTTTATAATGACATTCTAAAAGTTGGTGTGTTACCTATTTATAAAAAGAATACTAGTAAAGAGATATAGGAATTTATCCTCGAGTTGACGATAAAAATGAGACTGCAAAAAGTCTCAATATAATGAATATAACCTTAATGGGGAAAATATTCTAATAGACAATTAATATTCTTTGATATCAATTTTGGTTAAAGAATTTTGAATTTTAGAAACATAAGACAACTCTATATGTATTTTCTAACTTCATGGTCCGCACTCTGAAACATATAACTCCGAACGATTTTTGACAACATTATTTGAGATTGAATGGAGCAATTTTTTATAAGTAGGTAATTAAGTATCAATCTATAATATCATGACCAAAATGATTTTTTTAATATTGCATCAAAATATTATCACCTACCCATTTTCAAAATACACTTCTAATTTGGGCAATATTTATAGGAATGACATGAACCCTAAATCCTAAACCCTATACTACAACCTTGCATACAAATACCTTAAAAGATCATGACTTTGATGCAATAGTATTATATAAGTATATAGCAATTGTTTCTAGTTTCATGACATTAAGTTGGTGCTTTTATTTTTTAAAACTAACATTTTTCCACAAAAGGCGCACTAATTTGTGTAGCCACATCAAATCCATCAACCTCCATTTACATCATAGTTGCATTACAAAGAATAAAGATGAAAAAGGCCAGAGAGCATGTGAACGTAAATTTTGTTTTCATTCATTGCATCTAAAAAATATGTACAATGAATAAGGATTTACTACATAGGTGGATTATAAATTTACAATGAATAGAAACACAAAAGGGTACGTCCACACATGTGCATGAAGTATATATTTTTACATTCATTGGAGTTCAAGGATATTTTTTCTTCATAAAATTCAATAAGAATATGGGTAACAAGTTTAACGAGTTAAACAATAAGTCAATAACTAGTTCTTGAAAATTAATCATTCATAAACCCTATTCACATTGCTAAACTTAAACTAGAACTTATAAATTTTAGAAATATAAAATACAAAAGATATCACCTTCCGGCTTCCGCTAGATTTAATGATATTGACGTCTTTTAATTCAACCAATTCAAATGTCTTTAACTTAGAATGAACATTTCATGTTAGGGTTTGGCTTACTTCAACAAATTTCTTCATAAAAACAATTATTTCCAAATTGAGATGTCTTACAATATATAGTAATATATGATTAAAATCCAAATAAATTTTTGAATAATTAAATCTATGATCTATCATATAAAAATTAGGAAAAAATAATTTTAGAACTATGGGTAGCATTCCATTTTGATCTTTCAAGATGGTCATTTCAAAATATCATTGAGATGTTTAATTTCAAGATTGAACTTGAAAATATGATGTGCAAATTGAAGAATGAACTTTGAAAAAGGCCCGTGAGGAGTCCAATGTCTTTGAAGGATTCACATTGGAGGCTTGTTGTCATGAAGGCACACTCTTTGGAGGTGATTTGGCGATTTTAGGAGTCCTATGCTTCATCAAATGGGAAGCGAACATGAACTTCAAAATAGATGAACACCTGATTGGACGGTCGGATGGGATGGTCCAATGGACAGTCGAACAATCCGAGGGACGGACAGGATTGTTCGAAGGATGGTCGGACAGTCCGAGGGCGGATAGGAATCTCAGAATGGTCCGAAGAATGCTCAAATAGCCCATAGAACGGATGGGATGGTCCGATAGGCGGTCAGACGGGAGGGTCCAACGGTCCGAAGGGTGGTCGGATAGCCCGAGGGCGGACATGATGGTCCGAAGAGTGCTCGACAACCCGTGGAGCGGACCGGAATACCGGATGGTCCGACGGGCGGCCGGACGAGAAGGTCACACGGTCCGAGGGATGGTCGGACATTCCGAAGGGTACTTAGATAGTCCGAAGGGCAGACAGGATGGTCCGAAAGGTGGTCGAACAGTCCAAGGGGTGGACGGAAGAGACCAACGCGCGGACGGGGGACTCGACTCTGACAGTCTGACCGTCTGATCAGTCGAATAGTCCGGCCACCCAATCAAGCAAACAGTAGGTTCGTGCGATCAATCGGACGACTGAGTCCGCTTCAGGAGGTTTGGGAGGCCGTCCGTCGCCGGACCTACGCTAGGTCTAGTTGCGGACGAGTATAAAGGCAGACGGACACTTCCATTCTTCCTCACTTCTCTCTCTTTTAGAGGTTAAATCTGTGTCGGAAGTGCAATTGTTGCTTCACTGTGCTAGTTGCTCCTACATGGTGGAGAGTTGGTGTCAATTATTTTGATATCACTTGTCGACAGTCATGAAAACGGAAGGTACGAGCGAGGGTAATGTAGCGATGGCTTCAAGAGGTGACAACCGTGGGAAGGCAAAGCCAAAGAGGGATACCCACGAGCTTCTCTTTAAGATTTTAGATGATCCAAATATCAAGGCGGAGAGCGGATGGGAGAAGGAGGAAACAAATTATTGGATCTCCAAAATGTGCAGAAAATATGTGAAAATGTACCACATCGACAAGTTGTGGCCTTGTGAGGTCCACACTATTTACACACGGAATTTCAGTTGCAAGTCATTGAATTGCAATAATGGGCATTTTGTCCATCAATCACTTGAGGTTTGGCAGGCCCTCTTTGGGGACAAATCAATGAGTAAGGGATACATAAACTACAGCGTGGCCTCTATGGTGTATGTTGAGCTCGTATTGACTCGGAAGGTGGATTGCAGCACATTTCCAACGACAACTGCGGCTCGAGTTTTGCTTAGAGAAGGGCAAAAAGATATTCCCGATTTTTATGATCCAAAGGCAAGTCCAAGTGAGGCACCAATATCACAGAAGCGGCGAAAAGATGGTATAATGCAATATAAAAAAGAGATCATGGAGGGGAGAAATATTGGAGTATATTTGGATTCTATGAAGATTCCAACTACAATGACAAATGCCGCGGTGGAAGGTGTTGACGGAGAGGTGTTTCTAACTCCTCGGGCAGATTTGATATGCACACCCAATTTTACAATCATGGGTGAACAAAGTGGTGCTCCAAACATGCGGTTCATTTTTGAAGAACCGGTGGCCCCGTCTGCACCACAAAAACGTCGGGAAGAGGTTGCTCCCGAACAAATGGCAAGGGCCATTGCATCAATTGATCATCTCATAGAAATGGTATAGACTTTATGACACAAGTACCTTCCAATCAAGACTTGCCAACTACACCGAGCCCCGTATTGAGCGCCGGAGTTGAAGGGCAAGTGTCGCCAAAAAATGGAAAGCAACTCAATGGCATAGTGCAAAATGTGGTCATTGATGACAACCCCTTGGATAAAAGCTATCCGCACTTGTCAACTCAAAATATGGCACAATTAGAGGGTCTTCGTCATTTGCCGAATGCAAATGAATTGGAAAGCTTGTTGGAAGTTTCTTTTTTGTTTAGGGCACATCAACAAGACATGAAACTTCAACTAGACCAAGTAATCAAGACAAACGAGGTGGACTCGAGTGAAACCGCAAACAAGGTTGGCCCGAGTAATCTCTTCGCCAAATATAGTGATGAATGGCTTAATTTTGTGGAAACCTCGAAGAGATTGTCGATTACAGCTAGATTTACAGCTAACATTGCCCCCAAACTTATGAAAGTTGCTGAGGAATTCACCAAATTCGGGCACGAGTTGGTGTTTGGTGCCATGTCTTTTTTGGATTTCACCACGTCTTTGAAACCATTATTGGAGGAGTGTGGGCGCTAGATTACCCACCCTTGGTAATAAAGCAAAAACCGACCAGGTTCTATGCTTTTATCCACCTTTTTAATATATGGAGGTGTTGTGAGCACGGTCCACTGTGCCTTCCAAGCAATGGATATTTTTTGCTAATGTTTCCTAAATGTTGTAGATGGGCAGCAAAAATAACTAGAAATGCATGTGGTAACTCACAAGCTAACTGCAATGATCAGGGGTGATAGTGAGATTCTAACTCCCTAACTATCTATTTTATGTCTAGGGTTGAGTGGGTAGTTGGCGTCATTTCTAACGTCCCTAACTACGTGAAAAGGGAACCTTTATATTCTTTCTATGAACCCCTAAGACTATCTTTGTGTTTTGATACTCCACCTAAAAGTTCTACTTCTAAAGACTAATCCTAAAGCTCAACTTTTATTCTAATTTTCAACCTCTAAATGTAACTCTAGATTTTTACTCCTTAGTACTAATTGTAAATTTTAACTTCCACATTTGACTCTATGTTTTGACCTTTATTCTCATGTTTTATTTCTAAATTAACTCTAGAATTTACCCTCAAAGTTTAACTCTATCTTTTGACTTTTAATCTTAGGTTTTTACTTCTAAAATTAACTCTACAATTTAACTTCTATTTCTAATTTTTACTTCTACTTTGAACGTTGATTATACTCTAATTTTTTGCTTCTCAATTGCTTCTAAAATTTAACCTCTAAATTTAATTCTAACTTTTGACTTTTAACTCTAAGTCTTTACTTTCTACCCTAACTCTAAATTTTAAATTCCAAGTTTTATCCTAGAATCTTTATTTTTAATTTCTATTTTCTAATCGGATTTTTGACTCCTAATTAACTCTAAACTTTTACTCTTAACGTAACCTAAGATTTGACTTGAGAATTTGACTCCTAGATTACACTTCCAAATTAACTCTAACCACTTTACTTCCCAAAATTAATTCTAGATAGACATTGCCTATATAGATTACTTCCCACCAAATCACAAGCCAATGAGAATTGTTCCCTTCAAAGAGCATTGTAGAGCGGAAAAGGATTTCTAGCAAAACATGCCACCACTCTATAGTCCCTGCAAGGTGGACAAACTAGGTGAGGTGAATGCACTAGAAGAAATCCGCATTTTCTGTAGTGTTCTTAAAGACGTGAAAGTACGATTTTTTCAGTTGAAGGTGTGGCAACTCTAATGTCACCTAAAATCTATAGTAGGTGGCGTTTCCAAAGACGACTAAAATCTATTGTAGCAAGCTTTGATGCAGGCCTGCATGTTTCATAAAAACAATTGTTGTTACCTCGTGTTTGCACTCTCCAAAATCTTACCACATGGATGCCACATGGCGGCTACATGCCTACATCATCTTTTTTTGTTCAGGCAATGTCCTTTTTTTTAAGTAAAAAAATCATTGTGACAATGTAGCACATGACTTAGCTCGCTAAAAAATATATGTTGTATGAATTGTATAAAATAATTAATAAATCATGTAAAATAATTGTTTTTTTAAAAGGCCCAAAAAAATGAACAAGAGAAATGATCAAATTCATCAAGAATTTATCATCTACCATCAAAAGAATTTTTATGGCAAAGTCAAGTAATTAGTTCATTGGCATTTAGTAAGAATGAAGGGTGGAAAAGTCCTTTTTATACTGAAATTCATTGTTTGTCCATGACAAAGGATATAGGATAATTCAAAGATGGGAACTTGACCACATTGCTTGTAGACATGGTTTTAGATATGTGGACATTTTTTCCAACATCTGCATGTTATTTCCAACATCTGGACATTGTTTCAGACATGTAAATGTTTTTTCAGACATTCAACTTTGAACAAAAAATTTGCTTTATACATCCCATATAGGTTGTCTTACTTCCTACCACCATACATGTATAAAGAATTTTTCTTTTCATCCATAGTGTACATTCATCCATTTCCAATTTTTTCAAAGCATGCCACATGGCTGCCCTTTTCTTATTTTTTTCACATGTGGTCTACATTTTACCTCAATCCGCAATAACTTACAAAAATTTATCCAAGTAAATCTAGAACCCCTAGTCGAGTCGCACTTCCATTTTTCGGGGGACATTCTAATAAATGTGACCATGTTTTATTTGATGTCTAAAAAAACATACACGTTTTTTGTATCATTCACATGTTTTTGCTCTAACATTTCCATATCTTTCCCAACATCCAACAAAAATCTGACTTCCATAGGCTTAGAATTTGTGACATACTAATGTCAATGACCCATTTCTTAGTAACACCACATAAACCACAAGTTTCTTTCAATGATGTTGACCATTTGGATTGCTCCTGCCAAAATGTTAGCCAATTAGTATTATTATTTTATATTTTTGTAAATAAGTGGAAAAATATATATATATATATATATTCTTTAAATTTAAATAACACGATATATTGTTTAAAGTTTAATTGAATTAACCAATAAACAAGGAAATTGATAGGTGACAAGTATATAGTCATTTGTCTCAAAATACACCTATAGAGGAAAAAAGTCTAAGAAAAAATGAAAATTCCAAGCTCAAAACAAACTTCTACACAACTAAACAATTGCAGTGAATATGAGCAATAAAGATTGATGAAAATAACTAATAACATTGCATTTTTCAATACATCAAGAGCACATGACGGGGGTTGCTATTTTGCGTGCATAGAGATGCAAGCGGAGAGCGGTGAGCGTAGATTTGCGAGCGCAGAGCGTTTAAAGTTAGTTAAGTTTTGGAATATGGCCAATAAAGTTAAAGTTATAGAATATTTTAAAGGTTGATACTTCTGGAATTCATAATTATGATGGATCTATGACCGTGGAGTAGATTGCAGGAATATGTCGTAGAGCAGGTTATTTTGTCAGTACATGTACAATGATGAAGACAAAACTTGCAAGAATTAGTTAGAAGGTCCTATTACCGTGGTGATAAGGGTCATACGAGGTGAAGAGATATAATATGTGTGGTTGTGAATTGAACCGAGAAGAAGAGCGAAAGGGAAGCCGAGTGGAAGTGAGGAGGTATTGTTGAGGGGATTGTTATAGTTAGGGAGACTTCGTGATGGAGAATCAGCGCAGAGGAGTGAGGAAGAGCAACTACCGTGGTGGTAGGAGAACAATTTTTTCCGTGGTTTAGCTTAGGTTCAGGGTTTACAAGGCGGAGGCAAACGGATTAAGTGCTCAAAGATGATGGATACTGGATTTAGGGTAGTTGGAGGGAGAATCAAGATGCAGGAAGAGGGATACGGGAGTGAAAGTGAAAGATTAGACAGCTTCAGTTTAAGAATGGAGACTGACTAATGGACAGTAGGATAGTTCCAAAGTTTAGGGTCTTATGAACTTACATGATGAGTGGGAAATACTCCAAGAACTTCCGTAGGATTTGATTATGGAGCAAGTTGAAAACAACAAAATTTGCATGCATAGACTATGGCGGTGGCCCTTCAAGTCTCACCGCCTTTTGTTTAAAGTAGAGGGGAGGATCACATTGTTGTATTGGGACTATTCACGCTCACTAGACACCGTAATGTTTTAGTAGCAGGATCTGTAGAACCTGTTTTATTTCATTCCAGCTAAAACTAGAAGCGTGCATAAAGATATCTACCTCCGGATCTACCCCACAGACAATGACAAATATGTAGTACAAGTGCTAACAATATGTCCATGCTCCTCGCTTGCCAAGTGACTTTTGTGACATGTCTTTGAACGATGGGCAGTCGCAGCTTGGGAATTGGCCAATTGTCAGCAAGTACCTAGATACCTTAGAAATATTTCTAGACTCTAATGTAACAATGCAGCCGAGAGCTGGAGGAGGAACCATTAGAATACTGCAGATTTCCCCAACAACGGACAGAGCAGAAGCGCAGTTGTTGTGGTGCTTCGTTGTTGGAGCGGCAGGGTTCCTTCAAATGTTCTTCCCATATCTCTTGGTGGGGTGATTGGTAGGGTTTGGTGGAGGAAGATAGTCGTTAAGTTTTACAGAAAAGCCTTCCGCAAACAGCTTTCGAGGGGATAAGACGTCGCGCTCTATGAGGTGGAATCCGGCATTTTTGAGAGTTAAAATCTCTTTTTTTGTCAAGTTTGTGCCCATTTTAACAGGCCATACATCAGGGACAATGGGTTTAGAAACTACCCATTTCCGCCTAGTTCCATTGACACAGCGATTGATGTCATCATTGCAGAAGAAGAACTGCATTTTTTCCAATCTGACCTTCTTGTAATTGTCCATCAAGCCGGTGTAAGTTGGGGCAGCTGTACTTCGATTGTCTTGCACAATCCTTGCCACGCATTTCTTCTTCATCTTGACTTGCAAAGCAAAGCAAGCTTTTGCAGACGTCCTCGGGAGTCTTGCAATATGCCACAGCCGCTCATCGCAAACAGTCTCTTGAACTGATTTGACATGCTTTGCCGGAGAGGTAGTCAATGATGACTTTAGTGGGGGAGTAGTGCCTTCTCTTGGTCGAAGTTCGAATTCCGATTCGGGGTCCTTGGCAGTGAGATCAACAATCTCTGGGTTGAGCCGTTGGGCTATTCGCCTCGGTCGAGAGACACTGATCTTGTCAGGGCGGTGCGAGTCGAATTCTGATCCCGGAGGGAGATCTGCCTTTCGCTTCAAGGAAACAAAAACTTCCTCTCCTTCCCGATGAGGATCACGTGTGCAGAAGACGTCAGCACCAGGCATATTGGCGAGGGCGGCATGAAGAACCTTTGAATTTCCGGAGCGTTGAGCGGTGCGTTGAGCTGTACAAAGACGGAGTTCTTCTTTCCCGGGACCAGTACCTGGCTTTTCACCCTTGAGGAACTGGTAGTAGGCAACCACCTGCATGAATGCTCTAACCATATCATCAACGGAAGCAACGTACAAATCATTCCCTCTTTTGCCTGATTGTTGCAACCACTTGTTGTGGACCGACTCTGCCAAATTACATGACGGCATCTTGGCCAATTCATATAGGGAAAGATCCTGCACATAATCCTACATTATGAGTACTGGAACGAATTACAAGAATATAAAACATGTAGTGAATAAGGGAAAGACATGTAGGAACTGCCACTACCTAGGAGTAGTGCCGATATCGGCATGACAACTACACGGTGGGCGGAAAAAGAAGAGAAACCAACTGAAGCTTGCACATACCAATTCCATGAATCCTCCCCATTGTCGGTATCGGAAATGCCAGAATGCTAGCCATAAGTTGAGTCTTGGAAGTCCTTCATCAGTCGAAGCTCCAGACGATAACCACCATGCACGGATGGCCAAATATCTACTCTGAGCCTCTTCCAGTGAGACAGAGTTCTTGTATTGTTTACAGAGGCTTCGATGTTGATCCTGCAGGTTTGCCCTGATATCTGCTTTGGTGTGTTTCTCCATTGATTGGGTCCAATAGAAAAGGCAAGTCCTCTCGCGGTTGACCATGGGGATTGTTGGGTCTCCACCACCGTATATGATATGGACCGCATTCCAATTTGCTTGTGCATTGTCAGCCATGAACCCTTTGAAATTTGGATTAGTAATATCATGCTTAGAAGATATAGCATTCAGATTTTTCCAGAACACTAGTTGGGCTGCCACATCTTCAGATTGCATATCACAAACAGCAATAGTCATGACGCGGCAATACGTGGAGTCATAAACATGACAAGCCATTGTGGTCCAAGACTTCACCCATTTGACATGGTCAAACATCATCTAGGCATTTTCTAAGTCACCTCCGGGTTGCATACGCCTCACCAAATCGACCCCACTTTCGGACCCCAACTCCGCCATCTTGAAAATGAATACCTTGTCGGAGTCCGTTCCTTGTCCCGGAAATCTATTCTCCTGGATGAAAGCCCAATTGCTGGATTCCCTGAGTTTAGTGATGCTGTCCAAGACACCGAAACGACGAAGGTATCGGAAGGTGGTGACCTCGTTTCGAATACTTGGAGATGACATTTGCTTAAATTTGTCAAGGACAGGGATTAGTTCTTGAATTGCTAGAGTCTTCTGAGGCACACCTTCCGGACATAAAAGTAGTTCGCCAAGATACTCCTTTGTCGCCTCAAGAACAATAGCAGAGTTGGTCGCTGACGGAGTCCTTTCCACATGTTCGCCAATAAGAGTACGGAGTTTGGCAACTGACTCTCGATAATTTCCTTGCTTTACAGGATGCGCATGGAATCCAAGATGGATACATGCACGGGTCATGTGACTTGGGCCATAAACATAATATATCTTGGCAGGGCAGCTATCTAGGCAAGTAGGTTTCAGTAAGCAGAGGGCACAAACCACAGTAGAATTTGAGGAAGTATCAGTTCCGGGAACAAAGGCAGAGGAGGCAAGATCGTCCCACTTAATTTCATTAAACAGAGACAAACGGTTGGGTCGCTTTACATATTCGCAAGCAGAATTCGTGCACCGTAGATGTCCCAAGCAATTAGACAATCTGAATGAAAACTGAGATGTTGATTGGATATGTGTAGTAGCTGTCCGAGTCCAAGTGTGTCCGTCATCCTTTTTATCCATGCCATACAGTTTTCCAACCTTGGTGGACAACGGATACTTTCTCATTGGAGGGAGCTCGAAGATAATATCACCATTAAAATCTGGGGGCAGATACTCTACCTTCTCTATTGCAATTGAATTGTAATCTAACTTGCTAAGAATTGACCTAGTGCCCTTGCTAGTCTTCAACTGGCGTAGGCAGTTGACGATACTCTCAGCAGGTGGCAAGGGAGGCTTAGAGCTAGATTGACCTGAACCTCGAGATGGCCCTGACTCATGAACGGAAGCTGCGTGCACGATGAGGGGTACTAGAGGGTTCGGAGCATTAATGTCGGGCGATGAAAGGATGCAGTCACTATCAGAATCATCACTAAGAACAAGAACTGGACCATGAACATCCTCTAATTTAACATTCCGAAACATTGGGGTGACCTCTGAAGTTCCAAGAAAATGTCTAGTTGCAGGAACGACTGTATTGTGCATCGTTCCATAGACATGATAGTTCCCGAGCGTCAAAGACCAAACCTCACCGTCAAGAGAGTCACATGACAGTTGCGCTACAGTGTGAGAGATCTGCCTCGAGACCGGGTTAAAAACGTCCAAATCCAAATGCAAAGTATCTTTTATAATCTGAAACCTAGAAGCCAAATGAAAACCAGTAACTCTGGCGACGCCATTCTCCCCCACGACGAAAGAAATGGGCACGACTGGTCCATCTCCTTGAATTAAAACCGCATTCAACATGGCATCCACTAAGTTAGACATGACAACCCTAACTCTGATGGAGGCAACACAAGAAACATGCAAGCTCAATGCAAAACGAAAAAGAAGTCAAATCTAGTTACTGTATTCCATGAATGAGTAAAGTAGCGCTGGAGGATTACGTCACTACAATCTTCTCATTTCATTTCACTACAATCTTCTCATCTCAATACATGCCGCCAATCAGTAGTGAATTAAGACAATGCAATATTAAACCAGAGCTGGTGGTACATGTTCCATTGATTTAGTATCCGTTCCCAGTTACAGTGAACACTCTCCGATCCGCACCCAGTTGCCACCGGGATGATTTGGAGATCCTGCACGACTAAGAATACAGTACGCAAAGAAGGCAATATAAGCATACGTGGTGGTAAAAGCAGTTCTGTATTCTAATTTTGAAAACGAGACCACTCCTTGAACAGCTACAACTATTCCAGATATAAATTGGAGACCGTAGGTTCATAAGTAGATTTCCATTAAATACTCGAACAGCCTCAGGACAACCGTCAAGTGAAGTGTCAGAATATTCAAACCCGCAAAGTGAAGGACAGATCGATTCTGCAGAATGGAATCTGCCTCCATGATACTTAGCTCCATGTTAAATGAGGTATGACAACGCAACGACGTCAAACGGACCAACCTGTAATCAGTCATCGTCGTTTCGCTATAATGGAATGATGCAATTAATGACCGTCTATTGAGCCTTGAACTTGTAATCATCCGTGGCTTCTGGCATGACTGAAGGGTTTAACAGGCCAATGGGGTACCTACCTAGGTCTTTATGGCACAAGCACTTGAAATACTAGGTCTTCGTAGCTTTTATGATACATAAATGGAATTAGGATAATTAGTATTTCGGGTAGTGGAAATGACAATGAAATCTTACATCTTTTAGAATGCCAAAGAGACGAAGGCGACAAGCTCTATATTTTACAAATCCGAAGCACCTGAGGAAGTCTAGGATTATGAGGGAACTGCGATCGAATGCTAAGATTGCTGATGCAGGAGGAACTGTAAGAGTTGTTGAATTTGTTTGCGGAACACCATCACTTAGCGAAATGCAGGGTGCTCCTTCATGTAGCCTCACAGAAAATGCGGAGGACACACAAGGCGGAGGTCTTCCGAAGACATCAACCCCAGCAAGCAGCGAAAGTGGAAGTACACCTGATGAGTGCACCGGAGATTATGCAGAAGGCTCCAGCAGAGGGAGCACTCCTGAGCG
The DNA here is from genome assembly GCA_951230915.1 of Antitrichia curtipendula. NCBI lineage: Eukaryota > Viridiplantae > Streptophyta > Bryopsida > Hypnales > Leucodontaceae > Antitrichia > Antitrichia curtipendula. The sequence continues at coordinate 2,393,074 of OX579642.1, read as the reverse complement.
AGGTAATGTGACGATTCAATATTCGTTTCATCATCTTAGGTTCATGCAATGATCACGGCTGAGCAATCTTTATGAACTTGTTGCAAATTCATTGAAAGAGATATTAGTTAGAGGACTCAAGAATTCGAAAAGGCAGCTACCACCAGTCTGGAAGTAATAAAATCATTTAGCGATATTGGAATTTTATTGGAATCCCATAGACTATCGGAGTTTAACACATAAGGAACTTCTCATTTGAAATGCTTATAGAAGTTGGGTTGAGAGTGTAATCTGTAAATTGAAAAGCGAAGGACCATTGAGAGTTGGAGAGAGGGTGCGCTTCATAATATGATTGCGTCAGGGTTTGAGTAATTAGTGCAACTGGGAGTTAGGATTATGAGTATCTTGAAGGACGTTGCGATTAAAGTTGTGTTCGTCGGTAGGCTTGAGTCGTATTCAGCTTTGTGGAGTCCGAGCCTGCTCTTCTCCGAGAATTCTGTACAATTGAGTTTGGCAACTTGCTTAAGCCCTATTGACATAACAATCTTTTGCGGAGGGTAGATTGATTATAGTGGGGCTTGGTGTCTGAAGTCCGTTACCAGCAACAATGACAATGTGAGGGTTTTAGAGAATCCTGCATATGATAAGTACTGCAAATTGTCGGGATCGCGAGAGAGACCTTTTTGCGGTGAAGCTGAAACTCATTTAGGACAGTACTGCCAATTTACGATTCTATGTTTCAAGAGAGTCCTTGTGAAATATACCTTCTTCCTGCCGTCAAATAGCCGTCACTGGTTCTCCGGGGCCTGAGTCGACTAATTTCATAAAATTTTGGCTCCCGTTTGACATTCTTACGCAAATGGTCGAGTGAGCCTGGAAAACACAATTGAGGCGAGCACTGATAATCACGAGCTATTGTAATAGGTCCATCTAGGCAGAGCTTGCGGCCGTAAAACCATTTCTCTCGAGGCATGCAATTTAGATACAGGAGACGATTTCCGCGAGCCATGATCCCTAACCGGAGATCTAGTGACTTGTGCACTATGATTATCCCACAACGGAAGTGACACCGCTAGCTGGTTCGTTGACCTGGGATCGAGAAGTTATCCAATCCCTCGTTCCATTATTCCGGTTGTAGAGATTGCCGTCGCTCTTGCGGGTTATATCACGACCAATAGGGTTAGGCCGCGCCAATTGCGTCAACTACCGTCCTCCCCGATCAGCGTACTCCGCCCAGCGTACTCCGTCCCCTAGGAATCTCGCGGCTTGATGACCTCCGTGCTCCTTGAGACCCCAGACGTACCCTAAAACCGCCTAGCTCGCAGCCTCGTGCTTGGAGCACCTCGCACCCAAGGCAGCTCTCCAGCCCGCTTGTAGTCTCGTGCTCGGAGCACCCCGCACTCGAGGCAACTCTCCGCTCCGCTTGCTGTCTCGTTCTCGGAGAACCCCGCACCCAAAGCAGCTTGTTTTCCCGTTCTTGGAGAACCACGCACCCTAGGCAGTTCGCCGCCCCGCTTGCTTTTCTGTTCTCGGAGCACCACGCACCCGAGGAACCTCTCAGCCGCGCTTGCTGTCTCGTTCTCAGAGCACCACGCACCCGAGGCACCTCTACATGCAACGGAGGCACCTCTCCACGCACCCGGAGCACCACGCACCCGAGGCTTTGTCGTTGCTGTCTGGAGCCTTCAGGCCAGTCGCAGCGTCGCGCGTCAACGGCGTTGGGCCTCGAGCTGTCTCGTGCCGCGGATTGTATCGGGCCACGAGCTGTCCCCCGCCCGGAGCAATCTCGCCAGGAGACTCGTTACAGTTCCCGCGCCAGGAGCAGTCTCACAGCGTCGCGCTCGGAGAAGTCCCGAGACCGGACCTTGTAACTAGATGTTTAGGGATTTCCTCCTCGCCCGGAAGTGTCCGTATCGTGTGCCGCGACAGCATTGCTTGTGGCTCAATTGAGAAAGGAAGGTATTTGCTGCATGAATGTATGCTTATTTCCATGTGTTTGGTTCACGATTTTGAAGGTAGCAAACAGTGGTGTCCTCATTATGAGATAAATACCGCGCAGGGACTGCGGATGTACAACAAGCTCCCGAGAACATGTTAAGCTCCGAAGCTGAAGAAGCGCAAATGGAGAATCAACACAAGGGCACCGAAGAAGAGACGACGAATACTACGGAAGGTATGAACTCGAAACGCTCGCTTTCATTCCGCTTTCATGGCGAGATAAGCCCCCCCTTAGAGGGAAAGCCGCTGTCGGCTTCCCCTCTAAGGGGGCGCTGCGAGCGTTACGAGCACCCCCTTAGAGGGGGTGCCGACAGCGGCACCTCCACTAAAGGGGCGCCGCAAGCGTTACGTGCCTTACACCTCAACTATAAACGTTGCACAATCACCCAACTTGAGCACCTCATGGAGAAGTATTGTGTGATCACTTCTTGTTTTTGGGTATACTGATTCGGGTACCTAATTGATAGATTTGTAGTCGACTAGGCTTGATATTTCTTTGCCATCATGGTCTTTTAGTTTGATTAAATTCTTTTATTTGTACAGGACACTTGGAGGATATGACGGATCCAGGAAGAGATGCGGTAAATGATGGGCTGCAGTCGTCGTCCCAGTCGGACATTTTTGAATCGGGTGCGTATAATTCAACTCATTTCTGCTGGTTTTTGATGTTCGTTGTCCTTCTTCTAACTAGGTTTGTCTTGCAGAGGAAGTTGTGGTCGAGGATGTTGAGACCTCCGAAGATGTGTTAGAGAAAGAGAAAGCAATGGCGGAGATGACAGCCGAGGAGCTCGGAAGGGAAATGGACAAGATGGTAGTGCAGGAGTCGGTCAATACCAATGTTGTCCTGGACAAGCTCCGTTTCAAGCCAAGGGAGAAGTCAAAACTAAACATCCCACTATGTCGTATGAAACCTTTGGCTGCAGTTCGCCCGTACTTGAGGAACGACGTCATGGCACTAGGGGCACATTTTGTAAGTACCGGATATATGGATGGGCATGGTGTCTTTTATGTCGCCTTACAGGACAACGAAGGCAACAAGGAGGACGTGAACGACAAGGATGTGGCCAGTTGGAGTCCGCTATGGGTTGCTGCAAATGAGGACTTCGAGAGGGAGATTCAGAAGGAAGATGCTTGGAAACATTTCTTGGGGAAGATGTTCTTTGTTTGGGACGGCAACCATCGGCTCGCCGCCTAGCTTCCAATAATTAACAGAGACCATGGAGATGATCCGTCCTGGCATTACGCGGTTGAATCGATTGTGTTGGAGGTTGAAGGCCAGATCGGTCCACTTCTCACACCCTTGCACCAAGTCAACTGGTAATACTATTTTCTCAAGATGTTCACTCCAGATGTTTCCTCATGTTGATTCATAATTTGTTTATCAATCATCATTTCAAACTGTTCTCTCAACTACTTCTATAAACCTGTTTTCTTGGCTTCTCTCTGACTGTCTTTGCCTGAATTGTGTATGTAATTTAATTCTACCGTTTATTTGTTGATACAGGAGAAACCAGACTTGTCACGTCAAGTTAAACCTTGTACACAAACTCTACCGACTCCAGAGTATTGCTGGCCAGCCCCTGTCCTATTACGAGAATCTCGTCACCAAGGAGGAGCTAGCTGACGCCAAAAAGAAGCAGAAGTCCAAGATTCGCACTTGGTACACCTTGACGCTAGACGGGCTCATTAGCGTTCTTTATCAGGTAAGGTCCAATTTTTGGTTAGAGTTATTCCTATGATTTAGAAATATAATTCGTGCACACGTTCTTGTGTTGTTGCTTCCTGAGAACTAAAATAGAGTTCCAATATCGGCTCCTCCGTCGCTGGATGAGAGGTATAAGCTGTTCTGGGTTGCAACAAGACGGTCGCCGATGTCGGCACTGACATTTTCAGCTCTCTCCTGCTGCCTCTGATGTGGACACCGTGCCTTACGGTTTACAGTCCATTGACTTATGAACATCAATGTGTGTTTCACTCCATGGTTCTTATATTTTGCAAACAATACTGTTTGTGTTGCCTTGTTCTTTGTCTTGCAGCAAGAGTTGGGTGAGGCAGTAGCACATGCGACGAGGAAATTTAAGGAGAAGTATCCGGAGAAATCAAGTGAATGGACTACCGGGAAGTTGTACGATGTTATTGGGAAAGCCGTGGATAAGGTGAAGAAGGACATGTCTTCTGATGTGAAGAAACAACTTCCCATTGCAGATCCGAGGCAATCACCACAATTCCTGGAGCAAGTTCGGGTTCACTATGAAAACCGGGAAGACGATCCATAGATGTCCCAAGAGAAGTTGTGGTACCTTTCAACCTTGGTCATGGACGCGGCAATGAAAGTAAAATGGCTAGAGCGGTGGAATAGGCCTGCCTCACTTCGGGAAGCTATGAGGTTCCCGAAGAACAAGTTCCCTGATCACGCTTTTCCGGGCTGGCTTCACAAGGCCACCTGGTGGCTCAAGTACCATTCTTGACCTTTTCTTCAATTGTTTGAATGTGAACTTTGTCTCTTCAGAGTTGTTATTAATTCCTTGTTACAGTTGGCAAGTGTTGTGCAAGAACTATTTGATGCGACTCTCTCTGAGCTGGACGTCACGATCGACTATCATCCACCTGGTGAAAGTCCAATTCCTAGTGTTGCTGATTACGTGGAGCAGAATCGTATCCATCTTTGGGATACTGCATTCTTTCATGAGTTTGATGGTAAAGGAGTTCACAAGAATCATCCACCTGAGTTTCAGGTCGGCTTGGACAAGGCAGTGGCCAGGGTTCTCTACAGGTATTTTAAGTTTGTGCTATATGCACGGAACGCCACATCGAAGACGCCGTCGTTCTTCCCTAGCTACTTGGACAGACATGCTGAGAACTGCATGACAACGGATGAGATCGCCAAGAAGTGGAAGACGGAGCACTGGAAAGTCTGTGGATGGTATATTGATTGTCCTCTTAACAATCCTCCTCCGTCTGAGATTGATTTGAGGAATAAGGTGCAACCCGACTTGGCCTCTTTGGAGACAGTCCATGACACAGCTCCTAAGGGGGCACCTGGGAAGAAGACCAGGGGCTCAAAAAGGAAGGCCGAGGAAGAAGCAAAGAGGAGGGCTGCCTTAGATGCTGCGCCTATACAAGAGAGCGACGTTATCGCTAAGGGGAGTGCCAAGAAGCCTGCTGCACCGTCTGCAATTCGAGGAACGGATGCGGATACGGACATGGAAATGTTGGAGGTGATTCAGCCAACAGCTCTAAGGCTAACTCCTCCTGGAGGTCGGAATCCTCATGTTGCTGCTCATCATGGGCTGTCAAGCCCGCTGTCGTTTGTTTCGCAAGGGATGAAGACTAAAGTCTTGTCTCGGGGAGCAGCTTCGTCATCTGGATCTTTCCTTAGATCTTCTGTCTGTGTTCAGAATTCAAGCCTCTCTCAGATTATAGAGGCTCTTCCTGAGGTGCATACTTGCCTTGAGGCAATCAACAATTTCGTTCTCAAGGTTTGTCTTCTTATTTCATCATTTAAACTTATGTTTTCATTTGAGTGTAGGCTGGTACATTGTGATTTATTTCCGTGTTCTGACATATTCCTTATCAGCCGATTCTGTCACTGACTGACACTTCTTGGCGTTGATGGTGCAATCTTTTGGTTTTGATGCAAAAGGGTTCTTATTCTGAGGTTTCTTTTATCATTTTTGAACTAATCAATTCCATCTGTTCAAATCTCCAGGTCAAGAGAGAAGACAGTGAAAAAGCTTTGAATAAGTCTTGTCTGCATAGTGGCTTCGACTTGATTCTTGGCGACATTAATGATGGACTTTGGGTGCCATCCATTTCAGTGAACCCTGACGATGTCCCTGTCTGGAACGAATACTCTGAGCAGCACGCTGAAAGTGTTTTTGAGTTCGCGGAACATTTTCTTGCCGGTGCGGGTGCAATTCTATTGTTTGTCCCAGGCGTTCCAAAGATACAGACGGACGTGCTGTCTTGTGCCAAGTGCTACAGCTTCGTTCTGCAGCGGGAGTGGTGGGAAATTAATGACCTTCCCTCTGCGTCATATTACAGCTCAACAAATAAGGTATATATTGTTTCAGCTAAAATATTGTAATCACTAGATTGTACTTCAGTTTTTGCCTTTTCTAAATTATTTTCATCACTATTTTCATTTCCAAAGCAGAGGATTCCGAATTCAGCTCTTCATTCACAGTGCCCTAGATGCTAATGACTTCAAGATAGCGGCTGATGACTCATTGGCGGAGTTCGGGATGGGAGTTGCTGAGTCCAACGTGTTATTCAACTTCACTACTGCAGACTCTCAATCCATGAATGGATCTGTTCTGTGGAGAGGCACTCGTGAGAAGGATCCAGTTTTCCTTCAAATGCTGATCGAAGCTTTTACGAAGCCGGGGTCCATAATCCTTGATGCATTTGCTTCTCTTGGTGAGTAGTCTTTTCTATTCTGATGAATTTCTTTCATTTTTGCGGTCATGTATAAAACTGAATTTCCTTAATGAATATCCAGGTAATTCTATTCGAGCTTGCAAGGTTATTGGACGACACATTGCGGCACTCGATGACGACATAGTCATATTCCAGGCTAAGTTGCAGCAGTTCCAGCAGGTCGAAGCTACAGCTTCAATTGAACCTGACGCTTCTGCAGATCCTTCAGATATTGCACTAGATGTCCCTATTCGGCATGTCACTAAGAAGAACAGATTTAGTAAGTACGTCTCCTGCTTGATCCTAATATCATTCATTCTTCTGTTGGGGATCAGTTCACTAACACAATCTCCTTTGGCTCAGAGTGATCACTCTACTTTGTTCTCCGGCGAAAGACTATTTTATGGCGCCGTGGGACGCACACGTCGCTATGTTGCAGGCGGCAGAATCTTCTCCGACCTCGATGTCCACTGTCAGTGGTTTTGATAAACGCATTTGTCATTTTATTGATGACGAGGCAGACGTTGATTTGGAACCTAGTCCAGCATCTTCTAGCAGTTCCTCAAATTTCTCATTTTGATAATTTCTATATCACTTGGATTTAGTTTTGACCTCTTTTCACTCACCTATATCTTGTGCTTTCATGCGTAATGTTTTGTGTTTGTAATTGTCAATGTAATGATTCATCTTAGCATCCATTCAGAGTGCGGTTGATTTTGGTTGTTTACCTTCAATATATGAATTCATCAAAGTCTTCCTGGCTTGGGATACTCTCTCAAATATTGACGGATAGTTTTACATTCACTGCATTTCAACTCAAACCCTCCAAAACTTAATGAAGTTCATCATGTGCAATCTCTATGATTTCATTGTTCAATTCGTTCATAAATTTGTTGCACAAGCTGTTTGCTGTTTCTTTGGTGATTGCATTCAGAATAAGAGTTTTATGAATGGATGTTCTCGGAGTATGTATGTTTTATCTTTAATACATGAACCTGAACACAGTAATTTCCATTTTTTTCCTCCATTAGTGGAGGCACATTCATGGTTGCAGTTCTTTTAGGAATATCAAATGGTTCTATTCGCTCAGATGGTGTACTAATATGTAAAGGTACCTTTGATTATTTTAAGGGAATCTTTTCTTGGGAAAGGTGAGTTCACTCGCTCATTCAATAAACCACGGATAAATTCGAAGAAATGCTCCCTCTTCTCTGCCGTGTTTTTGGGTATTCCTTCACCTCTTTCACTTAATTTGGGGCCTCTGATTGCAAATATGAATTTCAAATTTCAAAATTCTATGGTGTACTGGAAATAAATTATTCCAGTGTCTGCTCCTGCAGGGCAATGAAAGAGTCAATTCACCCTGACCCTCTTCCGGTGGAAAATGTGTAACAACGGCCATAGGGTAACAATGGTCATAGTGTTTTCACGGCCATAGGGTACCTACTACATTTATTTTATGAGTCGTCTGTGTTTATCCCTAAAACCGCCCTGTACTAGCTATTATTGTAATAACTATTTTCTCATCCATTCGACCAACTTCACGGCTATAGGCCCTTACTATTGTACTTCAATTTTTTTATTTTTAGTTGTTTTTTGGCTTAGATTTTATCTTTTACTTTTACTTTTGTAGAATATTCCCGTTTTGGGGGTTACTGGGCTCGCAAAAGTACGCTCACCGCTCTACGCTCTACGCTCACCGCACGCAAAATAGCATCGTCCAGCACATGACAACTAATTAAATTAAATGTAACAAGAAAATAGTCATTTGTCTAAAAGCACATTTATAGAGCAAAAAAAATTTAAAAGAATAAAGATGATCCCATGTTTGAATCACATTCCAAACAATATAATCATTGCAGTGAATATTAAAAGTAAAGACTAAAACAACTAATCACACTTGCTATCAAAGGTAAACCTAAATTAAAATTAAGAAAAAACATAAATTTCAATTACATCAATACCTCATGACAATGAAATTGATAAGTGATAAGTACACATTATGCAATCATTTGTCTCAAAGCACACCTATAGATGAAAGGACTAAAGAAATCATAAAAATAAAATTGGTAAAACTTACAAAGTACAAAAGAAAACTCATCTCAAATCACACTTTGAATCAACAAAGTAAAAACTGTGACTAATAGATAAAAAGACTAAAGCAACCACGAAATAGAATTAGTAAAATTCATGGAGCACAAAAAAAAGAACCTTCATTTCAAATCACAATTTCAATTGACAATAAATTAAAAAATGTAACCAATAGATGAAAAGACTAAAGGAAAGCCAAAGAGGGAAAGTCATGGTCTTAAGGAAGATTCCAAACTCCAAACCATGTTTAGCACTATCCACAGGTCCAAACTTGTGGATCTAATTTTAAAAAATGAGAATCCCAATCACATCAATGTCTCATGATAAGAAAATTGACAAGTGAATTGCACATAGTTATTTGTTTCACAACACACCTATAAAGGAAAAAAGTCTATAAGAAAATAAACCCCAAGCTCAAAATACATGTCTATGTACCAAAATAATTGTAGTGAATAGGAGCAATACAAATTGACTAAAATAACCAATAACATGAGATTTTTCAATACATCAAAATCAAATAACAACTAAATTAAATCATAACGAGCACATAATCATTTGTTTTAAACCACATTCGTAGAGCAAAAGAAATCTAAGAAAAGAAAGACTACCCTAAGCTTAAATCACACTCCCAACAATAGAACAATTGTTGTGAACATTAAAAGTAAAGACTAAAATAACCAATTACATTAGAGCTATCATCACATCAAAGTGAATAACAACTAAAATGACATTTTACAAACATGTAGTTTAAAATCTGAAAACAAACTTACAAAGTTGAAAAGTGTGAGATTAAAAAATAAAAATAAAACTTCATTTCAAATCACATTTCCAATCATCAAAGTAACAATTGTAATCAATATATGAAGAATCTGAAGCACCCATGAAACTAGGTTTGGTAAACTCATAGAATTCAATAAAGAGAATCATCATTTCAAATCATACTTTCACTCAACAAAGTAACAATTGTGACCAATAGATGAAAAGACTAAGGCAACCATGAATTTAGAGTTGGCAAAACTTAAGCCAAAGAAGGAAAGTGATGGTTTCAAGAAAGATGCCACAATGAAGATCAACACAACATAGATGATGTAGAGAAGACAACAAAAACAACATGTTGATGAAGGCAACCTCAAAAAAAAAAAAAGTTGCCTAGAAGAAAGAAGTGTAAATTTCTCTTAGTAAAGCAGGAGTTTCTTGATGTACAAGTAAATTGAATGGGAGTTGTCAATGGGAACTCCAATGGAACTCTACAAAAGTTTTACAAGGGTACCACAAAAATTCCACAAGTGCTACAATGGATTAAAATGTTGTATCTTTTCATTTGTACTTTTAATTCATTTTTTACTTTTCCTTTCTTCTATTCTCC